>JAUBNY010000465.1:3650410-3661825 GCA_032275445.1 Crypturellus soui | reverse complement strand
AGAGATTGCCAGGAAAGCAAGAGCTGGCTTTGCTTGGGGCATGTTTGCGTCAAGAAGCCGCGCTGAACCTTCACATCCGTGCAGCTCACTGCATGCAGCTCAGCTAGCACAGGGGTGTCCCTGTGCTGGTGTCGCTCTAAGGACTTTGGGAACGGAACCCAACTGGTCTCCGCAGAAAGCGCTAATAGGGGACAGATTTAAAACAAACTCTCTGGGGGCAGGGCACATGGGACAGGACCACATTTTAAATTCTCTGTTAGTACAGTACAACACTGGCCTAAGCCTGCAACTCCCCCAAACTATCCGATACGGATACTCATGACGACAACATTCAGATGTAAACCTGTTCCTGGGCAGTGGGGGCAATTGTCCCAAGAAATAGTTCAAAAGTCCATTTTTAGAGTAGACATCCAGCACGCAGGGAGAAAAGCTGCTATGCCTCCTGTTCCTTTAGCTGTTCCCGATCTCCTAGTCTGGCTGACCTTTCCCTAACGTAAAACCCCCGAGGGCTATTTTGAACCTGGTGTAAATCACAGTAGCTTGGGGGCTGACATCACAGGAGGTTCTTGTCTCATGGGCACTGGGACTGTCCCAGCACGGCCTGGCACCTTCCTCCCCGGGCCCCGCTGGGCTGGGCTGACAGGGCCTCCTGGGGACACCGCTCTGCGTGTCCCCCCTCAGCGGGAGAGCCCTGAGCCCATCTCCGAGGGTCCCTCCGGCCCTCCCTCGGAAGGGCCCCAGCCAGCAGCACCTTCCCTGCAGGCAGCTTCTGCCCTCCCACCTCCCCGCTGCAGCTGGGCTCCTGCCAGGTGAGGAGCGGCCTCCGCTTCCTCCGCGGGAGGCAGGCAGGTGCCCACAGGAAACACTTCATCCCTCCGAAAATCTAAACTGAGACAAGTGAGCTGCTGGCACCGACACTTCATTTAGACACCTAAAATGAGGTAGAGGTAATTCCTGTCCCTTCTGCCTCTCTGGCAGCGTGTTTCACATGCAGAGGCAGTGTAAATTTTCCGCCTGCGTGCTGTTCTCAGCCGCTACGTGTTAGGTAGGATGTCAGATACTGTACGTCCTCCCACGTTCTGGCAGAGCTCCTTCCCCCAAGTGGCATAAATGATCGCTTTCATCTTGCTGCACTAGATATTCAAGATCACGTAGTGTAAAGGATGCATATTTACATATCTGGCTATGATCAGTAAAAAGTTCCTATCAATTATAACATGTCTGCAACATCTAGGGCTTAAATTTTGTTATGTAATGGCTGTTTAAGTGCGTATGTTTTGTAATCAATAGCCTAAATGTCTTTCTCAGAAAGATTTGCATTACATGATCAACAGCCACGTTAGTCCAAGCCAACTTGATGGAAGGGACAGTTAATCCCAAAGAGCCAAGTAACTGGAATGTGTCCTGCTCCGTGGAGGGATCACTCAGCTACACGCGTACAGCTGGGTATAGCTGGTGTAGCTGAAGCTGGTAGTTAGCCAGAGGTTTTGGGTTTTATTATGATTTCTTTTTTTTTTTTTCTTTTGACAAAACATTCACAGTGGTTCCACAGAAAAAGAACAAGTAATCTATCCACATGGAATAAATGCAGTTGTCCTTATTTCCTCCTTGTTTCCTTTCACCTTCTGCTCGTGTTACTTGGATGACAAGATTTTTCCAAACACCAAATTAGGAGAAACCACAGCTCTGTGCGACAGATAAGGAAGCGGGTGACCCAGCAGGTTTATAACAGATAGGTAATACGTGCGTGGGGCAGATCCTGCCAGGGACAAACCATACAGGAGCGGCCAAGGGAAGTTACCCCATCTGTGAGGGCAGAGTCCCAGGGGGGAAGGGGCTCTGTGCTTCACTTCCCGCTGTCCCCGTCCCCCAGGCGCTGCTCCGCTGAGGTGGGTCAGCTGAACTGCTGAACTACATGGGAAGCAGCTCCCATAGCACCCAAATTCACAACCTGACCTGTTGAAGCAGCCTGACACCGATGTGGAATGAGCTCCATAGGGCAGATTGTAAGCTGCGGTGTGGAGGCCCTATTTCATGCAGAGCTCAGCCGCGGGGGGGCTTCCAGAGGAGAGGCAGGGGCTGGGGGCTGTTCCCGTCCTCCCGCTTGGGTCTGCCTGCGCCTGCGGGTCTGCACCCTCCGCGGGCAGGAGCAGCCCTGGTCCAGGCAGGGCAGCGCGGAGGTCCCAGGCGTGATCCTGCACGGGGCAGGTCCCCTCAGGCCACACAGTCGCTTCTATCACACAGAGTCGCTTGTAAATAGGAATGGTGGTGGTTTGCACCCACTTCACACAGAGGCATGTAGTGTGGTGAGGGGCACAGAGAACCTAGGCCGTGCTCAGCGCGGAGGCAGATCCCAGCTGGAGAAAGCAATTTGTGTGGGGATCTCCTTGCCACTGATGCTGTGGAGCTGCGCACGTGCTGAAAACAGGACGGCATCTCTCCCAAGTTCCCCAGATCTAGGAGGGGACAGTCAGAGCTAGCGCCCCACGGAATGGCCTCGCTAGGGAACGGTGCCTGCACTGCCTGGGCACCCCTCGGCTGCCTGCTCGGCCTCCGGCAGCGAGTGCACAGGCTGCCACTGCACCTGAGCGCGGGGCCGCCCGCCACGAGCCCGCGGCTCGCGTGACGCCCTGGGTCACGGGCCCGGGAGGCCGCGCGGGGCGAGGGTTTGCGGGCGCCTCGCCGTGTGCCGCGCGCTGTAAGTTTCCACTGCCTACGTGCGCGCGGGGAGCGAGTTCCTGCCACAGAGCGCGCGAGTGCCGAGCCCCGCACCAAGCCCCGCGCCGCCAGCGCCCGTGTGCGCTGGTCAGACCTTCGCAACAGATGTATTTATCAAGCTATGAAAGTTCTGTGGGGCTGTTTGTGCTTTTTCCTTTTTTTGACTCTGAGGCCAGGCTGTACAAGCGAGGAGAAAGTCCACCTGGAGTTGCAGAAATCTCAAGAGCCTGCAAAATAACCAGGGTGGCCCACTCGCAGGAGGCTGCGTATGTACGAGAGCGGCAAAATTCCTAGAACAGTACATAAATGACTCATTTTTTCACCCAGCAGTCCCTCCCCCAACTAAAAAAAAAAAATAGACTTTTTCCTTATTTCCTAACATGTGTCATTTTACTACAAGTGCACTTACCCTGTTGTTATGAAAGGGAATCCAGTCCAGTGGGACCAAGTCATTCTTGAAAAAACCTTCAATGAAATAAAAAGTTACAACTGGACTTACTCTGGCATAACAAGTCCTCAGGATACTGGTGGCTGCTAGAGTCATGTTTTTGTAGGCAGTCTGGATCTACTAGTTTCCCGAGTATAATAATTGCAGTAAGGGCTGTGAGGTTTTGTAACCAAACTAGTTTATACTGGCAAAAGCCCTACTTTGGATGATAGAGAGGTGACTTATGCTGTTAAATTTCTTTCAGTAACTATAAGGGAAGTGCTACTCTAGTATAAAATCACTTTATTCTGTCTGCACAAAAGGTGGGGATGATTACTTATGCATCATTATAAATATCCTTTAATATCACAGACAAGATAAAATACCTAAATATTTGTTACATTTTGTAAAACACTGACATTAGAACATGGGTTTGGAAAGGAAAAGCTACTATCTTATAAAAAAATAAGTAGATAGATTGATGCTCCAGGAAATTAATCTGCAATGCAAATTCCATCTGGTATAAGGAAAAAAGAAGTCACAAAGACATCTAGAATGCTTCAATTTCTTTAGCAGGCTAAAGACTTTGGGATCTTTACATCCCAATCTCCATGCACAACCAGCAGCGTGAACCCAGGACTTATATATTTCAATTTAATTTTTTAAACCTGAGTTAATTTTTTCACAGCATGCTAAGAAATTAGTGATATTCTCCATGTGGTACTGCTGAGTAGCACGGCCCTTTAGAAATACACTTCCACTATGACACTTGGCACTTGTGGTATCACTATTGCCTGGCCAGCTGGAGAGGCAGGGGGTACCAGCAGCAGCCTTGGCATTATCAGTGTGGCATCAGACGGATCTAAGGAGGTTTTAGGAAGAGGATGTTCACTGCCAGCATCTCCTGAAAATGAGAGGCAGAATGACAGAGAGCACAGAGTTGCAGGCATAAAATCTAAGGAGTGTAAGGCAGGGGTTGAGATCATTGCGTCACGGAGATCATTGCTAATGGAGATGGGCTCAGCTTGGAGGGCTTAGAAAGCAACGACAGGCAACTGTGCTTGATAGTGTAATGTCAGGAGTGCTCAGCCTGTGCTCGCGGAGAGCAGCTATGTAGTGTCACCGTATGTACAGCAGGTGCGTCAGGACAGCTCCGTGCTGCCCTTTAAAGTGAGTCCCCAGACAACATGTACCGCATCGGAGCAGACAGCGGAGCTGCTGAGGGAGACAGAGGCTGTGCAGGATCCTTGCAGGGACGCTGCTCGTGAAGAAGGGCCACCTGAGCAAGAAATGTGCTTCTGAGTAGCCAATTCACGTACTATATGTGAGTGAAAATGAGGTCATTTGGCCTCAAGCCTTCTGCTGGTGACCTGTTTCCCGAGGCGAGGCAGCCAGGAGCTCACAGAAATTAGGCTGCAGGAGAGAGGAATCTGCTCCGGTGGCAGCAGCCGGTTCTGGCACCCCGCAGATGCCTTTCCCCAGGGCTCCCTGCGCTCCCACCCATCCTGGGAGTGGTGCATATCCTTGATGTGACAGTGATGGGGCCCCTGGGACACCAGGAAAGGCGGTGCTGGAAACCAGCAGCCACTGTCAGCAATTCAATGGCCCGCAGCTCCGACCCGTGGAGCCCCTGGGGGTGCTCACGAGCGCGCGAGGAGCAGGGCACCTCCGGCCGAGCTCCTTCCTGCGGTAACCTGCAGTGCGGCAAAATCGCTTGACGTGCTCTGCACGTGCGAACAGCCAGCCTGCACACGCAGAGCAGTACACGCAGCCAGAAGACATTCGGGCTCACGTAGCCAGGCAGGTTGAGTGCCCTTCTCAAGGAGATAAGCGTGTCAGTGGAATGAGACATGGCAAGGGGTGACAAAGTGGCAAGCAGAGAAAACAGTCTTTGCAGCAGCACTGCGGATAAATATCAGCAAGGCAGAAGTGTCTGTGCCTCACAACCAGGGAAAAGGATGTTGCAGCAAGCAAAACAAGAAGAGTCTAGCACAGCAATGGCTGTAAAGTGGGATAAGAAAGACCATATCTTGGAAATATTATCCAAAAATAATCTGCAAGGCTAAAAATAGCACGGATGTCAAGATTTAAAAAGAGGTCAGAATTGAAGTTGATGACTGTGAAGATTCAGAAAGTCTTATGAAATGCAGAAAATCAACATGAACTTCACAGCTCATAAAAGACCTAAAAGTAAAGTATAGTAAAATAATGCTACCTAACTGATCCTAAACAAGCAGTTTTCTTTATTTGTTTTTCATTTTCCCTGGCATGTACACACTGAAGGGGCCATATGCCAGACCTCCTGTGCTTCTCATATACGGACCGTGATGTTTCCTGGTTGCAAAGTCTTTTTCCCACTCTATCTGAAGGGGTTAATGCCCCCGTTTGCACTCATCGCTGGTCTCCTGCTCGCTGGAACTGCTGTCAGGCGGGACAGCCTATGTGTCCTGTCCTTCAGACTGCTGGAGTTAAAATGAGCCGAGTTAGCTTGGACGATGGAAACGCAAGGTCTGCCTGGGTCTAGTTCATGGTTGCTAAATGGGTCAAGAAGAGCTGGTGGCAGTGCGGAGAGGGTTGTGGCTGCTGGGCAGGATGATAATCTGCTCAGATGGCTTGGCTTGCCCCATGCATAGAGTGGCTAGAGCTGCTGATGCGCTTTTGAATGCTCCTCATGTTTGGTGTATGCTACGCTGAGGTGCGCTTAGGTGGATTCCAGATGTGCACAACTTGCTGTCATGCCTGTACGCTTTTAGACTGTCTCTTTCCTACCTGGGCAGGTATGTAAGGCTAAAAGGTGCAGTTAGGGGGAGCCCCCCTCCCCAGCGCAAGGTGTGAAAGCACTCAGCTGTGGATGGTCCTGGCGATGCACAGCGTGTACCCCTGTCCCTCTGCAAACACAAAGAGACTGAACCCCTCCGCTTGTGCAAGGGCAAGGAGACTGGGGCCTCAGAGCTGCCTTCCTGCATCAAAAAAAAAAAAAAATGCACCTAGTTTCTTGCACCTAGGAAGGAGCTGTTTCCATGCTGTTTCAGACTCTGGGATTTCAACTGCTGTGCCCTGGCAGTGTAAGGGAGTGAGAAATGCTCTCCTCATACACGTTTATTAAATGTCCTGGCATATAGACGTGTTTGGGTTTGAGCTTATAAGAACATACACCCACACTTGCACGTTCTCACCTCTTCCTTCCTTCCCAAGCACTCTCATGCCGATACGCTGCACCGTCAAAACAAACAGCTTCCTTGCGAGCGCTCCTGTTCAGAGTTTTATGTGACTCGCAACCACAAAAGCACTTTCTGCAGGTACGTGAGTGAGCAACAGTGTGCGATGCACTGGCAAGGGGTCTGAGGAGATCTGCTCTTCACTTCTGTGGCCAAGCAAGAACCTTATGCTCTCCAAATAAGATGATTATCAAGGGGATGTTTGTGTCCATTCTTGTTTTTTGGGGACTCTCTGTTCCCACTGCTGCCATGACTCATGAAACTCATTAAAGCAGAGTGTGCCTGGCAGGAGATTTAATTATATAGCAGCAGCAGCAGGACAGTGAGGGAATTTATGCTTGACAGGCTGACAGCAAGGTGGCTTTATCTGCAAAGCTGTTTGTCTGTCAGTATAGCCAGTTCCCTCTGCAAGGCTGGGCAAGCTGCGCCGGGCACCGAACCAGCAAGGAAGCAGGGAGGAATCTGTGCCAGGAGCAGGCTCGAGACACCAGTGGTTTGCAGAAACACCCTGCAAGGGTGCCGGGCACCACCGCCTCTGGGTCGGCGTGAGGAAACATCTGGTAAACCAAGTACCTCGCGCTGCACCGCGACCTAGATAGGAAACTCCATGCAGGGAGGGAGAACGTGAGACAGCGCATCGCTGCCGCGCGTGTATCGGGTTATTTGCTTTTACCTGGATTGAAGAGCCTCGTGCTCTCTAAACCATTGGAAAACAAGTTCTGGTTTCTCCCTTCCTTCTCAGGCACGCTCACCCCAACACAGTGTACAGCCAGCCCTGCGTATGAACAACATATTTCAGTACTTAGCAAAATACTAAGAAAAATATTCCCCAAACCACTGTATGCATCTCGGCTATGCATGTACCACTTGAAAAGCACAGCCTTAAGGTTTCTGTGAAGCTGTTCACAGGGATTACACTAACATTGGAGGGACTGCTCCTCATGTGTGTAAACAAGGTTGTTTATGCAATAAAAAGTCTTTCCCCTCCTACATTGGAGACTGCAGGAGACAAGGAAGCCACACATGTAAGAAACTGAGAAAACGAGGGCTCGAAAATCGCATCCTAGAGCTCCTCCTCATACAAGACCTCCCTAATACATGCAAGCAGGGGCTCTCCTGAATCCCTCACTACACATCGTCGTACACAGTCCCATAACACAGATTAAGGCTGAAATGTAGCCCTTCGGAAGGACTAATTGTTTCCTGAAAGGTCCTTTTATTTTTTTTTTCCCAGGTGAAACTGAGAAGGCTGATTTTGTTTACTGGAAACCACACGCAAAAGGAAATGTTTGGGAGTTAATGCCTACTACTGCATGAAATACTTCTCCTTTTTTTAACGTTTTACTATGGTGTACTTTTATTTAAGAATCATGCATACGACCGAGTAATTTTGTCATTTTTTTTTCCTAAATGTACCTTTTAATTAGCACATTATATCACACACTCCAGAACACGTAAGATCAGGTTGTTCTAATTTTAAGACTAGCATAAGACCTGTAGTGTGCTGAGAGAAATAAGTAAAGTTCTGACACTGAAATATAGTCTCCCTTACCTTTAAAGAAGTTGTATCTGTCTGACACTTTGAGGAATGCAGAGAGATGACTATCCTATGGTTTAATGTATTTATATTATCACTCTCATATTATTTTTATATCAACAAAATAGATATTTCTTTAATTCTGAAACTCTACTGTCAGAAAGAAAAATGTTGAAGGGGGCATATCAAAGCTTTTTGAGACTAAATTATCTCAAAACTTATGATTTGTCAATTTGTTCAAACATTTAAACTAAATGTGGGAAGACAACATTTTTAATCTGCTGTCACAGTCAAGGAATCCATCTTAATGAAAATGAGTAGTATTAGGACACAGTTTTCTACCCTTTGTAGCAGCAGAGGTAGAAAACCTCTGTTTCTCTCCTATATTTACCTATTTCTTAGCAACAAATGTTCAAGTATTTTACTCTAGGAACCTATTCTGGAGTTGTATTTGTAACTGGCATATTATCTCATGAATGACAGTGCATCTAAGCAATTAAAAAAATCTTCTCTGAACACTGCATGAACACTGCAGTAACTCGTATGGCATTTATTGCTATTTTCATTGATACTGGTGAAGTAATTTCTGCAACCATTCTGGGATCTCTTAAGGGATGTTTCTTGACTGATTGAGGGAGTTATTAGCACTGCAGCCAGGACTGGGACCCATCCAGGAGAACACTGACAGGTACCTCAAAGCTGGGTATATTGGGTAGTCATTAATCAGACTGCTCACACTGTGCCCCGTGCAGCCAGAATCTGCCCATGATATAAAACTATCTTCGATACCGAGAAGGTGCAAAAATGGGGAGACCACTGGTGCAGCTATTTTAAGTTGCTGTTCTGGGAATGTATTTCAAACTCACCTTTTTATCTTTTAATGACAGCCACATCTTCTGCCAAAACAGCCACATTTTAAACGTACAGCCTAGACCTTAATTATTACTTTGTGAGAAATGAAACAGCTTTAAGGAAGGGTGTCTTACAGAGCATTATCTTTCTCACATACCTTTCTCAGTCATCTGCAGCTGAAGCTCACTGTGGCTGGATTTTTTGGTCTACAGCAGCAGTTTCAGTGCAGGATCTAGGGGAATTTCTCCCTTCGCACACACGCACATTTTTGGGAAGAGCCTTCCGTGCTAATTCTCCCCTGAACCTGTCAGCAGACCTCACCTTAAATTCAAGGAGAGCCTGTTTCCTTCCCGGCTCCGCCACACGGCTCTGTAACTCGCCCTCCACAGCCTCCCTCCGAGGAGCTCGAGCCGGCCCACGCGGCGGCCTTGCGGAGCCTCCGCGGAGATGAAGACCTCCTCTATTTATAGACCGCTGGGGCTGGGCGAGCACGTCCAGGGAGCCTTCTGGAAGCGCTCCCGTCTAGCTGCACCGCGGGCTCGCAAAGGCAAACTGCTTTGCTACCACGCTTCAAAGCTTTCCCTTGCGTCTAGCATTCACCGAGCCTTTGCAGTAAAAAAAAAAAAAAAGCCAAAACATTCTGCACATATGAGGCAAGCGTTTGGTGCTTACCTTGCCGTTTGAAAAATGTTCTTCCTTATGTGCCTCTGCCTTATCTGGATTACAAACCCTAAATCAGAGGTTTGGGGCAGATCCTCAGGAATGAACATGGATTCTCAGTTTTTATTCTAGGTGTGCAACTCTGTGCCATCTTAGGGTAACACAAAGGGAGAACTGTTTCTAGCTTTATGCTGTGGCTTTTTCTTAAAAGGCTCAGCCCCTTGAGGCTCCTCGAGGTATTTTTACATCAAAAATAAGGTCCAATTAACAGATGCATTGCCAAGTGCTGCTCTACAAAATAGACAATTCAACATTTTTTACTCATGTGACAAATGAAATAAAGAATATTTCTTAAAACAGGAGAAATAGTCACCCAAGCTAAAATAAGGTGATGGTGGGCTGGGTGCACAGACTAGGCATATTCACAGACACACAAGTCTGCATGTGCATATGAGCTATTCTTGCATTGGTAAGTTGTAGTTTATTCAAAAAAAAAAAAAAAAAAAAGCCCTTTCCTACTTTTGCTCAAACTACACGGCTTTTACTGGAGGATGTGTTTGCACAAGGGAGGAGCTTTGCCTTCCACCGGTTTTTCAACCATGCTCACCATTTACAATTTGCTAAATAGGTGAGAACAGAGTCTGTATCTATTCTCTGCCTGTTCCCTCCAGCTCAACTCTATATCACACAGTGAAGAAACTATATTCTGAGGACCCTTTCCAGGAATCTATTATTTCAATGAAAAATCTTCAACATGGTCCCAGCATTAGAGACAGGGTGAAGTTATTAAAAAAAAAAAAAAAAAAAAAAAGTGAAAAATGAAAGAATTATGCCAGACAGAAATTGTAAGCCCATTGGAAGAGTAAGGAAAAGAGGTGAAATCTGCCTCCTGAAAAGATGCGCATTATCATCTTCCACTGCACTGCTGGTGGGTGAAGAATGTGTAAATTGCTTGCTGACCCTTTTTTTGTTTTGTTTTGTTTTGTTTTGTTTCTGTGCAAACTACCAATAAATGCTGTCTTATCTCCAGGTCACTAATTAGCTAGCTGGGTGAGCAAGGAGCAGGTTCAGGGGTAATAGTTCTAACAGTGACAAACTGATGCAGCGCGATAGGAAGACTCAGACACGACCCAGCCCTAATTACAGTTCTGTAACCTGTACTATTGCTCCAAGGACAAAACAGAGATGTTCATAATTCATATTCAGCTATAGGCTTGCAGGAGCTCCTGCTAACTCTATTTTTTGAAGGATCGAACATTCAGGTACCATTCCGTAAAAACTCTCCAGTGTACAATTTCTGAGTTGTGTTTTACCTGAAGCATTAACAGCACTTTGCCCTCTGAATGTGTGCTGAAACAAGTAAAACGAACAGTGTGAATTTAGATTGTTCACAGTAATATAAGATACTAAGTTAAATTACTATAAACCTTATATTGATATTCCTGCTATATAGTATATATTTGTCCTTGGTATAAGTTATGTCGCTTGAGAAGTGCTTTGAAATATGCTGAAATATCTTACACTGCTACTAGTGTATTTCCACAGAGGGGTAGTGCATGTTAGGCCTAGGGAGCAAGGAGACATGGAAGCACCATCATAACCAACGTTCATTGATTTCACAGTTTTGATGACAAATTTGTTCAGTTCCAAAATTGCAAGAAATATTTTGACCAACAAGCAGAACCTTATCAGCTTGCTAAAAGCTGTAAAAACTGTAAAATTTGGGTCTCTGGCCTGCTGTTCAGCACCAATAACCTAACGCACCTCTCCCCACATCCTTAGAAAGAGGAACCAGCTGACGCCAGCCATTATCACATCCCAGCACATAATAATATCGTGCACTTTGGATCTGCTGATTCTCTCGATGGGGCTTTGAAAGGTCATTTGGAGACTTCTCTCCCAGTTAAGTTAAAAAAAAAAAAAAAAAACAGAAATGGGTCAAATTACATAATATGAAGTAAACAAAGGTGAAGCTACATGACACGACTGAGTCAGCTTACCTT
>JAUBNY010000465.1:3613297-3643618 GCA_032275445.1 Crypturellus soui | reverse complement strand
GGGGGGTTCAGCCCTTGTACATACGCTGTGAGCCTCATGGTAGAAGTCCTCTCCAGCCCAGCTGATTCCGCCTTCCAAGGTGCATTTAACAGACCAGCACATTGTGTTTTGTTTCAAATCAATGCTCTCAGGGTTGTCTGTCTCCCTTCTCTCCCAGGCCTGGGCTACACTGTCCCAGGACTTCCCAATGGATTTCACAGCTTCCCTGGAGAAACCCTGTCCTGCTCCACAGCTCGGCCCCCCTCCGTGAGCAGCCTGAGACATTCTTCTGTTGGCGAAGACTCTACCCATGCCCTCATTGGACCTGACGAGCAGGTAAACCTGGATCTCCTGAATTCTCTTATTGCAAGCAACGAGCAGCAAGCAATGCTGTGCAATTCTAGGCTTCTCTTGCTGCAGCAAAGCTCGAGGATCCCTGTACCTCATCATCCGTTGTTTCTTTTGCTTCATTTTGGTCTTGGAGGCTTCTGCTCTCTCATGCTTCACTGGAACAAACGCTCTGCTGAGATGGACTGATTGGCTTCCTTAGTCCCTTGGTATTGCCTTGGCAATTACTTAACAACAGCACTTAATTTTCTATGTAGGTCCAAGTCATGTTGCCCTGTGTATGACTTACTACAGCTTTTAAATTGATATGCAGAATAATACCCAAGTTGAGACTCTGCATTTTACTTTTGATGTTCAGATCGATTTTCTTGGTTTAAGAATTTTAAGATTTTTCCATACATAATCCTACTATCCCAGATCTTGTCAGGTAAATCTAGGTAAGTGTGAATTCAGCAATAGCTGCAGGATTTTACTAAACCTCTTTAGTAAAATATTTTGTAGTGGCTTTGCTTTTTGTTCTGTCCCATATCTGCGCACCTAGCATGAAACAAATGATGTGAACTTGTACAGTTGGACTCTCTTTTGTCCCTCCTTCAATCCACAAACCCACTAGCAACTTTCCGCTTCCCCAGATCTCAAGTTCTGAAGTTTTTTGCTCTCTCCCTCCTCCGTCGAGCACCCGACTCTCTCCCTTCGCTGTTGTTTGCTCGGTTGCTGACGCTTGCCGTGTTCCCGGCTCTTCTCCTTTCACTGTCCCTCTACTTCTCTCCTTGCAGTCCCACACGTATGTGAACACAGCCGGTGGTGAGCAGGAGCTGAGGGGCCGGCACTGTATGCACTCCTTGCCTGAGGTCCACCCTCCTTTCCCCCATAGGAACCACAGCTGCTCCCTGGAAGACCGCAATCCCCAGGTCTTTCTGCAGCCGGGGGAGGTTAAGTTTGTGTTAGGTCCCGCACCCACCTACAGGCACGTGGTGAAGCGAGACAGCGCCTGCGAGCACCCCCGGGAGTGCAGGACACACTTCTGCACCCAAAACAACAACAACGACGACGACGACGAGTGGGAGGACGAGTGTCCCTCGCCGCAGTGCGTCTACGAGAACGTCAACGGGTGGCTGCCCGCGGGCGGCGCGGCGCTGCGCCCCAATGGGCAGACCAAGTCGCTGGTGCCGCAGCGGCTGGCGCTGGAGTACATCGTGCCCTGCATGAACAAGCACGGCATCTGCGTCGTGGACGACTTCCTGGGCAAGGAGCTGGGCGGGCGCGTGGCGCAGGAGGTGCGCGCCCTGCACCACACGGGCCGCTTCACCGACGGGCAGCTCGTGAGCCAGAAGAGCGACTCGTCCAAGGACATCCGCGGCGACAAGATCACCTGGGTGGAGGGCAAGGAGCCCGGCTGCCAGACCATCCGCCTCCTCATGAACAGCATGGACGATCTCATCCGCCACTGCAATGGCAAGCTGGGCAACTACAAGATCAACGGCAGGACGAAAGTGAGTGGCGGCGCCGCGCGGGCCGGGCCGTCCCCGGGAGACCCCCCTCCTCTGTAGCCCTGGCTGGGTCAAGGCCTGGCCTGGCCTGGGCGCCCGTGCCGCAGCGGGTGGCACCCTCCGGCCCCCCCGAGGCCGCGGCAGTGTCGCCGCTGGGCCTGGCGCGGGGTGCGTGCGCCCGGAGCGGCCCGGGGCCGGGGACAGTGAAGTGCCGGAGCTGTGCGGGGGCTGCTCTTGCTCAGGGCACAGCAGCGCCTGCTCGGGGCAGCGGAGCGGTGGGGAGGCACTTCTTACATTATGTTACCATTTTTATCATTTAGGCTTTTTATTTTCATGTAAAAAAACATTGCTTTTCTCCTTAGATGCACTTTTTTTGGGGGGGGGGGAGAAATCAAAGGTCTGAGTTTTGTGTCAAAATTTCCCATTGTATTAAGCTAATTTGCAATTCCCTTCAAGCCCCTAAAAGAAAGCCTGCACCGTGGTAGAGCCTTGGTAATGAATATGCATTAGCGTCTTTTCAGACTTTAAAAAGGCGGAGGGGAGGGGAGGGGAAGCCCCTCCACAGTTTGCTACCTCTGTTAAAATCCGAGGAAGCCAGTGAATGGTGGGAGCCACCCCACCATGGGGCTGTGCTGCCTGCCACAGACAGGCTGTTGTTGCTGCAGCTGCGGAGCCTCAGCTGGTAGGAAGCTGTGAGGAGGAGGGGAGGGACGGGAAGGCAGAGAACAGCCTTGGATTTGTGTCAAGCGCAGTAAACTTAAAACTCCCCCACTTTTCTTCATCACAGGAGTGTGGCTTTTTTTGGACTGTGCTCTCTGTGTACCTACAGCTGGATGAATACAGTGTCAAGCTTAGCTGGAACATAGTCTGGATTTCTCCTGTATCCCTGTTAGCTTGGATTTTTTTTTCTAAGCCAATTTATTTTTCAAACAGATTTAAATCCCTTTAAGGTCCTAGTATTGGAAACTTGCGCCCTAAAAATACCTGTGGCTTTCCACTTTATGCAGTAAAGAGGAATAGAGCTTCTGCCTTGGAGTTGGTGGTGGACTTGTGCCAGTAATGTGTGCTCAGGCTTTAGAAAATGACCCCTGGATTTGTAACTGTGATTCCTGAGCTATCATTTCTTAGAAGTAGTAGTTACTACCGTGGTAACTTTGAAAGCGTGTGGACAGAGAACAGCTGCTTGCACGTTTTCTTGGTGAAGTGCTGGTCAGGTGAGGAAGGCCACAGAGCCCCGTGGGGTTTCAGGTACTGCTGAGATATCTCTGCACTTCAGATGTGGGGATCGGTGCCTGTTCGTTCCTCACCAGATCAGGAAGGTCCTACTTTCAGTCTGTGCCTTTTCTCCTGCAGCGCTCCCAGCAGAAGTCAGTGCTAGGAGCGCTGCAGCAAAGCTCTGTTTTCTAAAGAGGTTCCGCAGCAGGAGGATGAAAGCCACCAGTAACTTTCCCGCGTTCACCCGTGAGGCGAATAAAGGAAAGCGGTCAGTGGGAAGAGTCAATAAAAGATGGTCCACAGAAGAGTCTGGGCTGTTTAAATGTCTGGTTTGGTGCTTGTGTGAAAAAGTCTGTTCTTAAAGTCAGCAGGGATAAGAGTGATGAAATGACTTTCACCTTCTCTCTTCTTCTGCAAGAATTGTACATTTCCTTCTGCCATCATATCGCAGTAAACAGCATCCAAAGGCTGTGGTGGGGGGAAGAGAAGATGTAAAACATTCATGGAGGCATCCCTTGGTTATCTGAAGTTTATTCTTCACTTGCTCCTGCTTTTTCTGGATTTAGGTATGTTTGCCTTGTGGTAGGAATCCCGGTGTCTTTTTCATTCTCGGCGCTATAGCAGGGTAGGCAGTGGGGACATGGCAGTACCAGAGTAGTGTTGCTCTGTGGGTTCCCTGTTGATGCTGTTTGCATAGTGGCAGCTGCTTGATTCACTTAGTTGATCAAATACAGTACATTTTCAGCTATCTGTGGGTACATGGCTTCTGCAATCTGCAGCAAAAACTTGTTATTTTTAAAAAGGAACAGTCTGTGTGGAATACCTGCTCATTCTTACTGGCTGCATTTCAAGTAGCACAACAAAAATACTTGCAAATGCCGCTCAATATTTTCACTGGACAAACTAATCTCTTACCAAATAGTTTGACTGCTCCTGTATGTTTATTTTGCAGTATTGTGGTCTGCAGAGTTTGTGTGTGGAGGACTTAGCATATTATTTTACTGAAGGTGCTAAATAAACCAATTTGCAGTGTTGCTGATGGGGTTTGTACCGACAAAACAATTCCAGCGCTTGGGAATCCCCCTGCCCTGTCTGGGAGATTACCAACATGAGCCGCACAGGGGAATGGGTTATTACCTGTGTCAAGCATGTGTAGCTTGATGCACCTCGACTATAAAGTAACCTGTTAAAATTGGGCAACATTTTTAAAGGGCAGAGGTACAGAGCTGGGCTGGTGAGATATGAAGCATTGCAGTGTAGAACCGTATGCATCCTCTCAAGGACATTTACTGAGAAGTGAACTGTTTGCATTTTAAGGTGCAGTGCTGTAGTTTTTAGGAAGAAAAGGAGTTTTTCATTAAAAGTTCTAAAGGCTTTTTTTTTTCTCATTTTTATTTTTCCCTAAATTTGTGAAGACTTCATAAAGAAAGAGAGTAGGAATTAGAGCACACGATGGAGTGGGTTTGTTTATGATTCATTCCCTCTAATAGGATATGCTTGTTTACAGAGCTTGAACTAGGTCTTGTAAAGGTTAAAGATTCAGTAAGAGCTCCTGTGACTTTCAGGACAAAATGCCAACCCTTGCACAACGTTCAGAAACAAAGCCCGTTTTCTAAGAACATACGGCAGCGAACCCAATAAAAATATTTTAAAAACTCTGCTGTAATCGGGCTGTGAGTGGTTTGGATTTCTTGTTTGTTTTGCATCTTAAAATCTCTCCTGGGTGCCTAGGCTGACTGGGCTACTTAAAATTGATCCACATAACCCAATGTGACTTTGTTTAGGCCTCATCATCATGGGATACTTTTCAACATGAAAATAATCTATGTAGCAGTGGGTGTAAACTAACCAACTACCTTTTAGATGAGCACAGAGCAGAACTGTAGCCAGTACAACAGGGTGGCTGGCTCTTTGCTTACCTTAAAACTCTTGACTTGCTACATTCCTTGCTTTTGTTCTGTCTGTTGCTCTCCCTTCCAGACTATGCTTCCTTTTTTTGCTAGCATATCATGGCACTGACTTGTACGTGAGCGTCAGTGTCTTTCTCCCACTTCCTGTTTTCTAGATTTTTCTTCTTCCATCTCCTCCCAAAATATTAATTTTTCTCTTTCCTTTCTCTTATCTGTTCCTGCATTTGTATGCAAGCATATCTGTTTCCTGCCTACCCTGTCTCAAAGTGCTAGTGAAGGTATAAATCTGCTCATCAAAGTTGGGAAATGAAATATTCCAGGATCTCATCCAGGTGAAAAGGCTTTTTCTCCCCTCAGAGCTAGAGGGGCAGCACTGATTTTTATTTATTTATTTACTTATTTTCTTTTCCTGCCTGGGTTTATTTTCTCTTTTGCGGATTGCTCTTCATCTAAAACCTGAAGTGTTTCATAAATATGAGGCTTGTGTTCTTTACCAGTGTGGTAACTTTTGGAGCTTCCAGTTGTGAACGGGGCTTCCTTGCTCTTTGCTGTGTCAACTTGGGCAGTTCCTGCTTCCACACCCCTCTGTTCATTGATTGGAGATTGAATCTGTACTATTACATTTCCTTAGTGTTTTTTTTTTTTTTTCCCATTCCCACTCCTTTGGACATCTGACATGACATCCTCAACTCAAATTGTTCAGTTTTCAAGCTTTCCTGTCTCTCTAGCAGTATGTCAGCAGCAGCCACTGCCGCTCAGCCCCCCTGGGGCTTAAATCACTTTTTGGTCTGTGCGTTGTGCAAGCCTGCTCTTCAACTTTTTCCTGAGTTTGTTGAATTACCTATTTGTTCATTGCTTACTCTTCCTCTCACCTTGAGACAGAGATAAAAGGCCTGGATCTAAATACTTTCACTGCTGCATATGACTCCCTGCGTGCCAGTCGATTCTCAATCCTGTGCTGCTGCATAGCGGCGTGTGCAGGGAAGACTTAGTGTGCTCTGAATCCAGACTAGTCCGACTGCCCTACGTAATTAGGTTCTTAAGTAATATTCCTTTAGAAAACGCTCTTCTAACAGGGAGCGAATTTCTCTTACTTGCTGTCAGCCTTTCTAGAAACAAGAAAAAAGAAATTCTGTGCTCTAGCCACTTATTTGTGTAGCAGCTGTCATATAAACATACTGGGTTAATGTTACCAGGGAAAGACAAACACAGCTAACAAGCAGCAATCAGGTGATGCGAGCGAAGCTGTCAGCAGCTAGCGTGGCACTGAAACGTCTGTGCGGAGAACATGAGAACAGGATACGCGAGGCCGAGCTCTGCAGATACCCTTTCAAATAGTGCCCAGGAAACCTGAGCGAGACTTTTAGATGTTCTTTCCACTGGAGCTTATTCTGCAAAATGTAGAGGTGAGCGTGTGTGCAATAACAAGGCAGCAGGGGAAAATAAAGGGTGGCGAATGACAGCCCCCCACTCCACACAGGTGGAGTGCCGGCAGAGGGAAAGTGAGCACAGGGCTTCATAATGGCTCGCTGTGTGGCTTTGAATTTGCAGTCGATTTGTGGGAAAGAGTGGCTAGGTCTTTCTCAATCTCTGTTTACCTGAATTGCTTGAATTTGTTTGAATGTTACCCATGCTTATGCTTATTGATTCCTTTCCTAATGGTGGTAGATCTGCTGAAACTACCTTTATTCATTGCTTCTCGTGTACAAGTGCCTTGGGTCCCAAGCAGAGTAGATGATCTGAATTGTGTGTGTTGTTCCCAAATTGAAGCAATCTTTTGATCAAGTAGCACAAAAACATCTGGAAAGGATACATGTTTAGGGCCACTGAAAAATAAAATTTTGCTCTTTCTCAGAGGTCCTGGCAAGTTCTCACACTAAAAGAATTACAGAAATATGTTACTGGCTTGTGGGAAGCAACTGTTGGTGGAATCATTTAGAAGATCTCAAGTTTAGGTCCTGTTAATAGCACAACACAGACCCTGGTATCTAGATCAATTGTATCATGAATGTCACTTCTGCTGAGGATTGGATTGGTCTCCAGCAATAGACATGTGTGTGAGTACACTTGTCATACATGTATACTGTGAAGATTGGTAATCCTGGAGTCAATTCTATGCTTTGACTCAAAACAAGCAAACAGCAGCAAAAAACCCTTGGCGCACTGGTGTGTGTTGGTTGTGCTTTGAAGTGTGGTGTGAATATCATGTGTCCGAGGTTGGGGAGTGCGCTCTGTGACTGCTGTTAACTTTTCCACATCCATGTGTCTTGAGGCTGCAGTTCAACGCACACTCTATGCTGGCACTGCCGAAGAAGCAGTCGCTCCTCTTTGCCAGCACAAGTATTTACATGGCCATTCAGTGAACTGGACTGGGGAACTGATCCATGTGAAGGACAAACTGGCAAAAGTAACGCTCCTGGTTCTCCATTAGATGTTTGTGCTGGCACAGGGCATTGGCAGATGCTGAGACTTTCTTTCAGCAGCAGTGCAAATTTATGCCAGCTTAAAGTGTTTGCCAAACTACAGCCTTAATTTAACACTTAGGGACTGGTTATCCCAAAACTTGTACATGAAAATTTGAGCGTGGTTTAAGAAATCTTTGCTTGCTCTTTTTTTTCTTCTTAAGCTTTCTTTTCTCTGATCATCTCTGTTTAGCGCAAGACTTGATTTTGGTCTTCAAAATGTATTGTTCTGCCCTCTAAGACTTTTCCTAGTGACTCTTTCCTCTGAAAGTTGTCCCACTCTACCCACGTGTGACATATGCAAAGCAAAAAAGCTTTGTTTTTTTAAAATGAAAAAATATTCTTTAATTGCGTCTCTGCCCCACCAAAAAGCAAACAAACAACAACAAAAAAAAACCCTCCACACCTGACAACTGAAATGAGACAATTAGTCCATTAGTAAGATTATTATTATTATTTTTTTATGCTTAATGCTGAGCTCTGTCAGTTAATCTAGGGTTTCTGTTGGTGCCGAAGAAGCTGTGTTTCTCCATTTCAGGACAGAGCTGTCCATGCATCCTGCGAGCAGCGCGGTGCTGTGCCGGGTGTCAGTTCCTTGCTGGCCGCCCCACGTAAAAGGTCTGGCTCCCCACTTGGCTCAAAGGCCTTCTCTGAAGCGGACAATGTCTGTACTAATTCATTTTCTTTTCTGTTTTCTCTCTGTTCCCTGGTGCTTTAGGATAGCTCTATGAAGTGCTAGTTTTTCCTTTGCTTGCTTTCTTCTAGTCTTTTTTTGTTGTTGTTTTTTTGATGGTGCAACTGCAGCTAATTTTTGAGTTGTGGCCATTTCAGAGAAGAGTTTTGTCCTGCGGTCCGTGTGCTGCAGTGATGCACATGCCCTGCGTGTGGCGGACCTTGTGGTGTCCTGCTGGTGGTGCCAGGCTCTGTACACGTCGGTGCGGGCCCTGTCCTGGGCGGGAGGGTCTCCGTTCAGCACTGGCCACAAGCCAAGCGGGACGGTCTCCTCCTCGCGGCTCGGGAGGAAGAGCTGCCTTTTCTCCTCTGTGGCCTCCTAGGCAGAAATTATTTGAAAATGATGTCCTGCCAAGTCACAGGACTGTCTGAGCAGCGCTCCTCTCATTCCTAGGTTTGCCGTATCAGGAATCCTTGTGGAACGTTTGAGATATTTTTGCCTTTTTCTAGATTGCATTTAACTTCTGAATAGTTTACAGTTTCCTGTTAAGAAATACATAGCATGTCATTTCCTTTAAGAATACAGGTAAATATCAGGGCTGTTTGTAATAAATCTTCAGGTTTGGATTGTGTCCTGGTTAATAATGTGCACAGCCTTTAGCTTCATGCAGGCTAGATTGCTTTTGGGATTTGGCAAAAACATCATCCAACTGAGGTGCCCTTTACCCAGTGCTAGTATGTCCAACCTTGTGACTTAACTGAATATTTTCTGCTCTAACAGAAAGGAAGGATATTTTATAAAGGGGAGCAAGTACTCCATATCGTGCAGATAGCTTCTTTTTGCCCATCCAAAAACTAGCCCATTTGATTTTCCTTAGACCACCTGGAAGGCTCTTGTGCAAACTCAGGGTTTTGTTTTCAATTCAAAATAGTTCATTTTTGGATTGTTGTGAGTAGATGGATTAATCATGCAGTGTGATGCTCTTGGAGCTTCCTGCCTCTTAGTATTTTGTCATTGTACCATAAGTGAGTGGCTTGCCATTTCCAAGGACTGTGGAGATAACTCCACGGTCTAAGATTCTTGATTCTTGATTGATCTTGATTCTAAGATTCTTGACTATTGGCAGGATTTTTTTTGTAGCTATGCTAATGAAATAATATAGTTGTATTTTCAGTGAGTAGGGCAGTAAAGTTATTTTGGCTTTCCAACTCCCACTAAATGGAGCACTCACTATTTATGATACCCTTCGTGCCCTTTGCATTTGCGATGAACTTCTCACACCATTCGAAAGGAGAACTAATGCTGGTCTTTGTGGCGACTTGAAAAAGTCCTCCAGGGCTCTCCAATCCTGCTGAGCTACCTTCCAGTTTCTGAGGGTTGCTAGTTAATGATAGCTGATGGAGCATATTTTCAGTGCTAGCTTGTGCCAGAATTAGTGGATAAGTTGGAGTCACAAGCTCCCGGCTGAAAGCTAATTCACTCGCTGTTCCAGGACAGCGTCTGTCAAAAATAGAGCAATGCTTTTAAGCACGTAACTACTGCTTACAGTTGAAGGCTTGCTTGCTCTTTGGTATTTAACTTAAAATTACCCAGGAATATTTTTGTTAGTGTGTAATGTTATAAATAAATGGGGATCGTGTAGAAAAGCGCGTGCCTGTACGTCTGTGTGGGCACAGAGTGTGAGCGTGGGGTAGTTGGGAAGGTTGTGCCTGTAGGCCAGTTAAGGGGGCCTAATAAAAAAGGCTATTTTGCAACTGAGGATTAATTTCCTGCATTGATTTAGGGTCTGGCCAGCTTGGAGCACAGCTTGACCCTGAAGGCTTTCTGGCCTCTAGAATTTTGAGGAAAATGTGTAGGGCTTTAGTGACCTGGCTGTGCAGGCAAGATCTGCATCTACCTTGCCTCCGTCCAGCAAAGACGGGTGTTATGCTGAAAAAGAAAGGTGAAAGCATCAGGTGATTTTGGGAAGCCCTTCCACTTTGCTCATAACAGAGCAGAGGGATCTGAGCTGAGCATCAAGCAACTGTGTGAGAAGCTTATTAAAAGGCAGCAAACTAGCTGAAAGCTTGAGGCTTTTCTGAGCATTTGCTTTTTATTTATTTAGAGGAAGTGTTTGCACTGTCAGTTCATACCATGTAGCTCTCAATTTCTGGTGAAGCAGCAGAGGACGGAGGCTTCTCTCCCGGACTTGCACTTCCTGGGACTTGTTGACTTTTTGGTGAGTCAGGGTCTGTTATCTTCCTGCTTACATAGCTCAGAAAGCTGCAGATAACATAGCTAGATCAGCCTTGAGGTTACTGCTTAAATTAAACTGCAAATTTTCAGTAAGAGAATAACCTGACTGATGTGACAGCATGTAATTTGAATTGCTATAGATAAAAACATTGGTGCAAACTCATTTTGGGGACAGAAATCTTCACATACGAAAGTTCTCGTGTAACTATATGTCCAGGGATAAAGCGCCTGAAAGATTTTTGTTTGCCTTTTTTTTTTTTTTTTTTGCTTTCTTTTTCCAAAAGCAGTTTACAGCTGCTTAGTGATACCTTTACAATGCATTTTTATCCTTGCTGCTCGATGTCCTGTTGGAGCCTCTGCAGACGTGGGGCTGTGTGCGCGGCTCGTGTGCTGCACAGACAGTGTCGGGTGCCCCATTTCGTCTCGCTGTCCCACTGCTGTTGGGAGCTGCCATGAGGGCTGGCGCTGTGCCGGGAAGGAAGGGAAACCGGGGGAGCTTGATAAGGGCATCTCGAGCTTGCTCCGTGTCACCTGGCGTCTTACAGGGTGCCCAGGGAAATCTTGAGTCCCTCGTTAGTTTTGTAGGTAGTTGTCTGTACTGCAGTTGGTGCTTT
The DNA here is from genome assembly GCA_032275445.1 of Crypturellus soui. Lineage (NCBI taxonomy): Eukaryota > Metazoa > Chordata > Aves > Tinamiformes > Tinamidae > Crypturellus > Crypturellus soui. The sequence continues at coordinate 3,632,692 of JAUBNY010000465.1, read as the reverse complement.
GCTGTTTTCTTCGATGTTACTTATTTTAATCTGTGTGTTTCTGTCCATTATGCAGCCCGAGGGTAGCATCTAATTTAAAGTATGTGTTCACAGGACTGATCTAACCAAATGTTTAAGGAAGTTAAAATCTCCTTTTTTTTTTTTTTTTTTTTAATATCTATGGCAAGGGGCACGTGCTGCCAGTCTAAGAGTATTCTGATGCTTAATGTGCTTTTGGGACTGTTTCTGCAGTGAGAGGACATGCTGCACCAGGGCTAGCCGCACTTCTGCAACTGGAGAGCTGGCAAAATGAAATGCGGTGTTTGAAAACCACAAACTATCAAAAAGCGCTTTAATATTTCCCATATTTTTTTGCTGCATGGTATGCAGTAAGCTTGTAACAAACATCTAGACAAATTTATTTTCAGTATATTTTGGTTTTGAGAAAAATACCACCGAATTACCATTGAGAGTAGCTACCCTTTCACAGGAAGGCACCAGTAAGGGTCAGGCTTGGATATTTTGTCAAACTGTTAATATAAATCAAAGAATTGCTGCTGTCTGCTTAAAGTCCTCTCCCCTGCTTTGTCTTCTAGCCATTTCTCTTCTCTGTATGCCCTATATAAATTTTCCAACTCCTCTTGCTTGCTGTCCTCCTGCCTGGGATGCCCTTCATCTACTGACTACACAAAGATGGAACAGGAATTGAGGAGCAAGCAGCCCTGCCAGTCGGCATTTGCTGGTCCTGCGGTGACTGCGGACCACTGTTTTGTTTCCTCTGTTATTTCTTTCCATAAGGTACTGAGCAGTCGCCGGCACCCTGGCAATAGGTGTCCTCTGCAAGGACTGCGTGTGAAAGATAAGGGCTGCACGTGCCTCTCGGGATTCCAGTTGACCATCCATGGGCTGTAGCTAGTCGTAATTTGAAGCACGTGAAATTGTGCACATCTGAAGTGACCTTCTGTGTAACGTGGTAGATGGTAGAATGTGAATTCATAGAATCAGTGGAGTTTAGCTACCTCAGAACTAGGAGCAGGTGATTCTCTATGTGCTTCTCCTTCTGCCTGAATTTGCTCTTTAAGCCTGGTGCCCAATCCAAGCAAGCCACTGCCTTGTTAAGAAAAGAAGCCCAGAAACAAAGAGAATCATAGAATCAAGAATTGTAGGTCAAAGCTATGAATTTTTAGAAGAATATTCAAAAAAATCAGTGAATCGCAGTTTGACAGCCATTGCTAAATTGTTACAATCATAGTGATTCTTTCTATTCAACATTCACATGTTTTTTATACTCTGAATAATCTAGTTTGAGTCTCACAATTTCCTTTGTGTTGGATTATAATTCTCATTTGCTGTACATCTCACCTTCATGTAGATATTTATCATCTGTGATTACACCACCCTGTGTTCCCTGCAAGTAGTGATAGATGTTTATGTGAGGCCTAGAAATCTGGGTAAAATGCTACTCTTGTGTGCTGTCCTGCAATTCGGAGCCTTTCTGAGCCAAAGGTTGTGTCCTGGCCACAGCTCGTAATAGCCACGGATGGACGTGTTTGCCATTAGCTTATGTAATCTTGTTTAAAAAGCCGTTTGTACTTTTGGCCTCTGCAGCATCCTGTTGCAATGGATCCTGCAGTTTGATTAAGTAGAAAAAGAGCTTCCTCTTGTTTAATACCTATTGCTGGATAATTTTAATCCTTTGGCTTGTAAAAACTTTTTGCAGTAGTTTTGCCTTTTATGATATCCAAGAGTCTCATTTTCTTCCTCACGTTTTTCAGCTGATGCCTTTCCTCTTCTGACCTGAGGGGTCCTGGTCTTTCTGGTCTGTGTTCAGATGGTTGCTGCCCTGTGCTGCAGGTTGCTCTTGTTGCTTTTCTATGAGTGCGTGTTTGTTGTTTTGTTCTGACTTTGCCCATTTGGTGTGAGGCACCCAGAACTGCACTATTTGTATACAGGTACATCATGGATTTGCATGCCGGTAGAATAGTGTCAGAAATCCTTAGACAAGGAGAGGTGACATGAACAAAATACCCCGTTTGCCTCTGCTGCCGTGCTGAGGTGGTGTTTTAAGAGAACTGCTTCTATTTGCTACAGAGTTCGTTCGAAGTATGTAGTCCCCAGTTTAGAGCACATAACTGTCTGTTTATAAGGAGAATATCTATATATATATATATATATATATATATATACATATAAATATATAATATGTATTATTTTCCAGAGTGCACTGAGTGAATTTTGACTACATTTTTCTCATCAGGTTCTTAGCATCATTTTACCTTTCTGTGCACTTTGCAGAATGGATTATGCAAAATCATTTTATACTGCATATAATCACTCTCACTCTAGTGCTCACCCCCTTTTCCCTGGTCATATATATATGGCTATATATATGGTTTTGAAAATAAATGCTTTTGTGAGGGATCTTGTCATAGCTGTCATTTTTCACTGAAAGGAAGTTCCCTGTAATGAAATTGTTCTTGCAGTTTACTTTTAAATAGCTATTTTCTGTGTCTACACCAGTGCTTAAGAATGCCTGAGAATAAGATCTTGTAGAAACACTATGCTTAAAGTGCTCTTAAAGTGTCAACATTTCCAATTTTTTGTATAGAATAAGTTTGTATTAAATTCCCATTATAGCTGGGAGAAAACGATATGTAGTAGCTCCCTTAGACCTCCTAGCACTTGGCATGGGCTCAAGAACAACACTGGAGTTCCTAGGCTGGAGTCCTGACTTTATCATTTCATTTTCCATAGAGAAAATAGAAAACAGGAGTGGTAATGTACCCTGAGCCAGAGGCTATACCAAAATTATACTGAAGTCATGTAGGAATTAGTAAAATAAATATATGCTTATTTTTTATTCATAGCATCCTATAACTATAAAGAGCCTTGCAAATATGAAAAATAAGCCTTCTGCAGGAGAAGTGTAAATGAAAATGCTGTCAACAAGGCTTATTGTCAATTTAATCTTCTCATATGGCAATGTGAATATTGTAGTGGAAGACTTTTGGATGTTTACATCTTTCTTGATTGCTATTTCTCATACATATATCCTGTTGGTTCAAAGTTGGGCTTCCTAAAAGACAAGCCAGTAACAAAGACCCTTCGCTACTGAAGCTGCATGTTCTACAGGTCAACTCATAGTATCACCGTAGTAAAACTCCACAGAAAAGTTCCCTCTGAATGACAGTGGATATTCTCAAAATGCTGGGGCTTTTTTGCTTGTTTGTTGTTTTTTTTTTTTTTTTTTTCTCTCCCTTTTTTTTCCCCCCCCCTCTGGTTTGGGTACAGCTTTCCAGAGGAAGCAATGGTGTTCTCCAGGGACTCGGTGAGGAACAGTCTTTGCCTGTGATAGATACAGATTCCTTTTGAGATTTTTTTTTTCCCTTTTGACATATCTCCTGCACTTTTTAAAATCCTTATTTTGTAATAGAAGATGGAATAAAATTTTTGTTTTCTGGAATAACCTTCAGCAGTCTTGCCAGTGATTACTTGGAATTGTTTGTATTAATTCTGAGAATAAAATACAATATGTTCTTTCTTACTGGCAGTTTTGGGCTCTTGTGTGTGCCAATCTGGGAGGACCTGTCTCCTATTCCTGATTGGGGAATTTATTTGTAAAATGTTTTCAAGTAGCCAGTGAATACTGTCCTGTCTTCTTGCCTGTCAGCTTGATGCATGCTTTGCTCATATAAATAAATGCTATGAAAAAAGTGTCTCCTCTGAGGACTTAATAATTAAATATAAGATGAATCCTCAGCTGTAATAATTCTGTGTGTTTCTCTGCTAGGAAAAACTATTTAAAATGATAAATGAATCCATGCCAGCTACAACTAATGGAAGAATTTTGTGTGGAGTGTTGCAGTTATCTACTGCTGCAGTACCTGCAGTTTGAATTGATTTTTTTTTTTTTTTTTTTTTACTTCTAGTTAGCTTTCTACAAGGCTGCTCAGTAACTTTTTATCTGAGATACAAACCATATGAGTATCCTTCTGAATGCAATGACGGGTATGAGTACAGCAATACCTGTGATATGTGTCTAGTAGTAGTAGTAGCTTTTTACTTTCAGTTGCAACCCCTCCATCCATGGTAACCCCTCCATCTGAGATGTTTTGCAGTGCGGTTGATCAAGGGCTGGAGGGCACAGAGAAGAAGGCAGTTCCAGCTGAGGGCTTGGGGGGCAACTTGTGGTTAGTGCTTGCAACTTGATTTCATGGGGCTAGTAGCAGGGCAGTTGCAGTTAAAAACTCTGCTTTCTCACTTGCTGCCTTTCATTATCAAAGCTTGTGTTTGGTGAGCATCGGAGCATTCCACAAGTTTTTACCTGCTCCTTCTTTTCCACCCTCTTTTTCTCTTCAGTCATTCTCGTTTCATTGTTTTTTTTCCTTCCTCTTTGGTTTTGTGAATTTCAGATCAAGTGAAGACTTGCAGGGGATGCAAAGTGAGCCCTGGGCCATGTATTATCTTTATTGCAAAGCTAAAGGGCCAGCAACACAACTTAGTAAATCGGCTGCTTGTCTGCAGGTGTTGTCTTGAAATGTCTCCTATTAACAAATTACTGTTCACTGGTAGTGCAAAATAATATATGTGCATTTTAGAAGATCTGTTGCTTCTTTTCAGTAACTGTATAGAAGCTGCATTTTAACTTATGGTCTATGGCTGAAAAGTAAACTCTGTCCCACCCCAAAATCTTTCATGATTGCCTGTTGACTTGAATTGGGCTTATTTCGTGTCTAGAAATGTGTAATATAATGCTTTGTATATTTGATTATTGTTTGATTATTGTTTCACTTGTTAATTTTTGTGGTTCTCAGCATTTTTTTGGAAGTGCTGCTCTCTGTCTTCCTTTGGCTTCACTTTACATGATTGTCTTGTGTTTCGTTCTTTTTGTGATTTCCCCTGCTTTTGCTTTAGATGACGGTCATGGGGAGTCTGTCCTTGAGTTGTTTTCGGGCCTTTGCAGGCTAAGGCAAATACCGTTTCATCATTTATGTTCTTAACTATACTCTGCACTTATTTATTTACTTAGATCACAAATGTAAAGGTGGAAATAGTCTTTGAAAAACGTTAACTTGGGTTCTGCAAACCTTCCATATAGGTCGAATAAATTTGCCTTGTGGCTTGGCTCTCACGAGTTGATGAGAAACCTCTGATGGGCGCTGTTACTGCTAATCCCTGTAATCTGGCTCCAGGGAGTACAGTAGACCCTGAAGCCTAGTGGTCCTTCGGCTTCCAGCTACTGCTATTTGGAATTTGGGTGACCTATGTTAAGATACCCACAAAAACAGGTTGGCCAAGAAGATGAACCGTGTGTGTCCTGTCCCCAAATCCATCGTTTCGGGATGGACTCTGGAACTCTGTTGGATGGACTCTGTTTCCCTTTCTGCCAAGCACAGTGCTCTTCAGGAGGTTTAAGTGTTGGTTCCATGTTACCTCAGCCAAGGGGTTGTGTCGCTGATTTTCTGTCTAGGAGCATTAGGGGAAGGTCCTAGCTCTCGTGAGTGCCTTGGGAGAGGACAAAAACTTCTCTTGTGACCTCTGCTTCGGAAAGGATTCTGTTCTTACTCCCACGGAGGCCAGTTTCTGTTTGCTCTGGCTCTTCTGTGCGGTTACTTCGCATTCAGTTTCACTTTTGTTCCCTTCTGATTTTTAGAGGGGAAAACGTAGTTCAAGATTAGCACACTGCTCTTAGCTTTGAGGTTTGTCCAGTCCAGGCCTCTGCAATGACAACTAACAGGAATCTTGACAGGTGGCATCGGCACTTTAATTTTTTTAAGTGGTGGTTGATCTGCCTGGAAAAGCCTACTTGTCTTCTGGGAAGGGTGAAAAATTTATTTTCATGAATGTATAAAATACTCCTTTTGTTATGAGAATAATGGTAAGGAGGAGAATAACTGATTTTATGACTACATTGCCTGTTTCTGTGGCAGTTTCATGATGCCCGGTATACATGGAGTTGGAGCAAACCAGGTGGGTTCCTCGTCATCTACTGATACCTGGTAACACCAGAAATTGTATTTTCCCTGAGCTGTTGATTCATCTGAAATTTAAAAAAAAGGGGGAGAAGAGAGGGGCAGCTTTTGGTATGGCCTGGGCCAGGATGGGCAGTTTCCTCAAGATTTTCTTGCTGCTTGCAGACAGTGTTTGGTAGATGGGCACAGGCATCAGCAGCTTTGGCACCAGCGTGGCCTATGGGCTCTTGGCTGTTTGGCTCCACTTTTGCAGTGGCCAAAGACGGCAGTTTGTGATCACACAGAGGTGATCAGCCTTTCTCCAGGTGGGCAGCGTGGGCAGGGTCAGTGTTGCTTGCATTTAAATTGTAGGTGGTTTTAAAATATGCTACTAGCTGCTTGTATCTATCTGACTTTAAATTGCCATGATACTTTTGTGCCAGGTTTAATATTAATTATAGCACTGTTTTGTCTACCGTTACCTCTTTTTTTTTTTTTTTTTATGTAAGTTAAGTGAATTATCTGACCCCAAATAGTAGAGGTATGTGATACATAATGTCAGTTTTGGAATACTCTCTGTACCCTTGCAAATATTCTTACAAATCATTTTTAAAATAGCTTTGTGTGAATTTACTGTCTATGGTAGTAGTTCTTTCTATAGATTAGGATGTGCAGGTGGCAGCGGAGATCTTGACTTGTGCATTTTAAAGTATGCTCGTATAGGTAGAGTAAATCTGAGATTCTCAGTGTACCTTCGTATGTGGCTGGCTTTCTGAATATATATAATGCTATTATTATGCCCTTATACAATATTCATATTTATATCAATAAATCTTTGCTGTAAGATAAATCCCAACTTTATAGTGAGTTCACTTCTTAAGTTGTGGATAGAATGATAGTTTTAAATAAGAAATGAAATAATTAAAATCAGTCTTTTTAAAAAAATATACAAAATATCTCCTAGTATTTAGCAAAATTATCATTATGGCTGCTTATCTCTGATAGAGGAAAAAGTTCTAAGCTTCTCAGTATGTACAGTCTCAGGTAGGAGGTTGTGACGATGTAATATTTGTGACGATGGGTGTTGTTTAAATGGCAAATCTCTCAGCCATGCACTTTCCCAAACGTTACAGTGTGTGGAGTTTGTTTGTTTTTTATTATTGTGTGTGTGTGTGAGTGTGTGTATATATTTAAGTCCCACCACTCCCTCCTGTCCCAGCTATATTCCTTAGGGTTTCTTTCTGCTTCCTGAACCTCTCCCAGAATTAAATATAAAAAGCCTCCAACTCTGAAGTTTGGGCTAATGCTTGTACAAGCTGTATTTTTAAGGTAATTAAATTTAGTTTATTCAGTAGATCTCTCAACTAAACAAATGCATTTCTCTGTATAGTAATCTTAAAATGGATAATCAGTCTTCTTCATGTGTGATCTTTGGTGCCTCATGTTGTGTGATTGAGGATACACATTAGCTCTGACGTTGTGCTGAAAAAAATATATTTATAGAATACTGAAATTTGTACTGAAAAATATATTTGCTCAAAATATATATTACTGAATTACTACAAGATCATAATTGGGTTTTTTTTTTGTTTTTAAAGATGCTGCTTTTTTATCTTCTAGACTAGCAAGTTGACTAGACGCATACAAGAACAAAACGTTCTGCCTCTTCTCGGAAAAAAAGAAATAAAGTTTTTTTTTTTTTTAATATAATATTAATTTCAAGCCACTTACAATGGTAAATTAGAAACAGACTTTTGAAGTTTGTGTTGATTGACTTCTCTTTCAAATGTCTATACAGTGCCAAACTGCTGAGTCACTGGTCTGCTCCTCTTGGAGGGGATGTGGAGTTATCCATGCAGGCCAGCCCATTCCACAAACACGTGCTGCGTTATTCAACAGTTGGCTGAATTTGAAGTGTATTATTCAATCCATTTTTTCATAATGTGGACAGATTTAGCTTGCCACAAATCAAAGTATACATTAAGCCCTTTCTCAGCTGCAAAATGGGGTTTTGTGTTTGCTTCCATTTTTTTTTTTTTTTTTCTATCTTTGGGGATAGTACCTTTTCAGCTAATTTCTTTGAGAGACCTCAATTAGTTACATCTGGCTTTTTGTTTGTTCTAAGTTTTCAACATCTGCACTTTTCTTTTTTCCTTTGAGTTTGTAGTAGACTTTCATATCAAAAATACCAGAATGTGTGTTATTGAACCTCAGGAAGACTGTTAGAGCTTTGAAGCGCTTAGATAAGTATCAGATATGTTTTTTTTTTTTTTTTTTAAAGGGGGATGCAGGTGCTTAAGCTTGAGAACATTGTAATTATTCAGAGATGCACTTCAAAAATTGTGCTTTTTTTTTTTTTTGAAAAAGATTGTTAAAGGAACTGCACAATTCTGGAGACTTTCTTAATTAAATCTGAACACAGCTTTATTTTCCTAATAAGGAATTAGATTAGTAAGTGGAAGCCAGTTCTAACCATGTGGAATAACTTGCATTTATTTCACCAAATCAATGTTAACACAACACCTTTTGGTTAATTTGGCACAATTTTGAGAAAAATGCGTGTCCTATCTTGGCTAACAGCCTAGAAGAAGCCAGCGTTTTACCTACTAAGGAGGATACAAGCTTGATATTCTCCTGAAGTTTGTAAGTTCACTCAGCAAGCTCTTCTCTTGGCACTTGGAGGTTTGAGACTTGTAACCTTCGAAACTCAGGTATATGAGAGCAGTGGAACCCTGTTAATGTTTAAATGTTGGTATCTCTGTTTAGTAGCAGAGTAGTCAGGGGCTGAAAGGCTCCAAAATCCTGCTCTGGCAATCGGGAAGTGCATTCTGGGCCTTCCTGTTATTTCTGTCTGTAATGCTGGTTTCAGTTGCTATCCGGTTACCTTTGAGATGTGTTTCTGGTTGCCCGGCTTTCCCCAGGGCTCAGTATGAACTTGGAGGGGTTTTGCCCTGTTTCCATGACCTGCGCACTTCTAGGTTTATGACTCTTATCCGATAGATTTATGGGAGTTTCTCTTTCCTGTTTTTATTTTATTTTTTTCATTAAAGAGTGGGCACACCCCAAGTTCACAGTCATTTTTGTGAATATTAGGCTTAAAACATTTGATTTAAATTCAAACCAGGTGTGGGATTGCCAACTCTAGATTGCTGGATTGAGTGCAGCAATGGAGCAGCATGAAAATTTCTGCCTTCAGATTTGTCAGTTTGTTAGAGTGTATAGACTGAATACTGTAAGTAGATAAAAGTGCAGCTTAAAACTGATGACACTTTTAATGAGTGAAGCAGTGACTTCATTTGAAAAAAAGTCGAACTGGCAAAGCTTTCTGTGAACTTCAGTTAGAAATCAATGTGCGATTAAATGTTAGAAGTAAGCTATGAGTAAAAAGTACTTATCTGTTGTGCCAAACCTTTGGTGGTATCCTGAGTTACTTCATTTTGTGTCAAGTCAGGTTCTCTCAAAGCAACTGGAAGTCTTGTATTGACGGTTGCACCTGGGACGGGGTGACGTAGGTCAGATTAAACATTAGTTTCTGGACTGCCTAGAGAAAATAAACCGTGTACAACATAGCTGCCTAATGTTGCTCCTCAGAAGGCAAGAAGCAGCTTCAGCTCTCTTTTGTTGGTGGTGGTTTTCTTTTTTTCTTTGTTTTTTAAGCTGTCAGCAGTGAGCTTGCTTGCTTCTTGCAGACTCTCCACTTGACCTCAATTGAAGGGTACAGATTTTTAGTGAGGATACATTCTGCAGATATTCATATTTCTCTTCAGCTTCTCTAGATAACAGTTCCCCCCTTGCCCAGGTTTTTGTGGATGTTTAGGCTTTTTCCACCCCCAGCGTTTCTGCAGCTGTAGGCTCTTTCCACCGACTCCTAGCTTTTTTTTGGATTCACTGCTTTAATTTGTGACCACTGATTCTCTGGTCTTGTCAACAAGATCCTAGAAGGCATATCAGCATCAAGTTTTACTTGCATGAAAGTTAATATTGAAATACTTAGATTAGCTAGGCCCCAAAGAGGTTATTTTGCCCATTTTGGCTTTTTCTGTTTGGAGAAACTTTTATTAGTTCTACTCAAAAGTTGATACTTTTTTTTTTTCTGTTGAAAATTTCCACCTCTGATTGTGAAAGATCTGCAGTAGAAGACTTACAAATTGGAACCAAGTTGTACCATGTTAGCATGTTTAAGTCAGTATATCATGTTTAAGTCAGTAATGTTGACTTTGCTCATATGATTTAGTATCAATACAGCCTTCCTTCCTTCAATTTCTCTGTTATTTTGTGTATTTTGAGAAAATAGGTCTTGGTCTGAAGTGTGCTTAAACTGAAATGTATTTTCTCAGGATTTCTGTTTGTCAGGGATGAACACATTCTTGAACTAGATATGCATTACCAATACACCAAACAGGCTCAAGTCAGATGTGTTATATTTTCTTTGATCCCATGTGTGTGTTTTTTTTTTTGTTTTATAACTTTGTTTTTTTATAGTCTGTATAAATCAACGGATTTTGATGTTTGTTTTTTTTTTTTTTTTTTTTTTTTTTTTTTTATAATGTGTCAAATGACCCATGCCAGGGATTTCCAGTGAAGTCTTTTGTGAGAGCGTGAGAGCATCTGATAAATTTTTGCTAGGAAGTCATCGGTCTTGGATTTGGACATCTTGTTTTGCTCGCGGAGACTTGCAGTTCCTTCGGCAAATAGCAAAAGTGACATCTCCTTAACTGATGCAGCTTTCTTTAGTCTGAGCTAAACAATAGTAAACTTTATACTAATAAATTAATATGACAGAGTACATGTCCTCTCTCCGGTCTTTTGCGTGTTTCTTCTTTGTTTTCCTCGGGATTTGGTGTTGTCATGTAACTGGTATTTTCTCTCTCCTCCCCTTCCTAAGAATTTTCTGTTACTGCTTTCTGCTTCCTATGAACAATACCCAGGCTTGCAGGTATCCAGCTGTGAGAGGAGTGGGAAAAGAAAGAGGAAAATTCTTCGATCTGTTTACCTGCAGCTCTCCCTGCTATGTCTAGGGGTTAGGCGCTTGTGTTTCTTCTCCTTGGTCATGGTTGAGACCAGACTCATATTCTCTGCTGCTCTGATGAGCTCTGCTTCGCTGATGCCCCTTCTGATAGTGAACGAAACGCACTGATTGTTCTCTCTGGTTTGTTTCTCTCATACATTTAATTGCTGGATGTAGTAATGGTTGCCGCACAAGTGACAAGGATGTTTAGCAAAAAATATCTGTGGTTGCAGTTATCTCCATGTAACTCTGTGCTAGCAGGTTGATATTTCTTGTTTATGATGATAACTTAAAATTCATTTTTTTTCCGGAGCTGAACATCCAAAGGGTGAGCATGTACAAAATATATGACTAAAATATAGGATGGCTGTCCTTGGGCATACCGGTGTGCAGGAAGTACGGAGGCACTCGGGCTCTTCCAGGGTTTTTTGCTTATTAATGGGTTCCAAGGAGTATCTCCGGAGAGTGCTCATGTCCTCAAAGTACTTTACTGTAGTATTAAAGAAGATTGGTGTTAGTATTTCATAAAGGAATGCTTAGAAGTTGTCATGCCAGAGAAGTGCAAAAAGGAGAGACTTCGGGGTCTAGGATGTGAGCACCAATAATTTCTTGCGTTGAATTTGCCAATCCAAAATGTCAGGGAATTTTGAACATTCTAGTCTTTAATGTGGCTTTCTCAACTATTGAAAGCAGTGTTTAAAAAGAAGAAATTAAAAAGCTAAGCTTTGTGCCAGCTTTGGATGTTTATATATACTATCAAATGATAAAGCAAGGGTGGGGGGAAGTATGTGACTTAATTGCATGCGTGGGTAACCTTTCAGTCCTTTCCCACAGAATAAAAACAGGAGTAATCGTGCAGTACATGAGTTTGACACAAACTCACTTTGTTTTGTTCTGCAAAACAATATATTTCACATATCCTGTAAATTGTTAAGTTTTGTAACTTTCCTTATCATAGCTCAGTTGGGGAAAGGGGACTTGTCACACTAACTGGGGAAGGCAATGTGCTACACTGGCCAATTCGTGTATTTGTTTGCTTTCCAATTTGTCACTAAAGGCTGAGTCATTGTTACTGTTAGAACAAATATATATTAGATAAGTTATCTAATCTAACAGCAAAACTGCTTCTCCTTTCTTGCAGCTAATGATAGCACAAGTTTCGCACTATAAAGACAAAAACAAGTCCTTGATATATTTATTTATTCTTCAAAGACTGTCAGTGTTTTAGGCTCAAATGAATTGCTTGAAATGCTTTTAAGGTTGAATGCTGCCGATTTTATATGTTAAACTGATGACAACTGATCTTCCTCTGGACTTTCCAGCAAGTGCTGCAAGTTCTCTTTTTCTCCAGCAATTTTGAGGTTAAAGCTTCCTCTTTCCATTTAGTGGGTAGAACTCAAACTTGTGGATACAGGTTTGGATTTCCCTTAAGCGAAGAAAGCAAGTGAGATTGTTCCACTTGTAAAAGAAACTATATCAGTAGGATGCAAATTTAGGCTGGTCTAACTATTATAGAGAGGAAAGGAGGAGGGGAAGGGGAACTTTTTGAAGAAAGGCACTTCAATGCTCTTGAGGGGGAAAAATAAAATATATAAATATATGTTTTTATATATATTTTATATATAAAGCATATTTTATATATATTTGATAGAGGGGCCTGGGAACAGTGCTTTCTAAACTTTTGACTCTAGCTTCTCTTTAACTCACTGAAAGATATGTAGGTCACTTGTACCTCAGTCCCATTTCATACCTCAGTCTGATTTCTAGTTATTTTAGTGAGAATTGGAATTGCTAGAGCTACTCGATTTCAGCCTTTTCTTCATTCTGAACAGTAGCTGTTCCACGTAGTTCTTGAGCAATAGCTAATGTCATTTTTAAATTTGCATGATCCTTCTCAGTAAAACCTCTTGAATAACAATTTTCATATTGCTGGAAATGTGTTCTGGGATGGGATTCAGCAAACCTGGATACGTTTTCAGCATCGTTTGTGCCCCAGGAGAGTCTGATATAGACTGGCTGTATGGCAGATGGGTCTCTCTTAAGGGTTTGTCTCTCTGTGGAAACCAAATACCTTCTTCCAGCCCAACTTCACTATTTTTATTTTTATTTTTTTCCTTTTTAGAAAAGGAAATTACAGAACCTTTATTATTTGGTATCTTTAACTCTCTGTTTTGATTTTGTGTGTGTGTGTGTGTATGTGGGCTTATCAGCTTTGTTGCAGGAAGATAAGTAATGACTTTGCCAAATAATAAGTCAGGTGACTTTAGTGTATGTGTAGTATGTTTACATACTGTGAGTCTGGTAGTGGCACCTGTGGTATGGATGGACTAAAAGTGGTTGAGAAGCTGGAAGGCCTAGTCTCAAAACGGGAAGCATAATGGAATATTTTAGTTTTGAAAAATCTTCACCAATGTATTAATTGTGATGTGTTTTAGTGTTTTTGTTTGTTTGATTGTTTGTTTTTGTTTGTTTTTGTTTTTTACAACTACTGTGCTGTCACTGTGTGATAGGTTATGTTCCTGTATTTACCTGGAAGGATCCACCATTGGTTCTTCCACTAATGCTGTATATATGCAAATAAATACTTTAAATGTTTGCTACAATAGCAATACCAGTTCTGCTTACCTGTAATAGATAAATATTTTACTGAATAAAACAGAAATAATACTTTATTTCTTTGCCTACTTAAAGCAGTGTCTTTCATGCAAAGCGAACTGTAGAAAGTTTTATTTATTAACATAAAAATACGAAAGTTAATTATCAGTATGAACTAGCAAAAAAGGTATATTGAAACACTTGTTTTGAAAGGCTTTTAACTCCTGTGTTTCATAGTTTAACTATAAGGCTATTTTTGGTAAATTTTGGTAAGAGTTATATGGCTGAAGCTTGAAAACCTAGGGGCTGCCTTAACCAGACTGCATCTGGCCTGGAGGGCCTGTGTTAAGCATTGGCCTTCTATACCGCGTCCTGCAGCAGTCTTGTAAGTCAGTTCAGATAAGTGCAGCATGGGAAGTTAAATATACTACAGTACTGAGAGTTGTTTGATGTCATAAGCATATTGCACATTACTGTTCAGTATCTTAGACTTCTCACTTCTTGACTAAAGAGGATGTTTTTGTTATACATGTAGATGGATTTCAACAAAGGTTCAAAGACCTCCTATGAACAGGACAAACAGAGGCCAAGGAATGCACTTAGTGATGGAGAAGGATGGGCTGGCTGTGCTGTCTGAAAAGTTCTGAAAATAAAGGTTGCTGCCACTTTTTGAGGAACTTCCTTGCAATGGAAGCAAGAGGAGGAAAAAAAATCAAACAAACAATGCCTTACGACAATTGTCTGTGAACTTGAGTCTGGAAGACTAGTATCCTTATCACAAGGAGAAACATTTATTTTTTTATTTACAAAAAAAGATATTTTTCCTCTCTTGTATTTCATTCAAGGGAGGGAAGTCTAAACAATTACTCAACATTGGACCACCCTTATCTTTAGCACCTCACCAGCATTCCTCTTGGTGCATTTCATGCCTTAGTTTTTGTTGTAGCTAACTGTGTTCCCAAATTATTTTCAACTAGGGAGAAAAAAAAATCCATTTTTTTTCCATTTATTTTTCTGGATTTTTTTTCCATTGTTGCTATCTTAATTTTTGTACTGCTTACGTGTAAGTTATATAGATGATAATACAGGTAAAATATGGACTATTTTTTTTCTTCACGGGTAAGCTAAATTACTGTGTTTGATTCTTTGACTCTAGGCTATGGTGGCTTGTTACCCAGGCAATGGAACAGGATACGTTCGCCATGTTGATAATCCAAATGGAGATGGAAGATGTGTTACCTGTATATATTATCTTAATAAAGACTGGGATGCCAAGGTATGCGGTTTTATATAGCTTTCTTAACTTGAGTTATGCTAATGTGTCCTTGGTGCAGCTGTTTGTTCATGTTCTTATTTCTGTGCCTTAGTTGTGTTCTTAGATAACTTCAGTAATTGATATCCTCTGTGATTCTCTTGTGTTGAGAAGTTCTACAGATGAAGCATTTATTGCCATAGTTTTGACAGGTGCTAGCAGAACCTCCTTGACAGTTTGATTAAGGAAACTTGCATATTTTTCATCTATGTTTTCATTATACAAGTAAGTATCTATTGGTATCCAGGCTTTGCAAATATCTAATAATGCCATTTATTGTATGGCTGTTTATATAATGAACACCTCCCTTCCCTTACTCAAAGTACTCATACTAAGAGGAAGTAATATTTGGAAGAGAATGATTTAAACTTGTTTTAACTTACTGTTTATGTGGCTAGATTGAGTATTTGAACATGTTTATAAAAGTAAAGATAGTGTATCTTAGGAGCAGTTGCAAATGAGCAAGTGCTACAGTGCTTGCAGTATCAGTATAGTTCAAGGTTATGCAAGTCTTTGTATTAGTGTAGACACAGAGTGTAGAATAGATAAGCCTTTATGACCCAGGTCAAGTGGTCTGAGAAGTTACTACCAGTGATTTGAAACTCTCCTTAGAAGTTACACCTATGATAATGACTCTTCTAATTAGGATTATCCTAGCAATTCAGTGGGATTAAATAGATTTGAAGAACAGATGTAGTTAGCTGGATGTATTGATAGCATAAGAGAGTGTGCAAAGAGAGCTTTATTTATTCCTTGCTTGCTGTGCAGCTGGCTGTGCAGAAGATTATTCTCATTGCATATAAAAGACAAAGAAGAAATTCCTATTGGTATCTCTGTAGTAATTCTTAGGAAGCTGAATGTGTAAGAGCATGTAACGAGGCAGTTCCCTCATGAACTGAGTATACTTTCTGTGGATGACACTAGTTGCAGCTAAGAGTGATTATTCTTGTTTTTGAACACCGTCTGTTTCTTAAAGCAGCTGGATGAGCCAGTGAAACTAAAAGGATTCCTACATGAAACCAGTAGCTCTGAAATTTGAGTCAGAAATGGATGTGCTTGAATCTTTTTGCTTCTCGATGCACTTTGTAAAATGTCAAATTTCATCTTTCACTTAGAAAATAAATTACTAGCTGTCTGTGGACACAAGCATATTGCTTGGACTGAACATCTTAAAATGCAGCTTTGGGATGTTTTTAGTCAACTTCCAATTTTCTCCCAGAGCAGCTAAATTGGTATCAGAGACTAAAAGTAAAACAAATTGCACATGGAAAATAACTATGAAAGATTTACTAGGAGAATGTTTTAGTTATTAACAGAGGTACATAATATACTGCAAAATCTATTTTTAATTACAGTATATTATCAGGTGTATTAATCAGCAAATAAAGAAGCTCAAACTTTCTGCAGGAGAACAAGTTCATCTAACAGGAGTTGTTCGTTGATTTTGAAAAAATGGGTCATTTAAATCAGTGTATCTTGTTAGCATTTGCACTGCATATTGGCAGGAAGAAGTTAACATGCTTTAAAAATAGCTAACCTGGTCTAATTTTGATACCTTGTAGACATGCATCCTTGGCCTTCTGTTTATCAAAGCCTGGAGGAGTTTTACATTGACTAAGAAGAATATGAACTCAGGATTTAGACACGATTTACCTAGTTTTTTTTCATCGTAATTACAGAATTACTGAGATAATGCATAAAGTTTTGGCTGCTTTTTTTTTTTTTTTTTTTTTTAAATTAAGCTGCCTGCTTACATAAATCTATTTATCTGGGGTTTTTTTTGTTTGTTTGTTTGTTTTTTGGTAAATTAATAATGCAGTTAACAAAAACAGATTTCTACAAAGACAGGAAAGGACATATATTCTTGTAAAGCTTTCTGAAATTACTCACAAATATGTAAGACTTTTTGTTAAATGAAATGCATTGTCAGGAAAAAACTCTTAAGTTCACAGTTTCTTTAGCATCTAATAAAGGGTTTTATTTCAGTTACAAGTGCCTAGAATGTTTTTAACTGTGATATTCAGTACTTCAAATAAGTTTTGTTACGTTTTAAGCACTGATTTTAAATACCTGATTTTTAGGTAAGTGGAGGCATCCTCCGGATATTTCCAGAAGGTAAAGCCCAGTTTGCTGATATTGAACCCAAATTCGATAGACTGCTATTCTTCTGGTCTGATCGCCGCAACCCTCATGAAGTGCAGCCAGCATTTGCTACAAGGTAGGACTTGTGGATTCGTGGGTAGTGCATGAAGTGAAGGCCTATGGGCCAAGGAAAATCCTAATGAGAAATGAGTGAAATGAATGAGTTATGACCTGATCCAACCTTCCTTCATACAAAGTTCAGGTGTACTGTGCCAAGGCTTTTTTTAATTTCTTTTTACTTTTTTTTTTTTTCCCCCTAATGATGATGTTTGGATTCTGTGTGAGCTGCTGATTTTGTATGGATGTCTGATCTTTATCTGTTTATCTTCTGGATAAGATACTCTCTTGAAACAGGGTGAGTAGGGAGAATACTGGGCAGAGAGGAACTCATGAGTGTATATCGGACAGGAGGAGTGGGAGCATGCAGGGCTGTGCAGAGACCTTGCTCTGGCCAAGGGGAATCATTATTTCTGTGTAGTAGGGTTATACTGTGGCCCGTGTCCTATGTCCATATCTTATTGCTGTGTTTTTAAATACTAACTAGTGTACTTTTGTGTTGCCTTTAGTTGCAAGAGAGGGAGATCTTTTTTGTTTTTATTTTACAAGTGACTTAATTTGGGAATTGGGAGAGGGCTGCTGAGTGAAATGGCCATTGATAGTCAACTCTGTCTTGTACTTACAGTGTTTACAAGAGTTGCTCCCGCTCTGACTCGCAGCTGGGACTTGATACCTCCCTTGTGACTTTGTTTAGAGCAGTGGATGATGCTGAACATAATTGTGTTCTCTACCCAAACCTATTGAGTAATGTTACCAGATAGGATGAGCTGATAAATTGTTGGGAGTCATTAATCCAAACTTCCTGGTGCACGTGTTGTAACACGTTTCCATGGTCAGAGCACTGTACATCAACTGGAGCAGTGATATAAGTGCAAGAAGTAACCTGAGAACTGCGGTCCTGGTGTCCCCTTGCTTCGAGCCTTTTGGAAGACTGTGTCACTCTGCCCTCCTCTCCATACTCTGAACAGGGTCAGGGTGCAAAATGCTGTTTACCAGCCTTCTAGCTTTGCATAAAGAGCCTTATCAGATACTTTAAAGTGTTTGCTCAGTAGCTGGCCTTTCATATTGCAACCCTCTGGGCCATGGAAAACTGGAGGAGCTCTGCAGGAAAGGGAAGTTATTTTTCCCTTACGCCAGCTTCTTACCATGTGACTCAGTCCTGGATTTGACTGAGTAAAGTCGAAAGTGAGGTCAGAGGGCAAGGTGATGGGCCTGGAGACTGTGTGCTCTCTGGTACAACTTAGGGGCAAAAAACATATAGCAGGTCATCAGAAAAGTATAAATTTGTAGCACTTTTAATAGCTTACCCTTTGTAAGTATATTCTGAATGGTCTTTCAGGACCTGTTCAGGCTAAGCTTAATAAAAGGGAAACAATGTTTACTTGTTATGGTATCTTTCTTCTATGAAACTGCAGAAGTATCATCTCATAATCTGAGTTTTGTTTTCAGTGCTTTCTTATAGTATGTTTGTTTTTCTTAGTAATTCTTTATATTTTTATTCGTTTCCCTAGGTACGCAATAACAGTGTGGTATTTTGATGCAGATGAAAGAGCACGAGCTAAAGTAAAATATCTAACAGGTAAAGTCTTGCAAATATCTTCTGTGTTCTTCTTTTATGAAAAAAGCTAAATGGTCTCAACTCATCTCCTTGGCCCACCAGTGGACAAAAGATGGGGAGAGAAAGCAAAAATAACTTGTATAACCGGGTTCTGTAGGGAAGGCAATCCAGTGGTTAAGCTGTTAGTTGCTGACTTGGGAAATCCAGGTCAATGCAGTGTTCTGCACACACTTCCTTTGAGACCTGACACCAGGCAGACTTTTAATACAGGGATACTGCCACTCTCTGGGTGGTGTGTTCTGAGGATAAATGCATCAGACGGTGAAGCCCTGCAAACTGCGAGCCGTGAAAGTTTCTTTGGTAGAGTTATTTAATAGTCAAATTCAACTTGACCTGACTTGAGTCTCTATATTTGAAGAACAAAAGCCTAAAATTAAAATTTGGAATCAAAGAATGGAGTTACTTCCTCCAAATCCACATATCTAGCATCTGTTTTTCTGGCTTCTCCCCCAGGAGGAAGTTGATCTAATTTTCCTGTTCAAATTAGCATTATATGGCAGAAACCCTACAGCGTTTCTCCTTACTTGCAAATGCAGTCACGACTGTGCATGTTACAGCAGTTTATAAGCAAGCTAAAACAGGTGTAGCTCAGGTATAGGACAGGTATCCCAGGTCCAGGTTCTCAGCAGTTTCACTGAGCTCTCTGCCTTGTGTCACTTTAAAGACACGAGGCAGCCCATGTGGAAACTACATTCTCTTTTGGCGCTGTCAGTGACCGGCCTTTCAGAAGGAG
>JAUBNY010000465.1:3554056-3565022 GCA_032275445.1 Crypturellus soui | reverse complement strand
TGTCTTTTGTGGGTTGGCCACCTCTAGGGTGTTATTCAGGATCGCCTATAGCAGGGTCCTTGACAAATGTGTCTTTTGGATCTAGCTGACAGAGGGCGTCTGCAAGGAAGCATCAGCACCCTCTTTGCTTATTCTCCTCCAGACATCAGTCAGCAACCACTAGGACGGAGAGGGTGCTGGAGGGAATGGCCTCTGGGTCCAGCTACATGCAGCTGACCTGATGTTGTTGTATGTATTGTACTTAAATGTTGAGCCTTAGTTCTGCACCTTATAGATGAGCAGCTCTTCTTAGCTCTTGTAGATAATCCAGTACTCGAGTAACTGTGTCGAAGAGACCTCCATCAGCTTCAGGTAGCGATGGCCTCTCATGCAGCAAGGTAGGCACAGGGGCAAGAAGCAGCTACTCAGAAAAGAGTAAGATAATAAAAAGGTCAAAAGAATGGGTAAAGGGTCTCCCGGGCCACTGCGATAGAAACTACTATTGCCTGCTTCAAGCACGAATATTTTAAAATCTGAATTAGACAAACAGAGAAATTAGGACTGCTAAGTATAAAAATGCAACCTTATTTTTAGGAAATCTCATAGCTGGGGATAACTGGACGCTGGGAGAAGATACCATTGCAGACTGGAGGGAAAAATCACTTTGGGTTTGCTTGGTTCTCATATTCTTCCCTCAAGCATCTGCACTGTCTAGGGACAGGAGACGGGATGAGGTGGACTTTTGGCACCATCCAGTATGACTGTCCATATGTATTTAATGTTTTTGAAAGAGTGGGATATGTTTCAAGCCAACAGCAGGGCCTTGATAACCAATAGGACCTGCTAACGATTAAGCTTCCCACACTACAAGCAGCTAGTGGGAAGATGCAACATGATTAGGGTTGCTCACTACCAACAAGTGCAGTCCTCTGTGGTACAAACTGGAGAGCAAGCGGTTGTGTAAGCCAATGGATTTTGCTATCACCTGAGGGGATAGCATTCTCCAATGTTACTGATTAATTTCCCCATTCTTTCAACAGGATAAATCAATGGTGACTATTAAGAAAGTTGTAAAGGCCCAACTTGTGTTTTATACCTTCTTAACTCAGCAAGGAAAATGTCTCTAAAGGAGGGGAGGGACTTGCAACCCAGTGGAGCAGCCCATGCTGGTTCTGCAGTGTAGCCCAGTGTTTCAGGCACTGGCAGCAGGTGCCAGATTCAACCAGGCTTTTGCAATCCTCGTTGTATTACATGGGAGGCTAGACAGGAGTCTGAGCTCAGTGCTGAAATGCTGAGGTCAATAGAGGTGCAGACCTATGAGGCTTTCTGTAGCATGGAAAATATTCAGAAGAGGGGATCCCTGTAAGCTCAGAGTCACAGATGGGCTTGTGGTTGCCATGCCTGTGCAAGGCTCCCTTCCCCTAACCTCCCTGTGAGAGATGAGTACTGATCCTCTATTGTTTCTTGGAGTCCTGGTACTCTTGGTGTTCCCCTGACTCTAACCCATCTGCTTCACACCTCCACATACATACCATTTCCATGCACCATCATGAGTTTATATCAAGGAATTAGTTTAAGTGCCCACCTCAGGCTTGAGCACTCAGCTAAGACAGGCTCAGCATGCTACTTCTTTCAAATCGTTTTACTCACTCTTTCTAAAGTGTCTGTTGTCATCACAAATCTCCCTTTATATCATCTATCTGACACCTTCAAATCCTGGCCCACTCTTTACTCCATTAATGCCAGGTGTCTTAAAAAAAAAAAAAAATCTTTCTCTCTGGGATGCTAATTTTAGGAGCAGTGACCTCAGAGGGCTGACACGGATGCTGGTACATGGATGAAGCAGGCTCCCCGTCCGGACAGCTGCTTGCTCGCCACACTCCAGGGACGTCCCCAGAGTGTGCGTGCTGCAGGTCCCCGCAGCCACCTCCGTGGTGTCGCAGGCACCCGGTGCCCGGGGCAGGGCTGGCTGCCTACGATGGCGGGAAAAACAAGCTCCAGACGGAAATGGGATTTTTATGTTTCGTGTTTCCATTTTCAAGCAGCTGACGCAACGAAAGCTGGGTGCGCAGAGGCCCTTCTGTACTCCTGGCTCCTGGCAGAGGTAATGACACCATGAAGCAGCGGCACTGCCTGCCTCTGCCTCTGCTTCGTGTGGTCTCTCGGTGGAGCAAGACCAAGCAAGGCTTCTCTGACAGCAGTACCTGAACACCAGCTTCCCCCGGCCTCCCTCTCTTTCTAGTGCCTCATGTCTCTCTTCCCCCACTGCATCCCCCTCTCTATAGGCTGTTTTCCCATTTATTCTTAATTCAAAACGGCGCCTTGCCTGAAGTCTGCTGTTCAGCATTTTTTATGCTTCCTGTATCGCATTCTGGTATCTTTTGAGCTTTGTGCCTTTCCACGTTTTAATTATAAGCTCAGCAGGCTTCAGGCTTTGCTATTCCTCAGGGCAGTGAAAATCTACTCCTTTTTCTTTCCCCTCCTTGTCATAATCTGCAGCAATCAGCCTGGATGAATCTGGGGAAAAAAACGCGCAGCGTATTGCAGAACAAAAACTAGAGATTGGCTGGTGATAGCGAGGGGGTAAAGTCTTTCCCTGTGCTTGTCACGGCCATGCAAGCCGTGATAAGGAGGCAGCGGGTGCCGGCACGCGGGGCGACTGTTGACATCTTGAGGTGAGGGCATGGTGTCTGCTCTGCGACAGGCAGGGCCCTGGCCATTCTCACAGGGCTTTGAAGCACCCTCCGACAATCTCCATCAGAAGATAAGAGGGATTTCTAAGGGAGGAAGGAGTTCCTGGAAACGGTTTCGGCAGCACGTATGTTTATCTTGTCAGGGTAACCCAGAAAGAGCGCAAAACCCAGCCTGGTGACACCCAAGGAGATAAGTGGGGTTTCAAACAGAAAACACAAAACAGTGTGGAACCCCGTGGGATTTTTTGGTTTGTTTGTTTTATTTTATTTTAAATGACTTTCCTAGCACCTAACTTGGGCCTACAGTTATACTAGGGATATCCGTGGGTACACCCTTGCCTGGTCCTTTCAGTGTCTGCTTATGGATCTGGTGCTCATGAAAGTGTTCAGTGACTTGCCATTACTGTCTGCCTATACAGCCATCCAAGGAAGCCAGTTGCACAAGTGTGACAACACTGCATAAAGAAATATTTTATTTGCATTAATCTCCTGCTCATTTTGCTTCCTCTAACACCACCATCCCCTTTCTAGCAGAACAAGAGCAGAACTGTGGGCAAAAGTCATACCCTAAGTTTTGTATTTCGGTACTCTTCCTGAGAAAGCTCTTTTTTTTTTTTTTTCAATGAGCTTTGGTGTTGGATCTTCTGAAAAACATTTTGGAAATATAGCCGTATTACACCCTGTTCTGGACCCCGATTTCCCCTGGACTCAACTTCATGCCTGCCAAACTGCCGCAGGTTTTGAGTAGGGTTTCCCTTCAGAAAAGCTGTGAGACTCTTCCCTAACAGACCATATTTATCCATGTGGTCCATGACCTTATTCTTTGCTGTAGCCTCTACCCGTCAATTGATCATAAGGGTCGTAAGCTCTTTGTTGTGAAAGTGGTTCAGTGCTATAAACGGGGGCAGAGAGGCTGCTCAGAGGCTCCTCTGGTCAATGTTTCTCTGTGAATGAGATCTTGCAATGGGTGGAAGCAAGTAACAGCAATGAAAGGACATGGATAGGGAAATTTTCCTATTGTGCCAGAGTGATACCAGGATCCAGTATGCTAAGCTGATATGGCTCAAGTTTTTGCCCACTTCCTTTGGCGGTTAGCTAACCAGGCCTTCTTCAACAGGCTTGCCGATCACATACCTAGTAGAAAGGAGGCTGCTTTATAATATTTTAAGTCTGATTGCAGACACCCCCAGTCACATTTGAAATGTTTAATCTTAGAACTGCAAAAATGCTTGAGGTGCCTCAGATGGGAGGCACAGCACAAATGCAAAATAATATTCTATTATCAAAGTGTTTTGACAAAGGGGTCTCCATACTCATGTTTGAAGTATAACTTGGAACTGGTTAAGACTGCCTAGACAAATATTTTGTGCAGGATGTATCATTTGCCAAGTTAGAATGGAAAGAGTAAATACTATCAAAATGACATTAAAAAGCTCTTCACAGTAAATTTGGCCATGAAAGGCACTTGTGCTAGTGCAGTATTTGTAGTGGGGTCCTAGAGAGCATATCTGAACTATTAATTTTAAAATATTCCTAATAATCTGAGAGGTTATGATTCCAGCTTTTCCACAATACATATTGGTTATTTTTGACTTCAGGTAAAGGAAACGCTTGACTAGATTAGCAAAAAAATAAGCATGATATTATTCTAACTGCTACCTTTAGCAGTGAATGTGCAAAAGAAGAAGGCAGGTTGGACTCCAGCCTTGTTTTTATACAGGCTAAAGTTCCCTTGTCATGATGGCAGCTTTCAATCAGGATGTGAGCAGCAGCCTGTAGAAATGGCAAGGTGTTTTACAGTTGCAAATCGAAGCAGGCAACTTCCACATCCAATGCTTTGAGAGCAGCAGCATCAAAATAGGGGTGAAAGATGGACAGGAGGCATTTGGCAAGTCTGGCAGAGGATGTCTTGACAAGCACTGTTACTGCTGGGATCCAATCCAGATTTTTAGAACACTTCATCTAAAGGGTCAGCTAAAACAGTCACTAAAATCCCTTGAAAATACAGCAGAGCTGTCCTAATTAGAACCATGTTGTTCTGGCTAGAGGCAACTTTTGCTGGTAAAATTTTCTGGTGTGAACAGGCCTGAGTGACCAGGAAGCAGCCAGAGATGTTCACTGATCAGCAGTGGTTCAAAGCTAATAAAAGTGCCACAACCTTCTTACGTATCTTTGGCCTCCCTTTACTGTACAGTTGAGAGCTTTAACATTTGCAAGGCTTGAAATCTAACCTCTATTTTGGGCTCTGAAGACCAAGGAGGAGAGAGAAGTGAATGAGAAAAGAAAGTGGCCGTGGTGGTGGCTGTGGGCAGGATCAGGGCAGGGCTGAGTAGTGGCCTAGGGCTGGTGGACGTTATCCATAGCCTCCACAGATGTCATTTCTGTAATAATCAGGACAAAAAGGCACTTGGGGTTGGGCAGTGCTAGAGCAGGCAGTCCGTGTTTAACCAGAACCCCCATTTGCTTTGTAGCTGAAGCTATTGACTTCACGGGGGTTTCCAAAGTGAGGACAACAATTCGTATGCAGGTTCCTATTCATTTTCTCCTGACACTTTGTATTGCTCGCCCAGACACTTCTGTTTCTGATTAATTAGCAATCAGGGTGGCAGAAAGATAGCACAATCTGGTGTTTATAAATAGCTTTGTCTCAATAGGAGGACCAGAATGGAGGACACGTGGCCCTTAAAATCCTCATGATGGAGTTTGGGGTTGCCGTTTTCTTTTTCTTCCCCTCCCCCTTTCACTTTTCCTTTTTCCTCCTAGCTGGCAGTGTTGTTCCCAGGAGTGATGTCACTGATTTATAATTTCCCTAGGTGCTGCAGTCAAACTGGAGTTTCTGCTTCAAAGAATATCCCATTGACTTACCCAAGCCTCGGCAGCCAGCATGCATTGACTTTCAAAGTGAACACTTGAAGGGGCGAGTGGGAAAATGTGTAATAAATAAAATAGCAGCGTTGATAATGCTCATTTGGAAAAGAAGATAATCTCCTTTGTTTGCAGTACCACATGTTAACGGGTGAAGCATCTGTGACGCTTAATAAAGCTGGCACTGGATTTGCCTTCATAGCCTGGAAAATCCCCTTTAATCTTGTGAAATGCTATCTCCGCAATAAGAAGTATATCATGGCTGGTAGCACTTTCCTCATTCCCCTCTATTGTCTCGATCAGATGTGGTGCCAATTTGCAAATATTTAGCTAGATTAAGGCATTAGGTTTGTTTGAGAGGGAGAAGCATCATGTAATGGGAAGAGAAAGAGACAGGATTTATTATATAAATGGGTTTCCAGACACCTATTACTCAACACTTAGTCTTTCGGTTTTATTTCTCTTCCAATAACCTGTGAACCCAGGCAATTCAAGCTCTCTCGCCTCCCCTCAGAGCTGCGAGTAAAAACTGGTCCTTTTGGGATGCATGTTGCCATGTTAGTTGAATTAAAATCTCATTTAATTGCAAACTTGGAACTGTACTTGAAGACGGGGTTATTGTGGCTGCTTGGAGCAGAAAGGCCGCAGCTTCCTGCACTCTTTCGTGCAGGCAGATGGGGCTGCGTAGGGGAAGAGCTTGAGCGTTTACAGGAAACCAACGGGGAGGGAGGCAGAATTCTCCCTTGGCAAACTGGGGCTCTGGCCTGCGGACCCAGGTCCCAAATCTGCTCCTACTTAGGCTGTGCAGCTCTAAAGTCAGTTGATTTACAACAGCCCACTCTGGATTTACTTCCATGTAATTGATGACAGACCCTGGTCCTTATTATTCATTCTGCACCTAGCCAGTTTAAAGGGTCAGGAAAAAATATCTGAGGAACAGAAGAGCCTTTGATCTTTGGGTTAGCATTTCTGTTACACTTTGCGTACGTAAAGGGCTGTCATATCCTTTGGCTGTGAACTGGTCAGCAAAGACAGCATGAGAAGGAGTCTCCATGATGCAGAGGAGGTTTCTGGGGTGCTCTCCTCGCTTTGGAAACCCCTCTGAAGTCAATAGCTTCAACTACATAGCAAATGGGGCTTTGGTTAAAGGCAGAGAAGCACAAATCAGAAATGAGGAGAGGGTGAAGATGGGTTTCCACCTCCATCAGACCCTCTGAAAACACCCTGTGCCTATTGGGGAAAGCAAAATAGATAATGAACACTATTAATTAGCAGATCTTCTCTTCAGAGATTCTTGGTTTTCCATATCAGAAAGCAGCATTGCAGACACCAGCACTGCAATACACAGTATAGTAGCTGCCCCCACAAATTCAAATTTACCAATACGCGCCACACACCTAAGCTAGCTCTTAATTATTCTAAGCATAGAGATTAAAAAATAGATAAGGAAATCCAGTTCACTGTTCACACATGCTAGTCAACATTAATACGTAATATCACCACTGTTGCAGAATGTAACAGGAAGTGTCAGGAGGGTTTCAAAGAGGTGAGATATGTATAAGTAACATCTGTTCTGAATACTCACTGGAGCCCTGGTAATAGGAACAACTTGTATTGACTATCTGAGCATAACTCAGCTCTCATCTCTGCTTTGCAGCTCTCTTGTAGCAGAACTGGACTGGGATTAGGGATATTTTCAACACCGCTTGTTACGAATGGCAAGGCAATGTGGCTTCTCCGGTGTGTGAACTGCTCAGGTTTTAACTCAGAGACAACCATCCTCTGTGGCCCTTGGCCACACAGAGCCAAGCAGGGTCCTGGTTTGGGGATTAGCCCATGGGGGCTTTTAGCTGGCTTTCAGATATGCCAGCTGGTCGCCAGGATGGCCAAACCGGGCCAACCGCTACATATTTTACAGTGTGAAAGAGGAAGGAAGACCCCCGCTAGAGCTACCAGGGTATTAGATCAGGTGCAGATAGTGCAAATCAGGTTCTAACGGCCCCATGACCCAGCCTTGAGCTGCAAGGTGCGAGTGAAGACGGCTCATAGGCACAGAGGAACTGTCTGAGGCTCCAACTCCACAGAAGAGAAAACTTTAGGCAGTGCGAGGGGTAGGTGCAGATTTCAGAAATTTCTTATTTTAAGCCTCTACGCCTGGTACAAATAAGTATTTACATTCTACCCCGAGGTATGTGGGGGACTGATCGGTAAGATATTGATGTAGGAATTCACAGGAATATACGTTCTCAACAGGTTCTTTGTATTAAGATGCCAATCAAAAAAAAAAAAAAAAGGCTGTAAGAGTAAGCTGCTCCCCTGCTCCAGACTTTCAGTTGCTTACACGAAGGGAATGAAGAGCACTTCAAATCTGTATTTACATTTTTATCTAGTGGCATATGAAGCACTGCTACCCCATAAAAATCAGTATATTTGCTGTCTGTGTGCAAATTTCATCTTCTTTTTGCCTATTACTTCTATGACTTATTGATGTTCAAGCTGATGCTGTGGAAAATCTGTGGTTTTCATTTCACACAGGGAATTAATTATCCTTTTGCCATTCTGCCTTGTGGAACTCATGCCAGATAAATTTCATATCAGATTAGAGGGGCCGAGCAAACCTATGAAAAGCCAAACAGCATCAGCCCCGAGCTCCCTGCCATTTTGAGAGACAGGCACTAAAAAGCCAATTAATGTCCCAGGAATACTCTTTGGATTAGATCCAACTGCAAACATGATAATGACTAGAAAAACACATTTCCCTGCACCATTTTTTTTGGCTTGTAGCCCAGTAATTGATCTGTGTGTTCCACCGAGCGGGGCTTCCCCAGGGATGGACTCGTGGTGGTCCTGGGTGCGCGGGAAGCCAGCAGTGCAACAGACTCAGTTGCGGGTGCACGGTGGCCAGCAGCATGTGCTCAGCCTAAAAACCCACGAGGTCCCCGGCTCGCGTCTATGCAGGGCGATGCAGGAGTGCTCCCAGCTGCATCCCATCCGTCCCGCAGCAAGGTAAGACCTGGATGCAGGTTAGCTGCTTGCAGCCGCCCTCCCCCTTCCCGCTGCTCTTCACGCCCTGGTTTTTGTGAGGAGAAACCTGAGCGCACGGGGCAGATAGAGGCTGCGCCAGCCTCCAGCTGGCTGATGGGGCTGATAACGGGCGCAGGACCCTGGGGCGTGCAGCAGCGCGTGCCCACGCCGCCGCGCGCGCGCACAGCCTCAGCCATCGGGATGGCTGCGCTGCCTCCCCTGGAAATACCTGAAATACCTGTTGGCCACAAACACTTCCTTGCTGTAAGCTCACTGAGCAGCCCCATCCCTGTAACCTTTCCACCTTGTGCTCCTGCTTTTCCTTTTGCAGCCTGCTCGCTTCTAGTCTTGCTAAACCTACCGGGGTGAAGCAGCTCATTTGGCAGAGCAAGAGCTTAGCCCCAGCCTTGCACTCCCAAGGAGAAGACATCCTTTCCTGAGACATGCAATCGTTTGGATATGCATACAAACCTCGTGTTTCAGGGCCATTCCTACACTTTTGGAGCGTGTTTTCTCTTCTTAGAATTTGTCCTTCAATTTAAACTTCACACAGCTACTTCCCTGTGTAATCAGTGCTTCAGCTTTAGAAAATTCAGCTTTGGAAAGGAAGGATTTTGAAACTCTCATTGAAGTATCCAAGATGACCTGCTCTTTGGTTTTACTGTCTCTGCATGGTCAAATTTGGCCTCCTGTGGACTGTTAGCAAGAGATCTAGTCTGTTCCTGTATGATTAGAAAATGCAACTCAAACCTTCCCCCTCACTGAAAGAGAAAAACGAAGAGCAAAAAAAAAAAAAAATCCCTTTTTCAGTGGATAAAGTACTTTTTCTCCATCCTTGGGCAGCAGGCCTGTTCTCAGAGATGCCTGATAGGGAGCTCAAATCAAAGCTTAATCTTCAATGTAACCTTGAAGAGAGGTTCAGCAGAAAGGCCAGTCGTGTGAGTAACATGTGAATTTTCCCTCTCAGTGACACATAGCGCTGCAGTGATAGGAATCCCTACCTTAACCTTTGTTCCCTGCTGGAACCAAATGTGCAGGCTGCAGTAACGCAGGCTCTTGCTCTCCTCTTGGGCAGGGAGCCCTCTCGCAGGGAGCCCTCTGCTTTCCCCACGGGCAGTCAGGCAGAGCGGTTGGGACGGTGTGTGAGCCTTGCAGCTGGTGCTGGGCTTCCCTGAGTGAAAGCTGATGTTATTGGAGTCCACTGCGCTTTCTGGATAGCAGGAGAAGTCTCCTCCAGGGTAGATGAAGCTTTGCAAGGAAACAGAGGCCTGAGGATCTTGGGGTGAGGTTGCACTGCAGGATTCTAGTCTGAGATAAAATCTGTAGGAGGAAGAATCTCCTCCACCTTTCAAAATAATTTTTTTTGAAAAGGCAGGCTTCATTCTGTCAGTTTTCCATATTGTCTATCCTACAGACATAGACATATAGACAGAGATGGGCACAAACTATTTTTACATAAAGAACAATGTGGTTTTTTTTTATGTCAGCCACAAGAAATCTCAATTTACCCTTTAAAAAATTCTTCATTTACCTTTCAGAGACCTACCTTAAAGCTGAACCTTGAGGGATGAAAAGGACTCTTCCTCCAATGTTGCCCAGATAACACCCACCCCTCCACATTTCTCAGCAGAATTTCCGAACAGCCTTACCCTAAAATCCTGAAGTTGCAGTTTTCCTTTGTTTGATCTCAGTGTCTAGCTGTTCGGGGTGCGCCGGTCTCCTGACCAGCAATGCCAGTCTTCCTTTGCTCAGAGTATAGGTGTGGAGGTTTCCAGCGTAGCTGCTAACGTGCGATGGCCCAGGCCCTGCACCACCCGAATCACATTTGCAGCTCTGGGGGAGCCCCATACTAAACAACGAGCAGATATCCCCAGGCCTTTTTGGCATTTATTTTACACAGCAAAGACAAATCAGAGCTGAAATCTCTGTGAGCGAGGATGGCAAAGGCACAGCAGCGAGTGACCTGCATGAGAAAGTCTGCGCCAGCCCTTGCAGACAGATGTGGTGATTTAAAGCTGCCGTCTGTGGAAACAAGGGGACGATGGCTCCATTGCTCGGTGCACGGCAGGGAGCAGGGGAGCAGGTATCAGGCTTGAGCAGGCCTTGCTTTGTGTCAGCGCTAACCACGGGGTCGCAGGAGGATTCTGTTATTAAAGAAAATAATTTTGGGTAAAAGTCAGGCAGTTATTCTCCTGTGGGCTGTTTGCGCTGATTGATTGGACCACAACTGGTACCAAGAACGTGAGGGCTGTCTGACCGACCACTGGTTTTACAGCCACATTTCTCCTTCTCTCTCCTTTCCACTTTGTTTTCTTTAATAGATGAGGAGGCTAAAATGCAGGTGAACTCTGTGAACTGCAAACAACAGGGGCTCGGAGCTTCCTGGAGCTCATAGGGCGCTCAGG
>JAUBNY010000465.1:3499145-3552856 GCA_032275445.1 Crypturellus soui | reverse complement strand
GAAGAAGGAAAGGAAGAGTTGGGAATAATTAGTATTATAATAATAATGAGTATAATAATAATAATGAGTATTTTAATCCACAGAAAAAGAAAAGGGGAAAATAAAAGAAGAGTTGATTTAGGAACTGAGATAGAGGAGGAGATTTAAGGAACAGAATAAAAGTTTGGAAGATCTATGTAGATCAAGCCAATAAATGTCACACTGCTTCTTGGTGTGACGCCAAAGGCAAAAAGCATGCTGCTGACAAACTGGGTAACTGGAAACCAGTGTCTTCCTAGACATAGACAGCAGATTTAAGGTTTTGTAAGCAGGTTTAAGATAACTAAAAATGAGACTCAATAGTGAATATCAGTGGGGAGGTGGAGTATGCTGAGCTTGGAAATCCTGGAGAGAGGAGGCAACATAGTTCTGCATCTCAAAAAAAAAAAAAAGGATACAATGAACTGAGATGCTTAGGGACTTATGTCCTGCGTAATGACGGAAAAGGAGTGAAGAAAAATAAGAAAAAACATGCATACAAAGGAGATGAAAAGTTACAGTAACTTTAAGAATCCTAGGCATACCTCCCGTTGCTTTATGTGAAGCTGATGGAGGACACAAAGACAAATTTTTCAACAGGATGGTGCATGCATCAATTACAGGAAATGTTTGTAGGGGAGCTCCCAGACATGAACGCTGGCATAAAGAATAACTCAGGCACCAAAGCACCTGCTGGGAACTGAGACAAAACGTCAGCAAGGCGAAGGAAATATATCCTCTCTCTTGTTCCCCTGACTTTGAGAGGACATCTTTATGGGGCTGGAGATTGGAGGGCTGGGGAAAGGCCCAGCCACTTCTGTCTCCCCTGGATGAGGGGCAGTTTCCTTTCTGGGAATGGCTCTGGGTCCGCCTGGCTATCTCCAGGGCTGTGGTAAGTTGGAGGGGCTGGATATTCCTATGGCACCGTTCCCTTGACATCAGCAGTAACCAGCCAAAAGAGTTTGAGTTGGGGGAAAAAAAATCTTATATGTATTGTTTTATCCCCCAGAACTTATTTCATGGAAAACATAAAACACGTCATGTTCATACTGCCTTGGGAATTACCAGGAGAGGGGTTGTTTTGGCCATGCACAGGGAGTATTTCTTTGTGTAAGACACAGCGCTGCTCTCCAGACAACAGGGAGGCTGCTTGTTGTGTGTTTAGTGGATAACATTTATTGCCTTCTATGGGAATGCTGTGTGTGATGAACACCCAACGTCCAGCAGAAATCTGCTCGCAAAGAGAAGGCGAGAAACCTCGGAATAGCACAGGGATATGATAGAGAACAACTGTCGCTGTAGAGTCACGTAGTTTATGGTGTGGATGAAAGACTAAACCAGAAAGTAAGAGAATGGTGATCCATCCTGGGCAAGCAAAGTGGAAGAAACGCTGGTAAAGTTTAGCAGTATATATCACCTACGAAAGAGTTAATTCCTATAACCCTACTCTCGGCACAGAAGCTAGGAGCACTGACATCCCCCTCAGGCTATGATCAACCATTGAGATTTTTTCCTGATGATGTAACACTTGTAACGTGACATCTTGCATGCATTTCCTGACGGGGTAGTTATCTGCAGAACCTGAGTGATATCTCTGCACATTGCACTGGCACTTGCCGTGAAATTCACTTGATTTCATTTCTTTTTAGAAAAAAAGCAACCACTATTTTACTAATCCTTGCTTTGCTCTTTAGTACTGTGAGACAGATTATTGGTTTTCAGCTATACCAGCACAGACCATTAATGCTAACAGGCAGTAAAAATATATTTGAGGGCAAAGAAGGGAATTTATTTCAGCGACTCCAAAGTAGCGATGGTCGTCTTGGCCAAAATGGGACACCGAGACCAGGATTTCCCTAGCTAATCGTATTAGTCACCAGAGGCCCAGCTAAAGGTGAGTGCACGTGCTCTGAACGGCACTGACGCTTGTGGCGACTCTGACTGCTGTGGTCCTGGGGACAGGCATCTCTCAGCCCTTAGCCAGGACCAAAACAACAGCACGTCTTCTGTACCTGAGGCCCAAGTCTGTCTCCAGTGTCCACCGCGCAGCAAGGACCTTCCTATAACAGGACCCTGCTGAAAGTCCCTTAAGGGTTTCGGGAGCTGGTTGTGCATTGGAGCGAGGGAGGTGTGGAGCCAGAGGCGGTGTTAAACTGCTGGCAACAGACTGCCTTAGGACTGGAAATATTGCCACGCGCAGGCTGAAGTTTTGTTTTGAAACTGCTTCAACAAAGCCATGATGCAGAATGAAAGGAAAATTATTCAGGTGCAGAAAGATGCCAAATTAGAATTTTTCCATTTGGCTCTGTAGAACCCAAATCCCTTAACCCCCTGAGCAAACATATGCATCTGTAGTATTTGTGGGAGGGAATTCAGGCTGCTAAAAATTGTGCTTTTTGAGACTAGTTTGTTATCCTGCCTGGCATTCAGGTGACATTTTGGAAGAGCATTTGTCTCCTGCAGGCTCCTGTATTGTACATATTTACCTGCCCATGTGGATGTCTCATACCACCCAGGAGAGCTCAAAAAGCACTATGCAACTGAATCCTCCTCTACATGTTGAGGGTTGAACTGCTTCTCTAGATTATATTTATAGTTTATGGAAGGAAGCCGATATTTTATGATTGCTCCAGGCTATTTTAGGTATCTACCATAGCATGAGATAAATTGTTTCCTGTAACTGCCTGTTTCTCTCTTCTAAGTGAGCCCAAGGTGTTTTGCTCCCTTGTAGGTGTCACTCAGATGTAGCAACATTTAAGATGAATCTACCACAAAGCCTGGGAACAGGCTGCAGGTGAGTTTCCCAAGAGCACTCAAATCCTATTTTACAAAGAAGTAATAGGTTCTTATATTTCATAGAAATCACTGAAAATTGGGCCCTTAAGACTCCTGAAATACTGCCCCTAAGTTAATTAGGGGCTCAGGAGGCTCAGGAAAATCTTCCCCTTCCTCTTACCTTTGGGAAGTGAAGTGTTGGTAATTGAGCTAAAAGGATAGTGCTGCCAGTAAGTGCTGCTAGCACTTTACGCTGCCGCATTTGTGACCATATTACAGTCTTAGCCTGTCTTCTGGGGATCTGCCGTGGAGCTCCGAGAGGCAGCCAGGGCAAGACATCCAGACAGCTAAGCACTAAATATTCCCCAAAGTTTCTGAAAGAGTGCCTAATAGGGGAAAAAAAAAAAGGCTCGGAAGAGTTTTGCATGTAGGTCAGGGGAAAGAACAGAGCTGCACGTAAAGGCTGGCTGAGGGCGTATCTGGAATCTGTGCACCGTCCCGGTTGATACAGAAATGGTGCAATTCGACTGGAAAGAAGCAGGAGAGCTGGGCCAGAATGCTACAGGGTGTGCAGGAAATGTAGCTGCGCAGGGGGTTCGGTAATGCCAGATCTGTTTTCTCAAGGGAAGAAGAGGTGAGGAGACGGGACTGTTATAACGCACTTTGCACTTCTCCAGCACCATCCGGTTGAGAAAATGTGAATATTCTGATCCATAGACCACTGTGGGTTGAGAGTTATTTCTACTTTCTATAGCAGGAAGCTGAGGATGGGCCTGGTATAAGTGAGCTGCTGTCACACGAAGTGAGGCAACGCCAATCCTGAAAACAGAGCCTAGGGCTTCCAGGCCTTCCCGCTGTGTCTAGCTGGCCAGTTGTGTCAAATATAAGGGAAGACTGAGGTTTTCCAACTCACTACATGGGAGTATGTGCAACAGAACAGAGGCAGATATA
The DNA here is from genome assembly GCA_032275445.1 of Crypturellus soui. NCBI lineage: Eukaryota > Metazoa > Chordata > Aves > Tinamiformes > Tinamidae > Crypturellus > Crypturellus soui. The sequence continues at coordinate 3,549,112 of JAUBNY010000465.1, read as the reverse complement.
AATTAGGCAAAGCATAAAAGTCAAAACATTCTAAGAGACATTTAAAAACATTATATGGTTTGAGTGGCAGTGAGATTCTTGAGAGGGTCAGCAAACTTAGGACAAGAAGGGTTTCTATGGAGGTTAGTCTGTGAAATTGTTCTTTTAAAAGGATATCTCTCTTGAACTTTAGTTAAGATATGGTGTAGGCCTGCCTCAGTACTGATAAAACAAAACTGCGTCACTGTGAGCCTTTTGGTCACCCATCCTTATTTTCCATGCAAAGATCCATTAACTATTTCTGCTTCCTTAACTAGAGCCATTTTGTGCGTTTGAATTGCCTCAGTTTCCTTTGTAAGACAGAGAGATACTGGCCACCTGTAAGAAGAGGGAAAAACATGTTTTTGATAGATTCATACCCTTAATTTGTGATGCTGAGATAGAAAATGCTCTGCGTATCAAGTCTTAACATTATTGCTTGGACAAAATGGGGGCTTTCACACTGAGGGGGATGTGCCTGAAAAAGTCAAGAGGATGTCTATGGGCCAGGATCGCGGGACCCAAAAGACGTGGCTGCATTTCAGAAAGGCGTTAGGGATCCGTGTGGTGCAAGGATTTCCTGCAGCCGAATATCCACACCCAGTAAAGTGTGCTTATCCCCAGTATCACTGCAAGAGCTGCAGTGCAGCTTTAGGTCATTTGCTCACCACAATCCAATGGCTAGACGATATTCCCAGTAGATTTTTGTGGGCTGTAAATATTAGACCTTGGTTTTATCAGGCTGCTATTAGATCCTAGACGCACTAGATCAAAAGTAAGGTGGGTATGTCTATAACACAAATCAATGAGGTAACTGCAGTGCAGATATGGCCTTAGAAAGAAAGCAGGTAAATATTTAGAGAAGATATGTCCCTGGCTTCTGAGTGAAAATAAATGGTACGTAGGAGTGTGTGATGAAAGTGGTGAAATCTGATATTCTTTTTGGCTTCTCCTCTGCTTAGTTTTTTTTTTCTCTTCCTAAGTTAAAGACTCAAATATTAAGGATTTATTCTGCTAGAGACTGTCATTCTCTGCTTAAATCCCTGAAGACTTCAGAAAGTTCAAAACCAGACATTCGTCAAATGAAGCATTAAGATCAGTTTGAAACCCCACTTAAATGCTGCTGTCTGGGTTATCCCGTTAGCGGAGCTTCCTTAAATCCCATTTGCACATCAGAGCTGCACACTGCCTTACAGATTATTATGGTTACTTACGGTGACCACTGACAACGCTTCTGGCTTGACAGAGAGCATCTCATTTGTGAGAAAGAGAGGCTCTTTCACAGGATTGGGGGAAGAAAAATAAAATAGAGAACTCGTAATAGCAGCATGGCTTGGGCGCTGCCGGAGGAGGCAGGAGTCCCATGGTGGGCAGCAGGGAACTGGACGCAGCCGGGGCGGACCCTGTTCCTGGAGAGGTGTCTGCAGTGAAGCCCGACACCTTCATTGGCCGTGAGAAGGAGAAAAGAAAGTCTGCAAACCACCACGCACAGGAGTGGCTCTATAACGCTAGCACTAGGCATAGGTCTGAACTTATGAGTTTAAGCTATGAGTCTGAACCCTTGACCAAACAGGGCAAGAAATCTCCAGGCAAAACTTAGTCCTGCAATGCTCAAGTGGAGTTTTGTGAATATGAACATCCGGCAGTTTGGGGCTCACCCGGGCACAGGCAACCCTTTACATGCACAGGACCTCCTCCCACTGCTTAGAAACAGCACTGCAGATGTGGGGAGGAACAAAAAAGATGCCGCTTACCCCTATATTCCCTCAGATGCTCTCACTGTCTGTCTGTGCTGGTCATGACCAGGAGCGATGTGTTGTTTTCTGTGTTGCACAGCAAGGGCCCTGGCTTTCACAGCAATGTGGAACCTGCAGTACTTGTGGCTGCAGACAGCCTGTCAGGTTGGGATTTTTTGTGGAACTTCCTTTGATATTCAAATTGACCACTTTCAGCCCCTCCGGCTTATGGATGAAATATGTGTTGCCACACATTTCTTAACGTCCTTCAGGTTTTTTAGAAGGAAACACAGAAGAGTGGAAAGTGTTTAAACTGCTCTGACTTCCTCCTTATGCTTGGGTTTATGGTTGGGGAAGCCAGCTGCAAGCTTGTCCTAACAGCAAACCTATCACTGCAACACCATGTGCACAAAGAAGTCCCTCTATGTCTATGAAAAGTCCACTTTTGCTCACAACACCAAAGCAACATCTAACTCACCAGTGTCTTTACAGAACAGCAAGGCAGGCAGGACCAATTCTTGCCCTTCAAAATTTCCATGCAGTTGCCTACAGCAACTTTAGCAATCTCCTTTTTGGATGTGAGTTGCCAATAATATCAACAGAAAATGTGCACTTTGGATGACTCCTTGCTAATGGCTGGGATGGAGAGTGTATGCATCAAATTTACCCTGAACTGTACCTCCTCTATAGCCACAACCACATTTAAATTAAGGCAGAGTTTGGTCTATAGGTTTAGATTCCTAACTGAGGTGATGTGGTCTACCATTTTTTCTGGACTGCTTGGCATGCATGTAGATGATATCAGTGTAGGATCTGTTAGGGTTCCCCAATATCACACTAGCATGATCTTAAGCGCTAAACTTCTTGCACATCATGTCTATCTTTTTCTCTTTACAGGGGTTATATGTGCAGGGGAACCAGGGAACTGTCAGAAAGACTGGGCAGGAAGTTTCCCGAAGTGAAATCAGAGAAGGCTAAGAATTAGCTGTCTGAATTCTCTGCTGGTATCAGCTGGTCTAACACAGTGGAGCTGCATTAACTTGCTCTAGGAAACCATCTGACAGCACTTCTCCTGCAGGACCATGCTGAAGAACAGTAGCCAGTCAGGGAGAGATGGGGAGGTTTGTGTCCTGTCTAGTTAGGACCCTCTGGTGCAGATTGCTGGATATGTGTTTGCTGCTCCTCAGTGGCACAGCACTAGTCCGTGCATTTTGCATGTATGAAAAATATTAAGTCTGGACATAGGAAAGCCTTCAGAATAGGCAAATTACACTAATTTTGTGTTCTTTAGATTCCTTTGGATCTGGCCCAGAGTTACTAAATAACAATGTTTTGTAGACTTCTAGTTTTTGCTGAAAACAGTTTGTATGAAACCTGACTAGCTGAAATCGAATCTGAGAATATCTCCAGCCTGCAGAGCTGTCATTAAATATTAACAGTGAGAGGACCTGTGGATAAGGTAGGCTCCCACTCCTTTTGCTGTGAGTGGGAGCAAGCTTCCTGGGGCAAGGGGAGAAAGCAGGCCTTGCTACGAATACCCCCAATCATGATTTGGAGGAACACAGGAGCTTAAATGGAAGTTTAAACTGGGACTGATGTTATTTACCTCTGGAGCTGAAGAGAGGGGCAGGTGTTCTTGAGATGAGAGTTTGGGCTAAACAAGGATGGGGTTGTCTCACACCCAGCTGTTCACACAGCCCTGCTTCATGCCCATGCTGCTTTCCAGCCAGCTGGATGTTGCAGCATTGTTAGCCGAAGTACAGGTTTCAGCAGAGAGGTATATCGCAGTGGCATGGGGCCTTCTGCACGCAGCAGGAAGCACTTAAAAACTCCAGCACTTCAGTTTAGACCAGAGTTTGTGTGGTTTTAGCCTTACATTTAAAAGCAAACTGCTCCTGTGGGAGTATGTCAGAATTAGTACATGTGCACAAAATATTAAGGTGGTGATATTTCTCGGAAATGTTTTTCCTAAGGCAAGTGAGGACTGTTATTCCCTTGCCGTATAGTGTGGCACAGATGGGTGGTGAGATTTATCCACACTCACACAGGACCTGCACCTGCTCCCCGGCCACCTGTCCCAGATGATACAATTTGGTAGATAACCACATTAACTCCTGAACACTGAAATCCTTTGGAGGAGAATCAGTGGGAAAAGGAGAGGAAGGCAGACAGAGGGCTATGGGCTGACGGCATGAATTAACAGCGGTGTCCTGAGCTGGGAGGTGGATTTGACATGTTCTGCGTTATTTGGAGGTAAATGCCCATAGGCATACCCTTGCCAAACGGGCAAATAGTTCAGTCAGGTCACGGGCCTCCCTGCTCACGTGTACTCTGATGCAGCACGTGAGCTTGGACAGGTCCTGCAGGACAGCCGTGGCAGACTGCTCTGATGACTTTTAGCTTCCCTGGGCGTTTAGCCATACCTGTAGCCTTGCTTTTGAAGGCCATTTCCCTTTAAAATCAATAAATTAGGGATTAACCAGGCCAGAGCCTTGACCATCATCTTCCTCCTGCCTTTTTCCCTGTCCTGACGAGTGCCTGCTGACTCGTTGCGGAGGGAGCAGTGACCGACTCGACCACAGGATAGTACCCCTGGGTTGGGATTAGTGGATTGCTTAAATATGTATTTTTGCCTCTCAGTGGGATCTGCTAGATGCCTCTATGGCAGCATTTTCTATTTAAAATACTCCTGATATTTCTGCTGTACACACAGGCTTCAACTGCAGTAACACCTCTGAACTCAATGGAGTCAAAGCAAGCAAAGCTCCGTATATGTGGGGTCTGAATAAATCCAGACCTGTGTATCCGTACAGGAACCTGAAAACTCTGGTTTCAAAATGCACCGCTGTCAAGCTAAATTTTCAAAGCCTTGTGCCACAGCTGCATGAGTAGCTAGGCAATTCCAGCAGCAGATAATGAGAGACATAGAGCTAAGATCCAACCACACCCCAACACAGCACAGCTCTGAAAATGTGCTCCATAACTTTTTTTTTTTTAATTTACTGGAAGTTTCTTGGAATGAAAAACACATTTTTAAAGACTAATGTGTGTTTCATGGGCAACAGAAGTAGTTTCCAAACTAAACTCCGTGGCAGTTGGCATCAGAATGATGAGGGGAAGACAGTGAAACAATACACAGGAAGTCTTTAAAACACAGTACAAGAGCATTCGGGCTGACGAAATAATAATTGGAAACTGTATTTTCCAGGGTGTTCAAGCGTCTGCCTAACTCTGCGCAGGGTCGGTTCCACTTACTTCCGTGATCAGAAGACTGCAAATGAATACCCTAAAACACCCAGAAGAATCAGGGCCTGAGCAAACAAAACGTGCTCGTTTGATACTTCCACACGTGCTTGTTTCAGTACTGTTCAGGGTTCACTCACTCTGCTTCCTGGAGACGCTTGCAAGTGCTTGTTTAACCGGCAGACCCGGAGCACATTTCAAAATCCTGTGCGAGGAGTCACGGAAAACAGATTTTAAATGCCCGTCCCCAGGCAGAGAGCTGCCAAGCGAGCTGTTGCCAGTAGGTGAAGAGAGGCAAAGTTGTGTGATTTAGTTGTCTGGACAAGGTAGCTTGGAATTCACATACCTGCAATCCAAGATTTCATAAATAAAAATCGAAAGCAAATTCTGTTTTAGATACCTGATATGTACTAGATGCTTAAATAACGGATAAGCCTGTTCTGGGCTATTCCACCTACAGCGCAGAAAAAGTGGACGGCTTCCCTACCCTGTGAGCCATTCACCCCATTCCAGCAATAATACTTCACTATTCCAAATGCACCTTCCATTTCAAAGCACTTTTCAAATGCTAATGAAATCTGACCAGAGCCTTGCCAGAAAGGGAAATATTATCCCATATGACTCAGATGAGGAAGACAAAAGAAATTACCTGCTTGTCCCAAATCTCACTGGAATCTTTGGAAGAGCTGAGGGATAGGACAGAACTTTCTTTTTTTTGTTGTTGTTCTTATTATTATTTCTTTCTTTTTCTTTTTTTTTTTTTAGTTTCTTTAGTTTCTTTTTTTTTAGTTTTAGGGTTTTTTTTAGTTTAGTTTTCTTTAGTTTTCTTTCTTTTCTTTTTTTTTTTTTTTTGTTTTAGGGTTTTTTTAGTTTTCTTTTACTTCTGCTCTTGAGCTTTAACTGCCTAATCTGGGTCTAGAAAAGGAAATCTTCAACCTCAGGCTAGGTCCAGTGCTGGAAATGTGCCCCTTCTCTCAATACTGCCTTCCACACAACAAAGCGGGAGGACCCACGTTAAGGCTATCGGCTTTTGTGTGGAGTTGCTCAGTGCTCCAGGGCTGTCTGCAACAAAAAGCCTTTGCCAGAGTGTCCTGGTGAAAATGTAGCTCTATCCTGGCAAATAAAACTAAAATTTTCCTGCCACCATAGTCTGGTCTCTTGCCTGAGACAAGTTATATCAACAAGACTTAGCTACCAGTTTAGCAGCACTAACACTAGGAAGAAAGTAAGTTAGGGAGGTGATATTTCCCATGACTCATCTGCTTTTTAATTAAAGTGCTAACAGTGTCCCTGGTGAAGGGTAAATTTTATTTTCCCATTTCTCTACCTAGCAGGTTATGAGCCACTCTAGATATGGTTAAAATCTCTTTTAATATTTTATTTTATTTTATTTTATTTTATTTTATTTTATTTTATTTTATTTTATTTTATTTTATTTTATTTTATTTTACTTTACTTTACCAAGACTGTAATGGAAGATTTATAGTGAGCAGAGCCTTCCATGTCTCCTAAATCTCTGCAGATGGGCTTAACCTTACCCCAAACCTTGTGCTGGCCTTCAGATGGAGGCCGTTTCCAGCTGCCCAAGGGAAAGGCTCCATCCAGGTGAGTGCTTGGGAGTGAACGTACTCATTTGCAGATGAAGCCCTGGAAAATGGAGAAATACTTTTTCCTCCAGTCATCCCCAGCATGGTGGTTACTACTTCATGTTTAATAACACAGGTGGATCAAACTAACAGGGATTATGCAGAGCATAAAACCCCTCTGCCCATCACAGTAAGGCAAGGGAAACTGTGCTAGTGGCCATTACTGGGTGTTCGGAGAAAGACATCTGCCTGTCTGCAATCCTAGGCCTAAGCATGGACCCAAATTCTCCAGTGATGGCTAAATGTGTAGCTCGCTAGGAAGGAAGTGCGAGGATACGTTTGAAGAGCTTGGCTGGTATCTGCCTTCTTCTCCAAGTGCCCTACACATGGCTAAAAACCTGAATCTTGCTTCAACTCCATTTTTTTTTCACCTCTGAAGTGCTAATAAAAGCCACAAACAGAAGTTTTCTGCCTCATGGAGGTTTTCCGAAGGTGAATGCCTTGCGGGCTGTGAGGTGCTGTCATGAACAGGACGGGATGCTCACAAGGATTTTACCGAGGGAATAGCAATAGGAAAGGCATTTTAGGAGTGAGTATATGGCATTTATAGGAGGGGATGAAGATAAAAATCTGTGTTCATCACAGATAGACAAAGAGCAAGCAAATTTCTTGAATCCACCCACAAAATGAAGATCTTCCTGATTTTTTTTTCCCTTGACATTTATGCAAGGCTTGTTCTCACTAGATAACTCCAGAACTATTTGGCAGGTGGGTCTTAAAATGTTTATGGTCATGCTCATGACTTACATCTGCGAAACTCTGTCTGCGCAGGAGCCTAGGGGGACAACTGCCATGATCTTTCCTGGCCGTTCCTCTACAGTCCTCCAAGCAGATTTTGGCACCTCCATTTTTTTTTTTTTTTTTCAGTAAGAAGGCAGATGGAAGAGAGCGCTTCTGAGAGGGCCTAGCACCTTCTTAACCCAGAGATATTTTAAGTAAGAATCTGCTAGGAAAGCTCACGAGACTCCAGGCTCCCAATTCTCACAGCGCAGCAGGCTCGGCCCTGGCTTCCCTGGCTGTGCAAACACTCTTGCACAGAAATGCAGAAGTGATCAGCAAGGAGACCTCTGAGATAGCCGGGCTGCTCCAGTCACACTGGAATCACAGCCCACTGTGGGAGCCCGTGTGGAAATTCACTGAGAAGAGAGGGAGAGCCAAACGTGCCGTGTCAAAGAAGACACTGAGCCGCCTTGGGCTGATAACACATTGAAGAGGATGGAAATGTCCGTCTGAGTCTCGGCGGCTAGACCGAGTGCCAGGAAAAGCCATCACTGGGCAGCACTGGGTTTTGGAGCTATTGCACAAAAACAGAAAGGCCTTTCCTGAGCGCTGGCCGCAGAGCACCCCGATCCCTTCTGCGGTGGCCCCCGGTTGGCTGTGCTGCGTGTGTGCTGCTTGCCACCTTTGCAAAACCACCAACCACCCTGCGCTCAGTTACACCACATCATAGTGTCATGCCTCTAAATCACTAATCTGCCTTACTTATGGACTAGTTCCAGAAAAACTGACAAAGGCCAGGCCGAGTTCAGATCAAACCGGAGGACATTGTGGTTGCATTTATCGTTTTTCAGAGGATCTCTCACCTGCAGCCACAAATCTGCTTTTATTTGGCTTGAGCATGATCCAAAATTACCTCAGAGGTCAGCAGTGCATGTCTTACAGATTAGTGAAAACTACTGAGTAACCTGATGTAATGCATTATTATTATTATTCCGGGAAAAATGGGTGGCTGTAGTCCGTTGTTTTGTAATAAAAGCCTAACGTATTTTTTTTTCCTCTTTGGAAAAAAGAAAAGAAAAGCAAAAAGCAGGGGAGTGCTTTACACCCTGCGTCTCACTGGCTGTGGTAACTGTCCTGGCTACAAAGAATTCATTGTGTGCAGCAACCCAAATCCGCTTTGCAAACGCTAACCCAGGAGACTTCCCAGCACCCCCGCGAGGTAACGCCGAACACGAGCAGCAGTGGGGAGCAGCGGGTGACGCGGGAGCCTCGGAGGGCAGGCGACGGCTCTGCCGGGTGATGCGGGGCACGGAGCTGGGCTCCGACCTGCCGCCCAGCCGGCTCCGTGAGCCCCGTGCGGCTGTTTATTCTGCCTGGGCCTGTCCAAAGTCCCTGGAACGGGGTGGTAAAAGCAGCAGTGGCTTTTCCGAGACGGAGATTAAGTCACCTTTGCCCTAGTTGTGTATCTGTAAAAAGGGGCAATAATATTTTTCTGCTGCCCAGAGGCCCGGGGAGGATGTGCCCATTGTTCCTGTGTGCGAGAAGGGTGCGGGAAAGGGAAAGGAGAATAAATATTTACTGAGAATCAGATACAGATAAATCCAAGAATCCATCTGCGCCATTGTCCCCTCCTCCGACAACATTCCCTTCCTCGGGGAGAGGGAAACTCCAGCTTCTATTTGGATAAATCATTTGCGTTTATTAACGAACAATTAGGGAGGGAAGAGGGGGGAGCAGCCCAGAAAGGCCTCTTCAAAAGCGCTTCCCTCCACTGGCCTCGTTTGATTTAGGGTAGGAGGCGAGCAACCTGGCTGTGGCAGATGAGGACCCTGGCGCGACCCTGCAGGGCTGTAAAATTGGGTCTGGGCGGAAGATTTAAGACAAAGGGCCAGGCTTGGTGTTAATTTAAACTATTGTAGTTCCTCTGGTGTCACTAGAGCAGTGCGAGCCCCACTGGGAAGGTCTGGCCGGGTGGGCACGCCGGGAGAGGGGCAGAGTGGGAGCAGCTGGGCACTGCGGCAGGGTTGCGGCTCCGTGGAGCAAGCGCTGGGATTTGCTCGTGGTTATTTAACTCGTGTGGTTATTTAACTCACGCAGCTCAGCGCCGTGGTGCTCCCTGAGGCCCGGCTGCTACTGGGAGCTTTCAGCCTTTCGTGTGAGATCTATTGAATGTGACAAGGGACGCATGGGTCACAAGCTGCTCTTGAAGCGAACCACATCGAAGTGCAGCAGTAAGAACAGGAAAAAAAAAACAACCTCCAAACCTACCTTTTCTCCCCAGCTCAAACCACTGAGCTCTGTTTCTGGACTCTTTTTGGGCAGCATTTGCTGCCGTGCAAGAGGTGCCTTTGACAACCCTCTATCCAGCCTGGAAGTGGCTCTGTGCAAGGCGAGTGCGAAGAGCAGAAGACGGGGCGGCCAGGTTGGTGGGCTCTCCGAGTGCACATTGGGACCTAGAGCCCAAAAGCCATTTCTCTGTTTTGTGATCATGCGGGCTGAGTAAGCAGATCTGCCCTGAGCTGCAGCTTTGGCTGCCAATTCTCATTGAAATTCATTTAAGTTAGAGTCAGGAGTGTGGAGCATGAAATAAAATAGATTAGTTTTGTGTTGAAGCAAAGAAATACAGCCTAAATGCAAACTTAGGGAGAAGCCCTGTTTGCTAGAATTATTTTCCTAAATGGATTTTTTCTCAAAACAACAACAACAAAAAACAAAAAAAAAAACAAAACAAAACCCGCAGAGCCTGAGCAAAGCAAACGTAGCACTGGGGTCCCACTGCCCCTCCTGGCCTGAGCAGCTCTGCTTGCTACTTTGCAGATTTGTCTGTGCAGCTCTGCTGCTAATACCTGCCATGAGGAGCACATCTGGACTGTTATTTCAAACTGTGGCCTCGTTTGACTAGGGAAAAATGATAGTTTAGAAGCAGCACTGAAGCAGGACTTAAGGGACCCCCCTGCTTATTCCCAGCATTGCTGGTCTGGCCCTTTGCTGTGTGTTGGAGTCATCTCACCTCCCCTTTCTTTGTCATCCTGCTCTTGGGCCGGTCTGGTGCCCTTTTGGACGGGGCTGTAATGTCACAGGGGACAAGGTGCAGCTCATACTGTATGTCCTGAGCAAACCAGGTGGGGACACCTAGAAAGTCTGCCAGCCCAGCTAAAGTGTGCTCGGTTGTATAGAAGTTCTTTGCTGTGGCAAGCGGCCATCGCAGATCAGAGCTGACTCAAACCCCGGCGGGTGTTTGAAGTTAAGTCTCCAGAGGTTCAAATATTAGCCTACTCCATCACCTGTCCATCAAATATTAACTCACTCCGCCAAGAGCACACTTACCCAGGGCCTCGACTAGCTGCTTCCTGTAATTTCTCTTTGGGCAAATGCAAACCCACTGCACCCTGGATGCTGCTCCTATTGTAGAAGGAGATAAGCTCTGGGCCAATTAGCCAGGAGAACATTAAGTACCATTGATTCACAGATGGGGATTTATATCTGGCCGGGGACTGAAAGTCAAGGGAAAGAGAAATAGTTTCGGTGCATTTGCCAGTTAATTTGTACATTAAATCTGCCTTTGTCTCGGTAATGAAAGCTGAGCTGCCAAAGTCAGGCATTTAAAAAATCATGAGTCATGCCCCCAAACAATCGCCAGGCTAGCTAAAACATCATATAACAATGTAGTTGGTGTCCTTTTAATTGACTTTCTGCTGCTGGAGATATTAGGGAGTTGTGTTTTCCATGTTTTTCACTTTGCAGGGCAAGTTAGATCCATGCTGTTGTTCCTACAAGAGAGGAGAGTCTTAGACAGCCAGCTCCCTTGGGAAAGCAGGATTTGGAGGAAAATGGGCTTGGACTCACAGAGATAGTTAGCAACACTGTGTCCTGTACTCTTTGCTTATGTCAGTTAGCTGAAATCATCTGGGATTGAGAGAGAGCTATGCTCTTCGGAGGGCATTTTCTCACCTAGTGAGTGTGCAGGTAGGTGCCAGGCACACAGATGTGGGTCAGGCAGGCTGAGAAGGGGACTTCCCTGATAGTCCATCTGTGTCAGGTAAGAGTCATTGGCTTAACTCACACCTTTTCTGAAAGCAGCCTGCAGTGATGGGGATCCTCATTGCAAAGAGAAGCAGGGGTGTATTTGCACTGGGTGGGTGGTAATGTGAGGACCTGGCCTGCACAGGGTTGGCTTTTCCAGCAGAGGAGGCAGGTGGGAAGTGCAAACTGTTGCCCACACACCTCAAAGCCTCGTGTGCCCAGCCCCCAGGGCTGCCCCACTCACCCCACGGCTGTCCGTGTCTGTCCTGGCCAAAGCACAGGTGGGAGAAGAGGGTGAGAAATGCATCGAGTTATGGATACAGGCTATAGGTGGCATGTAGTTGAAAAGCTCTGTCCCATCTCAGAATGTGACTGGTGTCTAAAGGGTTATAAAAACAGCAAGTCTCCCCTCTTGTCCAAAAATGCTACCCTCTTTTGGTCATGTTGCTTTCAAGAGGTAGGAAGCTGAGGTTGTGGGAAGCTGTGCTGTGCCTGTTCTAACAAACTCTGGTTCTTTGCCCAGTTGTAACAGTATTATTTCTATGTGCGTTATTGAGATCACTCATTATATTCACAAAATGTTCATTTTCATCTTTATATATCGCTTACTCACTCCTAACTCAGTAATGATTAACTGAAAGTGTGTATTCCTAGCTGCATTATGAGGTTTAATTGAAGTGCTCTGAAATTCTGGAATGAAAAACACTGCCAAAGTGCTATATATTATAATTACTATCTATTAAGGAGAAACAGATTATCATGTATTTAGGATGGCCATCTAATCTGATGAATGAATGTGGATTTCGTGCGTTCTCATTGATAAATGTTCACAACGAACAGAAATTGCAGTATGAGATCCTGTTTAATAACATACCTTGATACCAAATATGCAAAGCTGTGTTGGTAGTAGTGTTTTTGTCCTCCTGCCCATGGAGTGCTGCTTTTGACTCAGTCTCTCCATGGGCGGATTTAGCACCCACAGCTTTCATTCTCCAGAAGATTAAACCCTGTCGCCAATGTTATCATACTGTAATATTTGAAATGGTTTTACACAAGGGCAACACAATACAGCTATAGCTGGGGCAATCAAGGCAAATTTGTCTGTCTGCCAACCGGGAGGAATATTTTCCTTTCTCGGGCAAATTGCTCAGTGGTATTTTTAGCAGCAAGTTCACTGCCTGGTGCACTTAGTATTCAGTGTTCAGGACCACAGGACACATTGCCACAGGTCATGCTAAGACAAGTGACAGACTTGTGCAGGGTGCTTGCCAGGCGTGAGCTCCCTGCTCTTGCAGCTCTCTGGGGTGGCTGGAAGCTCATCTCTGAGCTCTGGGAGCCAAGGACCAGGCCAGGCATAGGGTATTGTTATATATTTTTTACAGTAAGAATAATTCTTTCCTTTGCAGAAATAATCATTGCAATTTGCAATGAAATAATCATCGAAATGCTGTCAGCTGTTGTCAGTCAGTGGAGGACCCATTCTATCCCCAAACTGAATGGTCAAGTGGGGGGTTCAGCCTCTCTGAGCCGGGTTGCTCCAGCCGGGTTGCTCCAGCCTTTTCCAGCAGATAGAGACAGCTATGAAGAGGTAAAACCCTTCTCCCTTCTGCACAGCCTCTGTACTATGATGACTTTTTTTTCCATGCAAACTGTTTTTTTTATGGAGGAGTATCTCTGAATGGATGGTCAGCCTACCTTGTGCATGTGGTCTTGGGATGGAGCGGCAGGGGAGGTGGGAGTTTTGGGAGATTTTTCAGCCCCTCCTGCATGCAGCTGTGGTGAGAAGGGGACATTGCTTCTAATGGGGCATTTATGGGTAGTGATTATTTCTCACAGTCAGTGTTCAGGCTGATTGCAGCTTCCTTCCCAGTGGGAACTCATTGATGGAGGTGACAGAGCACATGAGCAGGATTTTAAATGCATTTCAAGTAGGTTGTGACATTCCTTGTGTTTTTAACCCAGCAGGCAGGCTGAAAGCAGATGCTGACAGAGCAAGTGATAAGACATCAACACCTGAATTTTTCCAGTACCCTACATTGGTAGACTCAAGTTTTTTTTAAGACCAGAAGAGACTACTATCACCATCAAGTCAGCCCATCTCTGTAACATAGGCCAGGAATTTCACTTCAGCTTTTCCTGAAAACTTTTCTAGGAAATTTGTGGCTGAATTTTACTGATAATTCAGTAAAAAAGGATCTAGTGCTGAATTACAGGATTCAACTGATGGCAGCTTCCTGTGAAGGATAGCTCTTTCAGCCACCAGCTATCTCTGCATCTATACCAGTTGCAGCTCTGTTCTCGTTCATGATTTGTGTACAACTTCTCTCTTGTTTTGCCCTGCAAAATGTGCTATAACTGTTGGGGAATTGCAGGCCAGGGGAGAACACCAACTTCTGTATGAAATAAAAGCTGAGCCGCTTGGCCCTGATGCTGCCAGGGCCGGGCAGAGCCTGGGTGCCCCCCAGGAGTGAGCTGGGATGAGCAGAGAGCAGCCCGTGGGCTGCCATGGGCTGTGTGGCCTTGCACAGGGTATGAGCCAGTGCCCAGTTGGTATCGGGGCTCCTTTTAATGAAAATTGGCGGTTTAGGTCTCCTGCAGGAGAACAAAGTTTAAGTGACCCGAAGAACCCCGTAAAGATTTCCAAGATCCTCAGCAAATATTTTAGAGGTGAGGTGACACACTACTTCTTATTGCTATGCACATAATATACATATATATGGGAGCAAGTCATTCTCCCTGGCCTCTCAGAGGTTTAAAATCCTTTCCCCAGGGTGTGTGTAGAAGCTGTCATATTTCTAATGTGTTGCAAATCTGCATTTCTCATTGATCTTATCTATTCTGCATTTGCTGCACAAGTCTCTGTTTTACATCTTAGCCCCAGGGCCTCCATCCTCATTAGAAATACTTTCCCAGGAAACTGGCGATGCACCAGCTGATCACAGATTCAGTAATAACGGCAATGGCCAAACTCTCTGAGTCCCTGAAATAAAAGCAAGAAATGCTATGTGAACTACCAGGTATCTTAAAGCTAGTGTCTGAAGCCTCCTTCACGGCCTGTCCAACTGCCCTGTGGGCAGACCTGCTTTTCTGTGGCACCTGCAGCCACAAACCTTGGTGAAAACATCACAGAAAGCAATTCCCAGACAGCATCAAACTGCATCTCCTTCCTGCTGGAATGAACCTCGGCTCTGTGCTATAAGACCTAAACGTGTTTCTTAGCAGGATATTAAATCTGCACTGAAATCCAAGTGGTGTTCTTCACTGATTCCTCTTACAACTGTGGAATAAGCTCTTGAGTCCGGTGTTTGTACAGTGCCTGACACAACAGGACCCTGCCTGGAGACTGGGGATTCTCTGAGTCCAATAAAAATAATACATGAAGATTTGAATTCATATCAGGAACAAGAAAACATCAAACTCATATCCTCTTTAATATAAAGCACATGTGAAACAAAATCCGCTACAAGAATAGAAAAAGCTTTCCTCAGTTTTGCCTTTCTGGGCACAGTGGCTGCCTATCCCTGTCTTCTCTCAACAGGCAGAGAAACCTTGAAGAAACAGGTCTTTTTCCTAGGAGAATTGAGACCCTGTCCTGTGCTTGTAGTCTGCTTGAAACACGGAGTCACTAATCTTCAGTGAGGTCTCTACTCAGCTGTGCAAACATGCTTTTTTTTTTCTTTTGAGGATTAAGGCCAGATTCACAGGAACTTTGGTGAGTGTGTTTTACAAAGAATGATGGATAAGGAAAACAGTAGCAGGGATTACTTTGAGCTTGGGCAAGTAGAATGCAAGCTTTTCTGCAACATGGGGATGGACCAACTTTGAAATAATACTTCCCCAAAGTTTTTGTGATTTCATGTCTCTTTATTAAAGAGGACATGGCAAAATATTGCAATATTCATAGGTCAGAGATGGGAGAATGAGGCCCAGCCAACTTAAAGGTTCCTAAGATCCCAGAGAAAGTATTGGGTATAGCCAGGATCTGCACAACTTCCAGTTTTAACACCTGTTCATGAGGAAAGCCATGCATCTACTAGTGCTCATGAAAACAGAGTGGGAAGGGCTGTCAAGAACATCATTAGAGAGGCCAGTTTGTCTTTTGGGGTGTCTGTCAGTGTGCTCAGCCCCATGAGAGCGCTGGAGAAGCAAACTGGAGGAACAACTTGTGAAGTACAGAGAAACCAGACTTGTTACCACAGGTATGTTTCAATCAAAGGTTCAAGCCAGCTCTTGTTTACCCTGTCCCACCGCACTCAGTCACTCTGAATAAATGACTGTCAAGGCTGTTACATTATAAGGCAGAAATTGGTAGAATAAGCAGTTATTTGTATTGAGCCTTGCAAGGAGAAGAACCTTGTAGTTCAGCTGAATCCTTTGAACTACCAGATTTATCCCTTTCAACAGCTGCCTAAAGAGCTCCCTGGTAGTGGCCAGGTTTTTGCCTGTTCCAAATTGCAGAGACAAATCTGAATTGCACTGTGCTTGGGCTGTTGCTCACGCGCTAGCTTTTGGCTTCGCATGGTCTCCTTGCAGGATGGCCAAAGCACTGATTGGCACCATGGGGAGTAAGTGGCTGGAAGGCTGACGATCCAGACTGCTGATATCTCCATTTTTACTACATCCAATTAAACAATAAAAGATTCGGGGGGAAGCGTGGCGGCACATAGATCATTATGCAAATCAGGCCACTCTGCTGCCAGCGGGTTCCCGCGTTGCCCTGAACAGCAGCAGTAGGATATTAGTGCAAATGTCACCTTTCTCCTCCGTTAGTTATTGCCTCCCATCTCACCCATGGTGCAGCATCCCAGAGGTCAGATCCATGATTGCTCACAGCCTCTGGAGCACAAATGGATTTTAGAGAGGGCTTTTAACAAAGCTCCAGTCACCTTCCGTGTGCGCGCTAACACATCCCGCTTTGGTGGGGTGGTGGCAAGGCCATCTGAAGAAGCCCTTGGCTTCTTCACAACGGTTCATATGGGGTCAGCCTATGACCTGGGTCACTGGTGGGCTCCAGATTTGAGAGGTGACCTCCTCCTTTTCGGGGGGTGTCTGCTGGGGAAGGAAGAGTGAGGAGGAGGCCGATTTTCAGCTCAGGTGTGTCAGTGGCTGTGGTGATGGCTCAGCCCCACAGAGCAGCATGTTGGCCCAGACAAGGGGAGCAGAGGGCAAGATGGACTGAGGGTCTGGGGTGAGCATCAGAAGTCATGCTCACCATCAGCACAGAGTGGTGAAAGAAGGGTGGAGAATTATTTCTACGGGCCTCGGGGTGGCTCTTGCAATGACTTAGATCACCTCTGGGCAGCCGTGGGACCAGCAGCAGCTGCCCACTAAGGCAGTGAGAATCCCTCAGGGAAGACGGACCGCTTTCACGGGGTCCGTGAAAGTTACCTGAGCAAAACTGGATGCCTGCACTTCCACTGAGAGGTATTTAGATTCAAATTAAAAAAAAAAAAAAAGGAAGAAAAAAGGGGCAGAGTTGCCTGGAAGAGAAGGCCTCAGAGCTCATGTATAAATCTGGGGCTTTCCAGCCGATTTACCTATACTATTAAAAAAGCAGAAGGAAGGAGTGGTATTGTGAATTTTCAAGTACTTGGTTTTCCATGTTATTTTGTCCTCACTGCTTCCCTCAAAAGGATCTGTTTTGCTCCATGGCCCTAAAATCAGAGGGACCCAAGCAGTGCAAGCTGCTTGTCCACATCTGTGTCACTAATTGTTCTGGCCACACAAAAGCTATTGTTTTTTGTCACTGGTTATTGTTCCAGCAGCAATAGCACCCTGGAGCCTGCCCTTAGATCAGGACCTTCGTGTACCCAGCACAGCACAAAGAATTGCACAGTCCCTGCCTGCAGATGACTGCGAGTTAAACAGAGAAACGCTTTTCTTTGTTTTTTTTTTTTTTTGCTTGTTTGTTTTGTTTGATTTTTTTTTCCACAGGCTTTTGAGACATGGAAATCCCCAGGCATCCTAGAGAAGGGAGTCAGAGAGGGAAGCAGTCCTCACTCCTTGCTCCATCACATGGCCCAGAACAAGCAACCACCAAGGCAGTAAAGGGGACGTCTCTCCGGGCTGCACCATGGCAGGTCTGTCCCTGAATCTCCAGGCAAAACCTCTCGATTCGTAACAGTCTGGAGGAGTTTATGGGTAAGCACCTGTCTCTTCCTGCTGTGCAAAACCCGACTAACTCAATTCACCCCGGAACTGCAAAAGGAAAGCAAGCACCTGTGCCACGACCTGATCTCTGGGCACAGGGGTGGTACAGTAAATGGACACAAAGAGTAATAGCTATATAAATGTGCAGGGGAACCTGGCAAGGAACCTGGATCACCTGGTGATTTCTTTGAACAGTCACAGCACAACTTGGAGCTGCGTGATGAAGCCTGATCAAACTGTGCAGCTTTGTTTGGATTTATCTTTGAGTTTGGGGGGTTTATTCAAACATGGAAGTGAGGAGAGAGGGAAATGTGGTCTGAAACAGAGCCAGGGCTGCTGCATGTCTACAAAGCAAGGGTTCAGTATCTCCTGGGATAAATGACGCTCACAGCCATAAACAAATCTTCTACTTTAGCCTCTGGTAATACTGTCCTTTGCATCAGCATAAACCCAGAACTGCCTTACCCATCCCAGAATTACAGCCATCATAAAGAGAGAGAAAGGGATAAGTCTTTGTTTTCCCTCTGCAGTCAACAAAACAGAGTCCAGTATTTTCTTCCTATGCATAGATTAGAGAGAAAGGGATATTTGTCTTTTCAGACTGCAAACCACATTGATCCTTGCTTGTCCCTTTGGGACAAAAGCAGTGATCTTGCAATGCAGTGACTTTTTATAAAACAGATGCCTTAAAATAAACTGTTAGTAATGGGCAATTCCCGTTGTCACCAGGCCATGAGGCCCAGCTGACAAATGGCCATCTGCCCCTGAATTCTCCATCTTGCTTAAATTACCCACAGCTTTGAGAGAGGAAAGAAAATCAAGAGGGAAATATGTAGGCATTGGAGGTTCTAGGTGGTCTGACAAATCATCGTTGGTTCATCAAATAGGGGCAAAGATGTTTCTCCTATTGGGCAGGTATGCACACGCATAGCCAGACCAGCCCGTGGGGCCATGTCCCTGTCCCCTGTCCCCATCTCTGGGGTCTGACATGCGCATGTCACCTTGCTGTACATTCTCCCTCCCAGGCTGTGGATGATCCCAGGCTGCTGCTTCATTCCTGGCTTCATGGGCCAGGAGGGTTCAGCAGGGAGGTGAGAGCCGCACAAGCTTTGGAGATGGAGAGCATCACGTCTCCAAATGCTCCTTGTCTCTTGTCAGCTGCAACAAAATGGCAGGGGGAAGATGGGGAACTTGATGCTGCTCCCACACTTGGGTTTCATGCTCTGCAGTCAGCGGTGCTCTAAGCTGCTGGCTGAAATGTAAGGAGTTGCCTTGGGACACAGCACTGTTTTCCAGTGCAGCTTTCCAGTAACCTTGGCCACCCTGAGAAAACTGGAATTCCTCAAGATCTGAATGAGCTTATTACTGGGGTAATATCAACTGGATGACATTATTTCCTACAGGCTGCAATGGAGCCCAAGCCACAAAAGGTACTTTCTAATCACAGAGGTAGGCAGACTGGGTTTGAAAAAAGAATGTATACACTATATATATAAATTTTATATGCATTTATATTGTATGCATTTATAAAATGTTATGTACTCTTACTTGTATGAGTATGTCTACTGAAGAGGCTGTTTATGTCTTAAAAGAAATGAGTGTTCAGCACAGGCAGAAAAAAAAAGTTCATTTTAAGATATCTCAGGTTGATCACATGGGAATGTGATCAACCTGATCTCCAGGACTGCTGAAAATTTCCACTATGTTGATGCCTGAAAAGCTCTCGAGGAGGGAGTAGCCGAAGACATAATGTAGTGTGAAGCTGGCTACTATGAGTCTATTATTTGTTCAATTTTTCCACATTATACTGTTTACTGCACATCATGCAGACCTTTTGCTGTTGTTCCAGGTTTCACTGCAGAATCCTAATGGGAATGCTGCAATCGCACTTTTTTCTTTTCTTTTTTCTTTCAAGTAACACATAAAGAGCAAAATGTGTCTCATCCAGCTGTAGCCTCCCAGTGTCTGCTCTCCACTAGTCGTGGAGGCTCCTTTGGTAGGTGGTAAATAATCATAAGTGCTACGAGAGGGTACATCAGTCCTGAGGCATCTACAAGCAAATATCCCCAAAGAGGTGTGTGTTTCCCCATCCATGATAGTGAGGGCTTGGAATCCTGTCCTTGGTGTGGGATACAACTGCCCGACAGTTCAGGTGAAGAGAGATGAATCTCAGCCCTTCACAGAGGAGTCTTTGGAGATGGGTTTTGCCCAGGCCAGGTGGGAGGAAGAGCGATCCCTTGGGTGCTGTGTGCACGCCTTGGCACGTCAGGTGCTGCTCCCTTGGGCACGCTTTGCCTCCCTATCGCGCTCACTGTGGCACAGCTCTGCCACCGTCCAGGCTCCAGCCACGTGGTGGAGACAGCACAGATGGGAGGTTTTCCTTGCCATTTGAATCTCTGATTGTTTTTTTTTGTTTGTTTGTTTGTTTGTTTGTTTTTAATATGGGAATGTTAACAGGCATTTCCAAGAAGAAGATAAGGAAAGATAAGGGCTCAAGGGCTCACTTTGAATGCTGCTTGGTCTGCTTCAGAGACGAAAATCCAGGAGGCCCATTTCTGGTCAGCTTGAAGAACCAAAACATGGGGTGGGACTGTAATTCTGCAGTAATAACTTTCGTCCCATTATCTCTAAGATTTCATTAGGCAAAAAAATACTTATGGGCCAAACACACCCCTAATGTCTTTCTAGCCTTCTGAGATATCAGGTAGTTTTAATGAGAGGGTGCATATTTTTGTTAGTACTTCAGCCACTTAATTCTTTAACAATTAATTTGAATCTTGGTAGTATCCACCATTGGGGTCTAATGACTCGCAGTACCTAATTTATTTGGTCCAGCACTTCCTCTTTCAACACCTCAGTTTCTCATGGTGCCTCATTTATGTGACCTGTGTGTGGCACGTCTCTCCAGCACCCTCCGTGGAAAAGACTCATGTTTGAAGTGAACAAATAGCTGTTTTTCTGTAAGACTGCCATCTTGTTTAACTTTTCTACTTCCTAGAACGCCAGTGGAGAAATTCATTTTTCCCATGTATTTCAGGGAATATATACATTTCCATTTTATAATGACCTTGGTTAATATTTGACCTTGGCATTTCCAGTAAGTCTTCATAACTCTTATACTTTTAAAAAGCATTTTTTCCACAATTAAGAGAAGATAACTTCCTTCTTAAAAGCATAGCATGCATGTAAGCTTCCGTCTAAAAGAAGAAGGAGAAATATAGGCAGAGATTGGCCTCCCAAGATCTGACAGAAGGCATATAAGTCATCTTAGGAAAGAAAGATAAAAAAGAAAGATGGGTTTACGTCTTAGTTCCTTTCCTTTCGATGCCACAGAAGCCTGATGCTCAAATAAATGTGGCCTTTACCACCAAATTCCTTGTATGTGCACAGCAATAAATCTTCCTCACCTAGCAAGTCTTTAGGCAATCCATCCAGCCCTGTCTCTGTTCCTCAAGCCTCCTGAAACTACCTATAATCCCCCTCCTGCTGCCCAGGGCTCCAGGGCACCCTGCGTAATGCGGATGTTGAGTCTAATGTTGACTTCATTTCTGGCAAACTGCTGCATACGTATATATATGTAAAATCCAATCAACAATAAACTGGGTAACTATTCGTGTGGAATGACTTCAGAAGAAGCAGGGGTCAAACTGGAAACAGCTGTCAACCTTCAGTCAATTCCAAATTAATAATACAATGGGAGAAGGGTCTCTAAAGGTTTTTTAATGTGTTTATATCTAGACCTGATAAACACAGTCAAGAGAGAGAAGATGGAAGAGACAGGAAGCTTAGCAGGGTTACTTTTCTGTGAAAAACAACTTGTGAAAACATCTGCATAGCCTGCAACTTCCCAGATGTTCTCTTTAACAGAGCACTTAACTTGTTTATATTTTGCCTAACACTGGAATTGTGACAGATTATTTTTGTTGCGGGGTCTTTGCAACATTTTGTAGGTGGTCTTGTAAAAGAAAGCAGATATTTAACCCCCCCAGCACCTTCCTCTCCTTTGCCCTTGTTGTTTACACAGTGGAGCTTGGTACCAGTTACCTCCGATAGCGTGTGCATGGGGGGCCTTCAGGCCACACTCTGTTATCACCGGCTTTGCTCCGGGGCAGCTCCTTGGGTTTTGCTGCAGGGCCTGGAGGCTTGCCTCAATGAAGAAGTGAGAAGATTCAGGCATTTCACTTCAGCCTGACTTTGGAGGACTGGAGGGGTACCGGGAGGCCTGTGTGAGATGCATGAAGGGCTCAAGCAGCGTCCGCGTGACTTGGGCACGCACTTCGTGAGAGCAAATGCTGAAGGACGTGCAAGACCACTCCGGGAGAAGTGCTGATAAAGCTCATGCCACAGCGCCTGGCACTGTGTGTAACTGCCTCTGTTATGGGAACTGCCTCTGCAGAAAGTGTTTGACCTTTTTTCCTTTTCTTTAAATATAACTATTTGTTTATCCCCTGCATTAAAGCACAGAACTGTAAATACTACAGGATCTTCATTATAAAGGCTGGGGACAACCATGGTATGTCCAAAAATTACTTTTGTTGTCTTACGTAAGACTGTGAGATATCTGGTGTGCATAAAATTAGTCCGGAGATAACAGATCGGACGATCGGAGTCTGTACATGCAGTGAGCATCAGTGGGCTTCTCGTGTCTCTAAGCTGCACAGCCATGAGTGTGTGTCTCTTGCTGCAGGCAGGTACAACTTTCTTCTGGGAGTGATTTCCTTAATCATGGCAATTTGGTCATGTTTGCAAGAGATGCAGAAAGTAACTGTGATATTAACAGGTCCAAAGAGTCTGGGGGTTTGAAGAGCTGCTCTCAACTGAAATCCCACCTCACACTCTCACGTGGTACGGTGCTGTGCTGGCTCCCCCGGTGTTCCTACACCCCTTCCAGACCAGGCCGTGTCCTCTACTCTTGGGCAGGTGTCTCCGCCCGAGCAAGCCTGGACTTGACTGTTTGTGCAGCGATTAGTATCTGCGTGGAAGAGCGTCGAAAGAAAACCAAGGTGCTAGGGGAAACGAGCCAGTCTGCTTTTATGTTCAACTTGTAGTTCTGGCTAGAGCTGATGCTATTTTCATCCTGCCCTAGAGGACTTTCCTATAGCAGAAATACATTTATAGAAAGCTGTTTTAGTGCAGCCCAAGATGATGGGCAAAGCAGGACTGGACATGTCTCCTGGGAAAGATTTGAACAGTTATAGCTGGGAGCTAGGTACATTGCCCCCAAAAAGGTCAAATAGAATTTACCATAGAAGCCTTATTGACATTAGTCCCTTAGAAAATCTTTTTGAACATGTCTACAAGATTTACAAGCAGAGCTAGGTCACACAGACTGAGGACTTGGGAAACCTTTTATGATGACTTTAATCCATTTATTTCCTTTCCTTTTTTAAAATTTTAAATAAATTAATTCTTACAGCATTGGGTGAATGCAAACGTAAGATCCTGTGGAAATACACAGTTTTAGTCAGTAATTAAATTTGTAATCTGTGTTCCCAATAATTTATATCCCTCTGAAATAGCACACATGGTTATAAAAAGTAGTTTCTCCAGAGCTCACTATAGTTGAATGTCTGAATGCTGGAATATAAAGTGACACAATAGTATATACAGCAGTAATAAAACATAGCATTGTGTCTCATATATTCTTTATTGTGCTTTAAATCCAAAGTATCCATTGAAGAGTGTGCAGACAGCTTTTTATACTGTTGTTCACAGTATTTGTTAATTCTATTCACTATCTTTCTTTTTTCCTTTTTTTTTTTTTTCCTTTGAATGATTCCTGTATTTCAGAGCAGCTTTATTTGGTGGTGGTGGTGGTGGTGTTTCTTATTCCCTTTATAGACCCTCCGTTCAGTTTTCCCATGTGTGGGAAAAAAACACTGACTTGCAGCGCAAGAAGCCATTCTGCAGGGAATGGTGACTAACGCACCATATGGTGTAGATAAAACATCTGTGAATTTCTTACGCTGCAGTTCTGCTTCACAGCCCCAGCATGCATTTCATACGCATCCTAAAGAGAAATGAATATGACATGAGTATTTTTCACTAACCTTGACGTATGAGGAACAAAATTAATTTGCTAAAGGAGGCTGTGAAAAATCAAAATGCTACATTGTGCTAAAACAATTTCCCTGGTGGAACTGTATTGCCCCTATTATACTTCATTTCCTGTTAAATTGTAGTGTCTACTTTCTATTGCCGTCATGTAGTTCTGAAAACAAGTCTTGCGGTGAACAGAGATGTCTCATCTTACAACTTGTAGAAAGGTTAATTAAATGGTGCATGGTGCTGGCACTTGCTCGCTGCAGCTTGAACCTGGGGATGACAGATGATCATGGGCATGCTAGCAGCTACGTCTTTCACCGTCAGACAACCCACATGTCAGTTATCTGCACGGGACTCAGATCCTGAAAATACTTCCACCTAGCAAAAACACCCCTTTTATAGGTAAAGTATTCACATGCAAAAGCACTCAGAATTTTCTGGAAAAGGCTGATTGATGTGCCTGTCCATTTCAGGCACCTGAAATGACATTTTTATAGCCTCCAGAAAAAAAAAAAAAATGATTTCTGAGTTTTCTGGAGGCTAATTGGTCTGCTTGCACATGATTTTTCCTTTTGGCCTTGCCATGAAGACCCTCTGCTTGCAGTGGTCCTAATGGTCTGCATCAGCACTGACAAGGCTAGGCCCTCGAGTAGTTGCTGCTGCCTTCTTCTAGCAAGGCGTTTCATCTTACTTTCTCAGTGATCCTGCCCATGTAGCTTGGCAAAGCTCCATCTTTAATGATACTGGTGACATGGAGTGCTCCACCACTGTCAAGGTGAGAAAGGTGACCTGGGACATAAGGCACTTCACAGGGATGGATGAGACTCAAATTCAGCTGCTGGCTGTTCCCCAGATCTTGTGTGCTGAACTGTGGGCAGACTTTATGGGCCAGACCTTGTGAAAGCCACCAAGGCCCAGGCCCTGCTGAAGAAGTGACACCAATGACTTGCAGAGATGGCAGAGTCTATAAAACAGTCACTCTACTTCCTTCCTCCCAGGGCTATCGGCATCTGTCAGAGGGAAGTTGGTAAGGTGCTTTGACACAGTGGTGACTGAATTTTGGAAGGAGATTTATGCTGGGCATAGACTCATTTTTACTGAGTTTTTGCATCCAGGCATCGATCAGGATCATCTGCACTAGCAAAGTGTGCAGAGGCAGCATCCTTCCCGTGAAGCTTGGTGGGAACCCCTTCCCTCCTTTGCGCAACATTGAGGAGTTTATTCATGGAGGACTCTACAGTAGCTCCTCACTTTCCTCAAAAATCAAGATGTTGCAGAAGAGGAACCCTGTTACTGAACAGGTAAAGGGAAAAAGTCACCTGCCCTGTGGCTCTGCAAGGGAAACATGTTGGTGACCAGGAGCTGGATGTTGTGCTGGATATGTGCAATAAAACGAAGTACCATTTCAGAAAGAAAATCCAGGTATTTCTTAGTTAAATCATAAGTATAACCATAAAATTTTTCTATGAAGATAGCAAACATACCATCAGAAAAAGCCTTTGCTGCTCCTTAGGACTCTAACCCAGTGCTTAGAGCGTGTTGCTGATCCTCCCCTTGTGCATGGCTTTCTTGACCTGCTTTATTGCTCTGCTTTGCCCTGTTAAACAGAGAATGAATGTGGGAGTGTCCTGGGGTCGTTAAGGAGATTTAGGTGGGAAACACTAGTCAAGGCTGTGAGAAAAACTCCTCTATGTGGCACCAGCCAAAGGCTCCATTCCCACACATACTTATGCACATGAGCAACTTGTACCCACAGGAATAACCACCCTGGAGCCCAGCAGGATCAAGGAGAGATTCTTGTATTAGCATTAGCACTAGTGGGCATCTGAGCATGAGTTTTTTCTTCTTCACATATCCACCATCCCTTGCAATGTTGTCCCTGGTGCAGAGGGCCTTTGATCAGGATACACTTCAGTGGGGTTTGAATGGTACACAGGCCTTAACCTGTATGGAGAGGAATTTTACCCTCCCATAAATATGCTGTGCCCTGGCAGGTCTTGCTCTAAGTGTCTAGCTGGAGCTTGGGAAAACTATCCAGCCACATCATTTCCAGTGGGGGTGTGTGGGGTTTGCCATGCCTGGCTTGCTGGTGCAAGTGAGCTACCCTATACACATAATCTCTCCAGTAATTTCTAGAGAGGCAGCAGATTAACAAGCATCATATAAATCTACAGAGCTCTCACCCAGAACCACTGCTTCAAATGGAGAAGGGACAGTCCAGTCTGAATGGGGACTTTCCAAGGGGAAAGAGTGGGGCAGAAACAAGGTAAAAAAGTGCCAGGAGTGGAAACAGCTGTAGGCCTTAGGAACACTTGCTGTATATGACCCAACTGAGACCACAGACTAACTTTACAGCACTCACTACATAATAATTTGCAGGGCCCGTGGGCCCCAGCAGTGCTAAACCCAGTGCTGTCAAGGCAAGGGGCGGCTGGGACAGTCACCAGGTTCCTGCCCTTGTGGGCACGTCTCCCTGTAGCCGGTGCAGCATGTGCCGCTGTGCGCTCAGCGCTGGCTTCCTCCTGCCGCGGGCAAGATGCTGGTGTCGGTGTGCAGCTTGAGCGGGGCATGCAAAGTGCATTTACCTTGTCTTAATTACTAGCACATTTAGAGAATGAAGGTTTCCATCCCGGAAGGCTGAGGAGATTGATAAAACCAAGCTGTGGTTCCTCCTGGATTGTAACACAAATGTTTCTTTTGGCTTTTGGTTTTACTGGCTCCATTCACAGCGGTCTCTAAGGAGCCCATCAGAGGCCTCTGCATTCATTGCACTTACAGCAAGCACGGTTTCTACAGACAATTGCCTGCAGCTTGCAAAAGCAGATTTTCCAAACCACACGTAATTAATCAAAACACAATTTCCAAGTGCTAGAATGGGCAAAGGCTATTTTTTATTATGATGTTCTTATTCCAGGAGTATTTTTTGGCCTTGCTTTTTCAGGAACAGTTAAGGAGAGGGAAGAAAACAGGTGAGCAATGCAGAAATGCAGCAGAGCTAGTCTTTAGGAGCTACCTCACATTTTCATGCGCTAGGAGCTTCACTAAGCAGCCAAGGGAGTTCAGCTATGATTCGCCTTTACCTTTTAGAGGCAAATTGCCTGCAAAAACAAATGTCTCCTTTCTGGATACTAATAATCCTCAGTAAGAACTAAAGATATGGTCATACATTAATATTTCTGTATATGTATAATGCCAAAACTTCTCATAGTTTGCAAATTGATTAATGTTTCAGTATTGATTTAAAGTTTTGAATATCAAGTTAAATTGTTCCAGTATTAGAATGCTGTGATTACTAAAAAATCTGAAAGCAAAGAAATTGTAGATGTGATTGAAAAAATAGACATAACTGCTGGATCCATTAAATAAAAATCCTAGCACAAAACCTCTGTTTCTTACTTTCAGCTCTCTTTTTCAACTGATGCCTGAAAATTTCTCTTGCTAATATGTTTCCCGCAGAGATAACAGTACGAAACCACCCAATAGATTTGCTGGTCACTGTCTGTGATGGTCTTGTAGGATTAGTATTTGCAACAGCTGTAGCAAGACACCATCACATTTTCAGTAGCTCTAGCTGCATCCTGCCGCTTGCATGGACTCTCTCTGACTGCTCTGCTGCCAGACTTTTTGTTTGCATCTCCTGATAATCCCTTTCCGGGAACAGGCTTTCAGGAATCCACATGACACCTTTTTAAAGTGGGTCTATCTGCCTCCCATCTTTCATTAAATAAATGTTAATAGGCTGAAACTGGTTCTTCTCTCCCCCACTGTTACGAGCAATGTTTGCAATGCAGGCCTCTGTCTCTGTTTCATACAGGACCCTCGTTTAAAGTGAGCTCTGCCTATCACAAGCATCTCTTCAGCTCGGATTCTGGGAACCTTGACTACCTGGACCGTGTGGCTTGCCTTCCCCCATCCCAAACGCTATTGCAATAACACCTTCCTTTCACTTAAGAAGCCCACACACAAATATCAAAGTTAAGTACATGTGTGGAGGAGGAATATTTATCCCTAATTTTTCTAAGAGGTTTTCAGGATTCCCACACACGGATATGCTCATGGCGGGGACTGAAGCCTATAACTTTTTCAGCAGTGCTTTAGAGTTTAACTTAGTGTTGTGTAATCCATACAAAATTACCTATCAATCAAATACATTTTCATCACCGTTAACGTTTCGTACTCTCTAGGATGTTCTGTATTTCTGCAGATGACCAATGTCCTTCCAGGGCTATGCTAATACACTCAGCATCTGTGAATGGCTCCCTAAAAAGGGGCAGAGTTCCCATTCAGTGAAGTGAGAGGCAGCAGGACGCTCTGGGGCCATCCTGCCTGCTTCCTCCTGCTCCCTACCCTTCATGCCAGCAGCTCCGCTGCTCTTCCCAGCATTTCTGAGGCCTCACTGTGGCTGGTGCTGGCAGGGGGAGTCCTGGGGGGCAGTGGGCAGAGCCCCAATCTCCGCTCTCCAGCCCTACAATCTCGTCCCCAGCTGAGCGGCTGCCAGGGGCTTTCCAGACGAGAGCCCCCAACACCACAAGTTCTGCAGGAAAACTGCTTCTCTCCCAGCACACTGCAAGGCCCAGTGTCTTTCTTTCCCTCTCTGTCTCCCTTTGTGCCTTTTCCCCACCAAAGGAGTACCCAAATCATCTATATAATGGAATGAACAGTAATGAGGTCCCTGGTAGGGTTCACAGAGGAACCGTCATTTCTTCTTTTTCCAAGAGAAATTCTGTCTGGACAAATACAAGCTGCTTTCATATAGCAGTGGCCAAATTTGGCCATGTCACTCTGTCATTGTAGGACCGTGGGTCTTCCAGTCCTGTCCCACTATTCTTGAAACTACTGACCAGGGAGAGGAGTTAATTTTTATTCCTTTAATGTTTGTTTGTTTGTTTATTTATTTATTTATTTATTGTCACTTGGGTAACACAGAGGGAGAGCCCAAAGCTAGTGCCCATATGGAGGAAGGGGGTGACTGCAAGTCTGCATTTGGTGTGCAGACCCCAGGGATGCTCCTAGGCACCCACAGAGCTGCTGGGGATGTGGCACAGAGGTCTGCAGTGGCTTTAGCTAGGACACTCATTGGCGGCACTTGCTCCAAGAACAATGTGTTTCTTTGTCCTTACTGTTCTCAAAACACTTGGGTTTCTGGAGTCATAGGACCGCATGAGAAACCCCCAGCTGAGACAGAAGAGGCATCCTAAAGGCCAGTGCTTGGGCTCCCTGGGTCCCAGCTGGTGCAGGGTTCCAGGCCCCACAATCCCTGCCCCTTGTCCTCACGTTATCGTCCTCTTCCCCGAGGGCAGTCCCAGGTCAGAGGGCTGGTGATGCCCAGGCAAGTGCGGATCCCCCCCTTTCCTCTCTGAGGGCTAGCAGAGAGGCGCTTCACTCCTGTTTCTTCCCTTCCCAGCGCCCAGCTGGATCCAGGGCACAGGCAGCCCCACTGGTCTGAGCTGGTCCTGGTCCCCATGAGCGCCGGCACCGCTGCCACCACTGAGCCCTGCAGCAGACCCTGGCTGTGGCTAATCGCTCACATCTGTTGGGATGCAGATCCCAGGGTGGGGGTCTCGCTGCTTTCAGTTTTCAATAAGAAACCACTTTATTTCTGGATCAGATTATGCATTTCCTTGAGCTGTAAGAGTGTACAGATGTGGCATGGCCAGACAGCCCTTCTGCTCACCAGGTTAGGGGAAATTACCCACTCCTCTCGGTTGTTTACTGCAGGGGATGGGACTCAGGATTTCCCCTCCCTCCTCGTGGTCGTGCACATGGGACGCACAGGCAGCAAACGCAGGAGCTCTAGAGCAGGAGTCCCCAGCACTGAACTCCTGCTCTAGAGATTGGGCATTTCCCTTGCTGGGATCAGGTGCAGCCTCTGCAGACCCAAATCCTGGAGCTCTCCCTCTCACTGCACATTCTGCAGTAGCATCTGCAGGTGGGGACAAAATTTACCACATGGGGTTATCTTATAGCCTGTGCACCCTAAGTGCTTCGCAGTCAAAGTCAGCACTGTGAATGCCCCCCAGGCAGGGATGTGTGGATGGGCTGGATTCACCTGCCCTGGGTCTCAGCCACTGCTGAACCCCTCCTCCTTCCTCTGTTACCTCTCTGTTACCTTTCTGCTTGCTGTTTTTTTTTAACCTCTCTAGAAGCTTGCAGAGCTACAAGGAATGGCCTGCCGGTGGGGAAGGACAGGTCATAAACAACAAATGGCAGCAAAAATGGATACCCTAGAGTATGGCATAATCTGCAGAGCCACAGAAGGGAGCAATGTTACATTTCACCTTGGGTTTGAGACTTCAGAAATTCCCTTTGTTCCAGATAGGAATGAAAGGCAAAAAAGAAAAAAAACAAATCACAGTTCTCCATGAAATATACCTCCCCCCCCAAAAAAAAATAAAAAAAAAACAAAAAGAGAAAAAAAGAAAAAAAAAGAAAAAAAAAGAAAAAGAGAGGAAAGGAACTTGATTGAAGCATTTTGTGTCAATTTGGGCTTTTTAGTTAATAACACATTATAACAGAGAAAATTTGTCTTAGAAATCAGTCGTAATGAGAGCCTGCTCCGAAATCAAAACATTTAACTCTGAAAGCAGAGAAGTGGGATGTTTCAATAGTGTCTTTCCCTTCACTTCCATTTTTCACAACACACAGAGGGTTTCGCTTGAGAAGCAGCCAGGTTCCAGGAGTTTCAGTTACTGTTTCCATGGCTGGACTTAACGGCCTGTTAACAAAACCTAGGACAAGATGTAAAGGCCTTTGTAATGGTCTGGCACTAGGTGATCCAGGTTAAGCCTGCCTCAGCCCCATTCTTGCCTCTCCAAGCCTTCCCACTTGCTTTTTGCTATTGCCCTAGAAATGTTTCTATGTCTGTAACTACCTAGGCCTATGTTTATGTCTATAACTATGTCTACATCCGTACATGTATCTATATCTATGTCTATACTTATTGCTTTCTGAACTGCATCTATCAAAAGTACTCAGGCAATGACGTCTGGTCCTGTGCCCTCTGTCTTCACTGCTTATCCACGGAGCAGACGGGAGCTCTCCTGGTCCACACTGTGTAATTCAACTAGGAGCTGGATGAATCACCTAGGAAAGAGCCTCAGCCAAACAGAAACATATCTGCGCTTCAGGCAGGTTCAGATTGGGTCTGAACTTTATGGCTTTCCTGCTCAGTCAGTCCTTGGCCTCATATCAGGGGGCAAAAATTAGTGCTAATTAGAGGGCCGGTTAATATCCCTGGAAATTTTTCCTCCCAGGCTTTATGTAACTGAGTGCAGAACCCAGAATCATAAATCAGGATTTGGATGTGAAGCCCTTGCTGCCAAGGTTAAAGGGGCACTTCCCATCTGCCTGCTGCCCATCATACACACAAAGAACCAAGCTGGAAGGAGTGAGCTGGAAGGAGTTTTCTTCAGTAAGTTGCCTCCGAGGAAGGCATGACACCACGCTGAGGGTCCCAGAGCGCTACTGCTCTGCAGGCTAACAGGGGTACCCAAAGACCTTCCAGTGCACAGGGCTGCCCATGCCCCCGCTCACCGCTCAGACAGCCAGGACGCTTCCCCTGCGGTACCCATGGCTGGGGAAGAGGCCCGGCCTGTGCCACTGGCTTGCGTAGCAGCACGGATGCTCTTTCTCGGGTTAAATCAGGAGGCTTTAAATCAGCATGTAGATTACCTGAGTAACACTGAACTGAAGGCCATAAAAAATGTGGAAAAAAATCTAAGAAATACCTAGGGTCGATAGCTAAGCTACAGATGTAATTAACTCTCTCATCTCTTAAGCAGGTTGTGGCATTGGATAAAAGGGATCTGGGTAACATGTTGGCACCAGCCACATTATTAATGAATTTTTTTTTAATGAGGAATGGGTAGACTTTGAAAGGTAAGTTCTTTCCTCCCACTTCCCAACTCCCATGAGAGTTATGTTGTTAGCTCCTTTAACAAGCTACCCGTAAAATTCTGTTATATGAAAAAACCAAAAGTTTGAATCTCCTTCATGAGCGTGGGCAGCTTGTGCCAAATTTCCTTGACTCGAGTACTAGAAGATAATGGGATTGTCAGTGGTCCCTTCCAGGGCTTTCTGCAAGGAGCTGTAAGGGTTTCTGTCCAGAAGGATATTTGGGGCTATTCTAAGCACAGAAATATTGCAATGCTGCAAAAATTGTGGGAAAGAAACATTAATCTTTCCACAACATGTGGCTGACATGATTACTGCTGCCTGGGCCTTTCCCTTGGAAAGGTTAACTTCATCGCAGAGCTCTTTTTCCTCATTAAATTAAAAAAAAATCCAACCAAATGACCAGGACCGTAGTTTATTTTGTTTCAGGCTATGGGTTTATTTTAAATGTATTAGATTTCCTTTTTAAAAAAATGCAATAACTGATAACAAGTGCATATGGATCTTTTCAGTTTAATGCTTTGTTTACACTGAACACGGGTTTGCCTGCAAAGTGTATGTTTTAAATTACTCTGCTTTATTTTAAACCAAATATTAACCTCTTTGTGTGTGTATATCAGAGAGATCGAGGGAGAAGGAGGGAAGAGAAAGAGCCATGTGATTGGGACAGGGTTTGCACCTTCACTGCTGTTGCTGTTGCTTTTGCTGTGCTCTGCTGCCCAAGATCAGAGCCCAAGTGCAGAATAGGTAGCATCGCAATGTCTGCTTAATGCCATAAGCCCCACACGGACAGAGAAAGAAGGAAAAGCAGCTCCTCTTCCATATCATGTGCTGTGCTGTGTTGCATGAGCCCAGGGATGCTGTTCATGGTCCTTCACCCAGGACTACGTTGCAGTGGGGTCTTTTCCCACTGCGAAGAGGATCAAGTTGGGAGGACCACATAGATGCGTTCCAGTTGCCACTGCAGCCATCCTCAAGCCATCCCTGTTTTTTTACCCTACCATGCTGGCCCTGGGCTTATGGATATCCAGAGTTCATGAGGGCCCTGCAATGCCATGTGTGTCATGATACCACGTCATCCAGGATGCTTTTGGCCACCAAGTTCCCACTCCTGCTGTTAATATGCTGCTGGTAGCTAAAAAGGGGGGAAAGACAAAGAGATGCTGTCCTTCTGGGGACCGGGAGACTGGGTCTGGAGAGCATTCCAGTATTCTGCATTTCAGTCCAGGAATGGAGTCTGGAGGGAGGCATGGGACCTCATCTAACTGTGTCTCCATCAGGAGGAAAATCCAAATTTTTCCTGCTGTAGGAAAAAATGTGAGCACCCAGCGTTTCTGGAAATGAAAACCGCCTGACTCAGCTTCCTTTCAAGAGGGGTTGTTCCTGGGTTTTGATTAAGCCCATGACAGAAAACACAAAGCCCCCAAATGGATTTCCAGCTTGCATTCAAAGTTTTTGGCTCAAGCTGATTCTACTTCAAAGGCAGACAAGTCCACAAAATTTCTAAATCTCCTCAGCCTATTTCTAAACACAGACCCGACATGTTACAGAGTGCTTCCTGTCTGTTAGACACATACCGATAGTATTAAGTTAGCACTAATATCACAAATTGAATCCCCCGGAATATCTCCAGACTGCCTAGAAAACATGACCCAGACTTGAATTAAAACCTTTAAAACCAGAAATAATGCTTCTTTCAAGCACAAATCATGTGATTTTTAGTGCCTTCCAAAAGACTCTTACCTCCAACCTTGAGCTGGGCTTACTTCCAGTCTGTAGTCTAAATTTCTCTGAATGTTACTTGCAGAGTTCATCTCCAGTAAACAAATTCAATCTTATAAAGTGTAAAGTATCCATCTGTGAAAAACTCCTATGAAGTTAAATGATTTCAGAAGGGAGAGGAAAGCAGGATAGGGCCCATGTCCATAGGATCAGGCAGGAATTGACATAAAACAATCTCATTTTCCCTAATGTTAACTTAGCTCACTATCCAAAGTCTTAGTTCAATTCTTCTTTTTTGTCATGTCCGTGTCAATTTAATTTAGCATCACTGTATTCTTTATTACTGTCAGAACATCTAATCCTGACCATGACTCCATTGTGCAGAGCGCAGCACAGAAAGGTTGTCTGTGCCCCAGGGAGCCTCATTACTCACATGTGAGACAAGAGGCAACAGACGGCCATGGACAGGTGGACAAGAGCAAACGCTGGCTCCTGGTCTCAGCCCACCACGCACAGCCCTGTGCCATTTTGCAGCTCTTGTTCTGGTAACAGCGGAGAAAAGAGCAACAACAAAAAAAAGTGAAAAGTTCTCCATGAGGATGAAAACTGAATGATAGCCTTTGCTAGAGCACCAAGCAGAGCTGTGGCAAATGGCCCGTCTGCAACTCCCCGCATTTATGACTACCGCATTTGGGGTTCATCCATAAGGTAATGGGGTTTCTGGCCAGCAGGACCAGCATGGGGAGCTGGGCCATCAGGGCTCCTGCTGCAGAGGGGCCAGTGTCAGCCCAGAGGTGCCCCAAAAGAGACTCTCCTGGACTTCTGCGAGACTTCGGAGCAAGCCAAGTACTGCAGTTCGTTTCAAGCCTTCCCATATTGTTCTCTTCTGCAACAGATCTTCACTACGACAGGGTTACTATAAACACGGTTGTGCACTTTCACTAGATTGGGACAAGGACTCCAGGACAACTTTGCACTGTTGAACCAGTAACTTTCAGGAAAGTGCCACTCTTCCCATTGGGTTAATCCTTCAAAATGTTCAGAATCCAGCTGCTCCAAGGATGTTGTTCTGGGGCATTTTTTTAAGGCAAAGTCAGTTCCCTTAGCGCTCGTTTGAAAACCTACCCACCAGTTTTGGGCTTTGCAGAGGGGTGAGAAGAGATCTTCACAAATCGTATTTCTAAAGGCATGTTAGAAGATGAGGAGTGGTTTTGGGAGCAATTGGGCTGAACGCTGCTTCCCAGCTGCTTCTGTCGTTTCTTTTCCATCCTCCCTAGTGTGATTCTCTGATGTCTATTAGAGTTGAGTTTAGCAATGTATTGGATAGGGAAACACTGACAGAGCTTTTGTCCATTGCTTCATAGTTTTTTTTCACAACCTAGTAGAAAATTATCAGCTTTTAGAGCTCTAGCATCCTGCCAAATTGGTTAAAACTGGCCAGTAAAGTAAAATTATTGGCAGCAGACTGTTACAGACAACTTCACAAGCTGGATCATGTAATCCTTGTTTTCTTAAAGAAACAAACTAAAAACAACCACAGTCTGGGAGTCATGGTCTTTGCACCCAGGACAAGTCTTTTCAGCCCAGATGGCAAAAAATAAATCCACTCAACAGCCAAAGTAACACCTCCTGCCCAGCTCCAGCAATTAGGAGGCAAGATTTGTTGCCACAGTTTTCAGGGCAGTTTCAGAGCTGCTGAGCAGGACCCCACATCTGATCAGATCGTTTCCTCCAAGCAAGGAGCGATGGGCATTTGCAGGAGCTGATCTCCACTGGCTGGATCTGCCTGGAAGGGCTGTGGGGAGACTGAAAAAAATGGATGGCAAGATCTGGGGAGCGGGGAGGGCTCCTTTGTAAGGGAGGTTATTACTGATGCAGAAGCGCTGTGCGCTTGCAACCCAAGAGCCACTACCCATTCTTATTTATGATTAAATGTCCATCTGTCAAATTAAAATGCCTTCTTTTGAAGTTACACATCGCAGAAGAATAAGAGCGAAGCCGCAGACATCTCTGTACAATGTTTTTTTGTCCATCATTCTCTGAAGCTCATTGAAGCAGAAACACCATTTGCATTACAAAGGATGCAGCGTCTTTGTTTCTTCTCAGACCTGAACAACCTTCCTTTATAATGATGGTCAAGTGAAAACGCTGGTCCGAATTAATCTGTGGTGTAACTCCTGTTAGTTCAGAGGAGTTGAGGCCAGAATAAAGGCCCCCCACTAATCTCTTCCTGCAGACAGTGCTCTTCCCTTTGAACGTAGCCTGTTGTGCCACGGCAGTTAGCCCCACAGAGAGGACACTGGCACAGAGTCCCCAGAGACCCGATTCTTCTCATGCTCCTAATAGTGTCAGTAGGGATCGTCACATATTAGATTAAGATAATGTAAAGCTTGGGGCGAGAGAAGGACAATATCATGGAGCTTCTACATTTTGAGCTCACCTCCTGTATAACTCCTTGGAGGCTGGACCGTATGTATATGCTGTCCTAGCATTTAAAATTCAAAGAAATGTGGCAACTCCAGCTCTCCCTTCTCCTAAGGAAGTTTTAAACAGATCAAAAATTTCTAAACAGCAAAACAACAAAAGTTTTCTAAACTTTTCTATGACCCCTCTGAAGGCATAAGTTCATCCAAGTCAGGGATTTGTAACATTGCCTCATTTTTCTCTGATTTGTACCCACTCGCTAAGGCCATGCTGTATAGACCCTGCTTTCTCTCATTTTGGGAACTGGAGTTGGTGGTTCTTCCCCATCGCAGAATGCTCTCCCAGCACACAGAGCCCAGCTGCAGAGACCTCCCTGCCGGGGGAGCACAGCGGTACAAGCGTCCACCTCGATGCCACCAACTGCGTCAGCCATTAAGGCGCTCCCGGCCAGAAGAGAGCTCCTGCAGGCTGCTCCTGACGGCAGACCTGGCTTCTGGACACACGGTGCTCCCTCTCCTCTTCCCTCAGGTCCCAGGTTTGGCAGGGCATGCTGGCCTTTGGCTTAGTGTGCAGCGTGTAATACATAAATCACGTGGAAGTGCTGCGTCCCTCTGCTTGGAGACGCACAGTGCTGGCAGAGTTGGACTACGGCTTGACACATTTTCATCCAAAGGCTGAGAAGGAGTCTACTTCCTGGGTGGTGGTTGCTGTTTGCCTTCTTCTTCCAGGCCCTGCATTTTCCTTGGCATCTAGAGCCTCCTTTGAACTGTTTTTATCTGGTTTCCTTGTTTTCTTCTGCTCGTTCCTGGATGGCTTATACCACCTGAAGCTGTTGTCTCGGAAGGCTAACATGTGCCATCTCAATGCTCTTCTTCTTGAACAGGAAAGGTGCAAATCTTCTGCACCTTTCAGGAGACATTTTGTGTCTAAAAGCACTTTAAATGTGAGCTCGGTTGGGGGCAGCAATGCAGATCATCTTACCGTTGGGACTCGTCTGTGATAGATGAAATACTGACTGTCCTGGCTGCCTCAGCAGTCACTAGGATCCCAAAATAACCCAGTCAGGGAAGAACCTGGGGGGCTCTGGCCTCAAGCCTCCATGCCAAGCAGTGCCGGTGAGATCAGGTTGCTGAGGGCCTTGCCAGCTTGCGTTTTCAGTGCCACCAAGAAGGGAGATTACACAGCCTTGCTGGGCCCCTGCTCCTGTGCTTGGCTGCTCACAGAGCAGAAAAGTGTCTCCTCGTATCCATTGAATCATGGAATAATCTAGGTCACAACAACTAACGTTTTCTTCCGTCAGGAAGGGCATCTTTTCCTTCCATGATGTCCACACATTCACGTCAACAGCAGCTGAACTGCTCTGTGTACTCAGTATATTGGAAGTCCATCCAATGAATGAAGCTTGGTTTACAGTTTTAGATAGAAATCAAATGAAACTGAACAGTTCTGGCTAAGAAACCTGCTGTGAGTTAGTGACTTGTAGAATCTTACAATGCCTGTATCATTTTAAGTGGTTTGGGAGTCCTTTGAAGATCCTGTGTTGCAAAGACTGCCAGAAGCTGCTGTAAGCAGCAGGACATATGAATACCCTTTTTTTTTAATGTGGGATCCAGTTGTGTGAAAGAGTTTTTTTTTCATATCAGTCAGCTATGTAGAGAGCAAAAGACAACCAACATCTTCCATGTGTGAACAGGAGTTGAAATTAATTCTCTTACCGTTAGAACAGGAGCTGAAGACACATCCATGGCCATTTCTTGCTGGGATTACCCCAGCTATGGACAAGCTCAGCCCTAGAAACTGCTCACTTGATTTTGGGGGGGAAGGTTTCTGCAGTCTCTGGCTACATCCTAGCAAAAAAGTCTGCAGGTCTGGAAATACATTCCCTACAATCTCTACTGAACAAGACAAAAAATAATATTCCAGGGGTTAAACCAGGCCCTGCCCCAAAAGAAGTCAGAGTTTACTGCCATAACACCTCCATCACCATTACCCCCAGAGCAGTCATTTCAATAACTGGTGCTGGTCTTTTTTCTCGGCTGAGCTTAATTACTAATATGCTGTTTAGTGGCCCAGGTCACAGTGGCTCTCTGCACTGCACCGTTGCACAATTCATGTGTAAATGTCAGGTTTTAGCAGATCACAGCCGCAGAGCTTGTGTGGGGGGGAAGAAAGAGAGAAAGAAAAGGAGGAGGAGGGCATGGGGGGAGGAGAGCAGTGCGCAGAGCGCACGTTGCACTGCAGTGACAGTGAAACAATAGCCCCTACATATGGGGCAGGTCAATACCACGCCATATGCTTGCTCCCTCCGCTCTGTGATTCTTAATCCCCACTTTCAGTACTGCTATCAGTGCTGGCTGCTGACCCCCTCTGCAAGACGATGGTTTATAGTCTGCCTTTTAATACATTTTTTGTTTTCAAGAGTGCTTTGCTTTGTTGTACTCTCATTAAGTTTGGGGGGCAGATTATCAGGGAGAAGTTAGCTCTCTGACAGCTTCACAAGTGAGCATGCAGCCAGCTTCAGAAAAGCAGGAAATTCATCTTTCCTCAGCAAGAGGCTTCAGTTGTGAAGCTTGGTTTGGGGCATTCACTCTGCAAAGCAACAGGGCTGTTGGGAATGAATATGTATAGGGCTTTCTTCATGCTTCCTTTCCTTGATTTAAATGACGAAAGGCTTCTCATTCTCCATAACATTTCATCTCTCTGTGAAGTTGTGCTATTGATGGAGCATGAAATTCCCTGGTGATCAGAAACAATTTCTCCACTCAGCAGCTCTTGTTCAGCATCCTCCAGCAGCCCCTACCCCGGTGCTCCCATGCAAGGCAGCACGGCAAGCAGGAGTCCCGATGCAGTTGGATGGGTTCCCGTGCTTCATTCAGCATGACCTGGGCTATTCTGCATTTTTTTCTGATTATTGTATATTTTTTTGATTATATGCAAGAGGGGGAGGTGGAGTGGGGGGCCACCCCAGGCCAGCCCACACTGCAGCAGGGTGCTCCTGCACAAGTGGTGGTGGGGCCGTTGCTTTCTCCTTTCTGCTGTGCAGGTCTTGAGGGGAACTTTGCGGTAGGAATCTGTTGACTGTTTTTAGCCCCAGGGCCAACACAGAAGAGGCCTGTTTAGTCTTCATGTTATTTTCTGTACAGAAAGGCAGATGGGTAGAGATTTAATATAATCAAACTATCCAAACCTTTAAGTTTGAGGATCATTTGGGGAATATAGTTGAAGTTATTGGTTCATATATCCCCACCAAAGATGCTTTAGTGGTGGGTCTGAAAAATGTTTTGTCAGGTTAGATTGCTCCTGAGGGAGATATAACAAAAAGGCGAAAAAATTGGCAGCCTTTTCCTGGAAGTGAGACTCCAACTGAGAATTTTACCGATGGATTAATTAGTAGGTGATGGCTGGGAATTTGATGAGCTGCCTCACAGAATTACAGTCTGCCTCTTTGCTCCTGGGAACACTGAGCAATGCTTTCAAAAACATGAGTGCATTTGGGTGTCTTAAATTATCACATAGACTTTATATTAGAGAATGGGGCTCCATTATAACCTTTGGTACATATTTCAGTGCAGACAGAAATGAAACATCCACGTAAACACAGACCCTCCCAGTCTTAGTAGCTATCGTCTGTATCCAGATATGACAGTAACCAACATCAGAGGCTCTCAGATTTGACCTAGGAGAAAGATTTGAATTGTAGGCTTGATATTGTTTTTTGCACTGAAATTTTGTTTTAGTCCACCTCTAATCCTTGATAATCCTTAGTATCTTTTTTCCACTTTAATGTGATGAATTGATGTCACTGGTTAATGGAGCAAGGAATCTGGGAAGAGGGAATTTTAAAATTACATATGTGCATTACTAATGTCATTGTGTGCTTGACATTAAAATCACATGAGCACAGCTCATGTGGCTTGTGTTAACATCAGATGCCTTGGGATGACCTAATTCATCTAATTCTTCATTCTCTTTGGTTAAAGATTTTAATAAATTAAAAGACCCAACCTTTAACAACAAAAAAAAAGCAATTATGGAACACTATAATTCTCTCTTTTTCTTATTTGCCATCTATACTACAGTAGCTGCTACCCATGACAATAAGTTTTAAGTACTCCATGTCCCACAGAACTGGCATTCCAAATCTGAGATGACAGACGGCAAATGAAAGCTCACAGCGCTGCCATTTGAGGAAGCACAGAGAGCCTGTCGCTTACCCACAGCTATTCTTGCACTGCTAAAGCCTTCCTGTTTGATATCTTCATAGGAAGCCCCAGAATAAGGCTGCTTTTCCATTGCAATTGTCCAGAATAAAACTTTTGTCTAACTTTATGGGGCAGCGCCCATGAAAAGCAGTTCCTTACCTAAAAGCCAGAGGAAGTGGGGACATTTGTAGACTTGCTGCGGTGAGTTCCTCTGTTCCTGAGGGAAATACTGCCGTGGCTGGTGTGGGGTTGTGCAAGGGACCCAGCAATCACACTGTGAGTGACAGTGCTGAAGTCACACTTGTCACACTTGTGCTGAAGGGCTGCATCAGCAACGCTACAGTCATAGCAAAAGGAAATTTCCTCATAGCCCCTGGGATTCAGGGACTTCCTTCTAGCCTTCTGAGGTATACACTCAGGTGCTTGGTTGAAGTCCAGAAAAAAAGCCTAATGAAATCCATTCCATCTATCTTTTTTTTTTTCTAGTCACCCAGTCGTGTAAAACCAGTGTTTCTGTGCTCTGATGTTGGGGCGCAGAGGCCATGGAGAGAGGAAGATGATTGTCACTTGCCGTGAAAGAACCCGTCACAGTTTGAGCAGCTGGTGGGTGAATGGATGGACATTGCTGTAGGAAGCTGCCCAGCAGTTTCTAAAGCTTGTATGATAAACATCTCAGTCTTACCTAGGGATTAACATGGAGGAGGGTTGTTAAGCAGCCGGGGCTGTGTCATGCATATTCTGGTGCTTATCTGCTGCGGATGAGAGCTGTCATAAGGACTATGGAAAGTGAGCATGGTACGCAGCCTTTTAAATATTCAATAGAAACTTGCTTATTCTGATACTTATTTAGTTTAACAAAAAAAAAAAAAAAAAAAAAGGAAAAAGGAAAAAAAAAAAAGTCCAGGTGAGTAAGCGGCTGAAGAGTAAAATTTACCATCCACAGAGAAGAGTTGCTAGTATATACTGACCCACTAAGGATTATTTGAGTCTTTCTGCAGAGGGAAGTAGAAATTCTTCTCTCCTCTCTAAAGCCATCTGTCTCACCATATATATAAATTATCAACCAGTTAAGTAAGAAACACTTGTTGTTGCTCCCATGCTAGAGGTACAGATCAAGATACTCTGGGGGTGATCGACTTACATCCCAGACGCTGCTGCACCTGCAGCTCAAGCAGTGCATCACAGAATCACACAGAACGGTTATGGTTGGAAGGGACGTCTGGAGATCATCTGTTTCAACCCTCCTGCTCAAGCAGGGACACCTATTGCACATGGCAGAGGGTGGCATCCAGGCAGCATCACCATCTCCAATCCTCTGACTCTCTCTCCATCTGCCAGTGCATCAAACATCAACTCCCTGCCACAATTCCCAATACCAAACCTGCTGGTCTTGCCCTCCTTGCTACGTTTCACCCAACTGCTCTGCTCACCCAGCGGTGCCAGCCTCATCCATGGGTTCACAGACAGCTCTGCAACTCCTCTCACCTTTCCCCTCAGCTATGGAGCATGAGCTTTGGATCCAGCTGTATGAACCCTGCCAGTTTTTCATTCAGACCCTGCTGATGGGTCAACTGAACGTTGTGGTATCCAACAAACCCTGTCTTAACTTGCCAGCATAACAAACCACGTAGAACAATTGCTTTACAAAAGGGCACTAGCCAAACCCGCAGTAACATTACCTTTCATGAGCGTGCCATTCACACCACACAGCTGTGCCTGAAGGCCGTGTGATTTGGCACAGTGGAAATGAGAGCAGGCTGCAGCTGGGAGAGAAGAGGGAGGAGGAGCAGGGAGGGAGGACCAGGAGCAGACAGAGCTAAGGAGCAGGGGACCTTTTTGCTACTCTTCAGCTGTTCAAAGCTTTCTGAGCGTGAGATCTCCCCTTCTTCCCTTAAATCAATAGAAAGCAAACCACCACCCTCCCAGCTATACCTCTTCTTCATAAATAAATAGGAAGGAGGAAAATGCACGTGAGGGGTGCAGCACACACAAGCGGATCCAGCTGTTTCTGAGGTTTGCTGCTCTGCCATGGGGCAAAATCACAGTCCCTACACAGAGCGGACACCCTCACTGCCTTTGAGGAGAATCAGGTGTGGAGCATTTCTGAGTGCTTCATCCCTACCACATCTGTGGGGGACTCAGGGAAATAATCTCTCCTAATGCTTTCTGAGGTGAAAAATGCTTTCTAGGAGAAAAGTGGAAGGGCCATTGCCCCTTTCAGGGGGAAAGATGAAGCTTAGGGAGATTGGGTGACTGATTATGGCTAGTATATACCATAAAGGGTTAACCTGTCTGGCCTTGATACTGTCAAAACTCATCTGGTGAATATCTGCCCATTGGTTTCTACCAATTTTGTTAAATCATATAGCCTTAAACAATACAAGCTGTACAACAAAAGAATGCTTTTTTTTCTTACAAGTTGCATCCATGCTAAAACACCCTATGATTTCATGTTTTATAATCAGCAATCTTATTTTCCTAATGAATAATGACTCTAAAATATTCGCTCCCACACAAGTGACTGAGAAATGCTGTGGAAATAATTATTTCTGCCTGTTTAGTTCATCTCAAAGCAGGAGTTTAGCCCAAAAGGGAACTTCATATGCCATCGTACTATTCGTACCAGAGAAATACTCTGTGGGCAAACACCTTAAAATCTAGCAACCTGATACCAGGCCCTAGGGAAGATGGGTCCTGAAAATAAATCCTACTCAACACCATTCCTTGTTCTTCTCTTGCATGCCCACATTCACCGATTTGAGTGAAGTAGAGCAAGTTTCCAATAAAGAAAAACAGCAGAGCTGTGGTTTTGCATCCAAAACCTTTAACATTTGCAATGTGGCTTTGTAACAGAGTCAGACCAGCTTTTATCTGAGTTTTTTTTGAGAGCTTTCCAACAACAATCCTTCTTTGTTGTTTAGATTTGAATCTGAAACTCAAAGTGGCAAGTAAGACGATTGCTACCAATAGGACCCACTTTCAAAGTAAAGGAAATCTCCACGAGGAGTCCCAGGAATGAAAACAAGCAAATCTGGTAATTCTTTTCAAACCTCAGTCTAAGGGTGAAAGTAAGACAAATTCAGCTAGTAAGAGTTCTTCTGTTAATCTACTATAGCAGATTTTCACCATTTCATTAGTATAAATGAGCTGGATGAAAAGTTTTCAGGAAGAGTATTAAAATATCCTCTTTTTATGAAAAATTCCACAAAAATCATGAACTTTTTAAAATTCTCTATTTTTTTCCAGAAAAAAAAATGTTACTCCTTAAAATATTTATTCAGTCTTTTTTTTTAATAAGAAATATTACAAGCCAAAGGATATTCTTAAAACAATATTTAAAAAATCCATTGCAAAGTTTTTCTTTTTAAGTGAATCTTCATTCTTTGGGAAGGCTGAACAACTAAGCAACATCAGAACTGCATTTCACAGTGATTTAAGTGAATAAAAAGTACCCAGCAGCAGTAATGTGCATAGCAAAGCTGAGGCACTTTACACAGTGACTCATCTTTATGAGGGAGCTCCGCCTGCATCAGTCCATGCTGTTCTATTAGCTGGGAAGTCAGCGCATATAATTAGGGGGTTTTCTTGGGCTTGTTGCTTTTGCGTAGCTTTGGAAGAGCCCCAGCTTGTTGTCAGCTAGGCCTATTGGATCCTTATCCAGCATCACGGCATATCGCAGAGCCGTGCAGCGCTTCCAAAGGGAGAAAATACTGGCCCCCAGCGTATTTCAGAGAAATGCTTATGGTGGCACTTGTTAACAGTAAAGGTCTATTAGTGTTCCCACCAAAATCTCTATTTTGATGGAAACCATAATGTATTCAGTCACCTAAATTCTTTGCTTCTAGAAAGGTGGGGGTTGGGAAATACCTCTGTGTTTCCAAGTACTGACCTAAATCAGTTACATTTTTAGATTTCAATATTTGATTTTTTTTTAAGAAAACCAGCAAAGCAAATATCACAAATGACCAGGAAAATAAGGCTTAATCAAATTTTTCTCAAGCAGAGCAACAGCGAGTGTGTGTGTGAATGAGGGGGTGACAGACAGCTCTCAGTTGTAAACATTAAGGGATGTTCATCACATGTTGATCATATCTTTCTTATTGTTAATACCACATTTATTTTTTTGAGTTCTAATCCTGCCAACACTAAAGCACCTGCTTAATGTGATAGTCCAGTAATTTCTGTGGCTCTTCACTGAATCCTCCCCAGTTTCCCAGCATCCTTCCTGGGTCATGGACACCAGAA
Source organism: Crypturellus soui (assembly GCA_032275445.1). Lineage (NCBI taxonomy): Eukaryota > Metazoa > Chordata > Aves > Tinamiformes > Tinamidae > Crypturellus > Crypturellus soui. The sequence goes on along the minus strand of JAUBNY010000465.1, from coordinate 3,505,045 downwards.
ATGAACACTCTGTTCCGTCAGTGATTGCCATAGTGCCTGGATCGGAGGAAATATATCCTCTTTCTCCTTTCTGATAATCACCATACCTAATTCCCAAGACAGTGGTAACTCCCCTGGCCGCAGCACAGTGCTGACATCTGCTTTTCCTCTGTCCATCTACCAGAATTTCTCCCATTTTAGCACAGTTTAGGAGAGAGGTCCACCTGCGTGCTCATGCTGTAACTCCACCTGTCCAGCTTCTGATGGATCATTGTAAAATACATATATTATTTGCTGGTGTTGATTTACCAGGTAACCACATTGTTACTGACACACCTAATTCAATGTGTATTGCTAGTGCAATCTTTTGATTATCTGCAGATGTTTCCAATGATGCTCATTCATAGAAATATTAAATAAACCACCTGCCAATCCAGAAAGAAACCACTTAATTATCCTGTCCACACTGACACTTCCCAGTTCACCATTTTATTTCAAGACCTCTCACTTGGCCTCCTTTCAAATTATTTTGTATGATTTCTAAACAAAATGCCCTATATCATCAAGTGGGAAGCTGCACAGATGCCAAAGTAAATTGTAGTAAACTAGACTGCTGCCTCCACCAATCACACCAGTAATCTCACTGAAAAAAAAAAAAAAAAAGGATTCTAATTTGTTTGATCACCTCTTCCCTTAAATCTGTATAAATCATAGGCAATATCTGGAAACCCTATAGTTCAGGTCTTGCTTGAAAAGACATTATCACCTGTAACAGGCAGTTGGGTACAGCTTTGTCAGACAGACTTGAAGGTCTCCAAGGACGGGGACTCAGCAACCTCTCTGAGCACCTTTGTGAGGGCTACTCAATCCTGCTGCTTTAAGAAGCTTTCTCCTTATACCCAGCCCTTACTCCCAAGCACAGTTTGTGGCCATGGCCCTTTTGGACATCATGTGGCAATACTACCTTTGTAAGTGTCTTTCAAATAGACATGAATGGCCATGAGATTATCCCCTCTATGCTAGACTTCATAAATCGAGTGCCTCTAGACTCTCTTTGCTGCACATGTTACCTTGGTCCTTGGTAGCCTCCAAAGGATCCTCTCCTTTTAGCTCATATCCCTACTGAACTGGGAGATCCCAAGCTGACTGGAGGTTTGCATTATTGCATTATTCAGACAGAGTTTTTTTTAGCCAGTGCATTTATCTTTCTTAATCATGGCACGGAGTTTTAAAAGTGTGTTGCAACACTCTGCCACCAGTATTAATTGCAAAGGCAGGGTAACATGCAGATCGAATATTGATTTTATCTTAACTGTTATATATTTCTATTATTAGTATTTCTTGCTGTATGAGTTACATGGAAGCCACCCACAGCTTGGCACTGCAACTACCTGGCAGTGGGTTTGATCCTGCTCCCTCTACTTAGCTATAAAGCAGAAGCAATTTCAGCACTCTTGCTGGAGGAGCACAAGATTGAGGATGAATTATTCTCCTTCAGGGAGCCTGCAAGCCTAAGGGGTACTCACTGGCATTCCTGCACGCGTGCAGATCCGATCTGTGGCCACCTCAGCCTTTTGGGCACATTTGTTATCAGTCTGGGATAGGCATGGGGGGCTGCTGTTCTTGCTGGAGGTTGACTCTTCCCTTCACATCCCCAGGCACGCGCCGGCTGGCACACACCAGCCCACAGTGCTGCTGACGTGGGCTGACCCCAACCCTAAGGGAGCCACAAGTCCCGCTGGAGCCAGGAAGTGCCATGGCTCAGCCTGATGCTGGACCTGCACCTTGATGGGTTTCCAACCACCCTGCCTCCCAGTTTCTCTGTGTATTTACAGCCGAGACACAACCACTTGAAAAAACAGGCTCATAGCAGGGAGGAAAGCAGAGCATTAGCCTTAGCAGTGTGCGCGGTGACACTGTAATTTCAGCTATACAAATACCATTATTGATTTGCAAAATGAGCCCCTGAAGCCTGGAAGAAACCGAGAGCAAATATATATTTGAGATGAGAGGCCCTTATTACCTCACCTTCTTTCCATGAGGACAGGCATGTTTTATTCATTGGAAATATGGATGATTGTATTTCTTCTCTTGCCTCGTTTCATGCCTCCTCCCCTGCTTCTCTAAACAGCAGCTATTACCGTGATCTGGCACTTCAATTTAGTTTGCCTGGGAGGAGGACAGTCTCCCTTCCCTGATGTATTTTCCCCCGCCAGCTGCCTTGCTGTGTGTTGTCCCCGTGCAGGAGGAGAACAGCGGTGCCCTGGCTCCTCTTACTCTAACCAACAGCAACATTGTTTTGTCCAAAAATTAACAAGAAATCTTCTCTACTGGAAAAGCTAGCGTGAACTCCGTCCCTTGCCTGCTGTGAGAGGTGGCCATTAGTTTTCAGCCAACCTCTTGCACTTACGCTCTCAGTCCCTGTGGATCGCAGCTGCAATCAGCCAGAAGAAAGGTAATGCGGTTTTCCGTTTACTCCAATGGTATCTCCTGGTCTCAGCAGCTCAGTCCTGCCAAGCTGCTCAGTTCTGGTACTTTTTCAAACCCTATCAGCCTTATTTCAGCCTTGACCTCTCTCCGCTGGGCTGTATCTAAAACCTGCTGAAATCCAGAGAGCTTTTTGATGCCTCTTCATAGACTTTACAGCTCACCCTGGGTATAGTGCTCTGCTAACCTACCAGTGGCTGAGTTTAAAGGTCTGTGGAAAGCAAATTTCAAAGCCCGCTGTGGTAAGCCTGTATGAAAACAGGAGTAGTATCCTGAAGAGGGAGAAGGCCAGGCACAGTGAATTATTCAAAGCGATGCCAAGTGAGCTCTGGCCAGCTGCTCGCGAGAAACACTACACCTAAATCCGAATCCTGGGAGCAGGGCAGTGCAGTGATGATGGGGCTCAGCAGCAGTGTGAGCACACCAGAGGGATGGAGCATGGGACCCCAGGGCTCTTGTGAGCCAAGCCAAGCAGAGTGACGGGGCCTGTATTCAACACCTGATACTTAGGAATCTGCAACATCATGCTGTTCTTGCCTCAAGAAGGGGGAATCACTGTGGCATTGCGTATCCGTTGTGACGGGCTCAGTGTGTTACCTGCCAGCTATTTTTTTTCCCTCTAGAAACACATTGGATTGTTGTTTTTGAAATATTGAGTGTTGTACGTCCAACAGAGCTGAGCGTGTAACATTAGGGGGTTCCACATGGCTTACTGCCCAGCCTAATGAATCCCCAGGGAAGATCCCTGAAGGCTGCCCAAAGAAAACAACTTTAATGGCATAATAAATAAGAACACCCACACGATGAGGAAATGGCACTGATCTTGGAAAGGTGACATTCATAAGGAGCTCCCCAGCTGGATTGTTTTCAGCGATGACCTTTTCAGACTTCTATCCATTTCTGGTGATCTAACAACATTTGAGGTATTGAAGGTTTTCTTTTAATTTTCCCCTCCCACTTCAAGGTCATGGTGAGTGTGAGGCAAGAGGAAAAAGAAAGGTAGAAGGAAAAGAAAAAGAAAGAAAGAAAAAGAGAGAGAGAAAAAAGAGAGAGCACAAAAGGCAATAGCAGGAGCTTTTCATGTAGCCAAGATCAAATTCACTTAAAACCAAAACTGCTGGAAAGAACAGTTTGCTCTGAAATACAAAGTTTGCCAGTGCCCGAGAGGTTCTTTCCATGGCCCTTAGCACTATTTTGCCTGCAAGCCTTTCCAGACAGGGTGAGGTGAGCACTTCATGTGAAAGCAAAGCTTTCAAATGTTGTCAGCCAGAGGGCTGAGGAGGATAAATGTGACTTCACTGCTTAAAGCTGAGGTGATCTGTGCCTGTTCTCTTTCCCTCAATTCCCTTCCAGAAATTTAAATGAAAAGGAGTTTATCTATCTCCCTTGTCACAGTCAGCGACAGGAAGAGGTGTGCAGGTCAGATGTTTCTGGCCACAGGAACCAGCAGAAAATTAATATTCTGTTTTTCACAGCTGCTGAGTGCAAAGCACAGCACCATTAGCACACACTGGTGCTCCAGAGCCTAATTTTCTTCAAAACTTGTGGAAAAAAAATCAGATTCAGCATTTGTATTTTTGTGCTGTGGTTAAGAACAGACCTAGAGAAACCATAACCACCATAATGATAGTGAAGAAAAGCTTCCCCAGATTTTGAATCTAAAATGTGGTACATAAAAGCCTAAATCACTTCTGAAAATGGGATAAAGGATCTAAAGAAGTCTCACCTTTTTGCAGAAGTGGGAATGCTAGAGGCACACAACATTCCACTTGAGCATGAAAGCCCTGCACTCTTGAGTTAAAACACAGAGAAAGTCTAAATAATCCACTTTTTGTACACACGCCTCACTTGTACACTAACTCCTACAATTGTATATAAAAACTCTAGATGGTCCTTTTTTTCTTTTTTTTTCTTTTTTGTACTCTGATATTATTAAATAGGAGCTGTTCTTTATTATTTATAAGACCAAGTTCTATTCTCGAGTATTGTAGTTGGTTTTACCTCTTAATAACTTGCCAAATGCTTCCCATTCCAAAAGCCCAATTGGAGGTATTTATCAGTATGCCAGCACTTCACCTTGCAGGCTGAAAGTTTTCATTCCTAGGGGTTGCCCCAGAATGAATTTTTGGCAAAGCAGGTTAGCCATATCTGAGGAGATTAGAGACTAATGGCTGTGTTGACAAAATCCAACGGCATTCTCTTCTACAAGTCCAAGTGCTCTTGTGGTTTGGAGCAAGGACTTGAAAGCACTCAAAAAATGAGGAAGCAAAACAGCAACTGTCTGCAAAACTTTTGGCTTAAGTTACTTATTTAACATCTCCAAGGTGCTGAGCAGGAAGGACTCCAGTTATCCCGGATGGCACTTAGCCACTCAGCACTGTGGCCTCTCTTCTTTTCCCTAGGTCCCCTCCTCCTGCACTCCTTCCACTTAACGGGTGAAGTAATGTGGGAGAGATGCTAGCAAAGGCCAAAGTAAGCTCTGAGAATGTTACAAACATTATTGCTTGCATAATTGGAAGGGCTTTTTGCCTGGGGCAAAGCTGACATAAACCCTTCTCCCTCCTAGTCTTTACTTTCATCCTTGCTCTCATACCACCCTCTCCTTGCTTTGCACAGCCATGCCAGGCTCTGATCTGGACTAGAAACAACCATTAGCTTTTTCTGGGATATTATCTATTCACCGACTTCCCAGATTAGCTGACCTTGTTCTCTCACAGCTTCAGGACAGTGCTGGGCAGGACTGAGGGCCCAGATGAAACAAGGGCTAGAAATGCAAGCACCTTCACCAGCCAGAAGTGGTCCTTAGCCAGAAATTTGTTACATTTGGTGGGAGCAAAAAATGCTGTCCATGTTTGAGTTCCATAGTTGACACTTCCCAAGTGCACCCAGAAAATGTGCCCTGTGATTTTTTCACTCCCATTATGCAGACTGTGCAGAAAACTGCAGTAACCACAGATATAGGCTGCGCTCTTGATGACATGCCTGACCTCTGCACAGTTTAAGCCTCCAAATCCACCTTAAAATAAAACATTGTAATATTTTTCATCTTCTGTAAGAAAATGGAGCAGGAATCCTGCATGCAGCTCTACTTATTTGCCTGAATATCTAAAATTTCTGTGTTGAATAATGTTGTTTATAGAAAAAATATAACTTATATATTGAAGTTCAGAAACAAAAATAATTCTATCATTTCCTTAAGAGTACTTGGTTTTTAAACTTAATACGATTATAATTACATTTTGGACAGAAATCTTTCAAACTAGCTTCTAAAGACTGGTTAGATATATAAGAAAAAGGCAATCCAAATTGTCTAAGATGATAGACAGAGACTATAGACATCAAATATAAAGCACAGGGTATACGTGCCAAATTACATGGTACCTCAGTTAGTACTTACACATCCAGGACTGTTAAGTTCAAGTTTTCTCACTAAG
>JAUBNY010000465.1:3481325-3499045 GCA_032275445.1 Crypturellus soui | reverse complement strand
GTTGATTAAACTAAAAATGGTAGGATCTGTCCTTTTTAATTTTGATTTCTTAATGTTAAAAATATATTTTTTAAAGAAAGAAGAAACAGTATTCTCATGAAATAGATGTCTCTGGGACAGTATCAGACATAACAAAATTTCTAGTAAAAATAGAATGTGAGATCCAGAGAGGGACTGCTGAATCAGAAAGCCTACAAGGGCCATGATTACTCTGTATAGAAGGACTAATAGCAATGTGTACACAGCAGGCTCCATTAACCCAACCTCCCCTCCTTGGGAACCCAGATCCAGTGCAAGGCTGCCAGAAAACTGATACAACCAGAGGGACCTGGAACGTCAGCATTAATTGCAGAACGAGCACTTCTTAAATACTGCAAAGAAAAAGGCCATGATGAAGTAAAAAAATAAACTAATAGAAAGGCCAGTAATTCTGGCATACTGAATTTTCTGTTCTTGTCATAACATGTCGCTTCTGGACAGGGACTGCCCCTAAGAAACAATCTGTATCAGCTGATCAAACAGAAGGGAAGTGGGGGACAGTGATCTTTGCAAAGAGTATTTGTCAGGCTGTAATGTTGTTAGGAGCTGGAGATGAGGGAGGCAATCTGGGCTAAGAGACTTCAAAAGCCCCAAAAGCACAAAACAAACACTGTCCTGAGGGAGGAGTAGGAAAGAGGAGAAAGGATAAAAGGGATTGTGGTTGGGTGAAATGAAATGAAACTCTCAGGTTTCTTGGTAAGGAGTGTGGGGAATTGTGTGTGGGGTGGAGGGAAGCTATTCAGCAGCTTACCCAAGTGATGCCCTCAAAGGGGAAAAACATACTGCTGAGACTGCAGTTTTTCTCATAGCATCATGGTGCTTGCAGTAGATGCGGGGGCTTGCACAGCTGTTACATGGGCATCATGCCTGCAAAAGGAGACTTCTCTCTGCATGTTTGGGCCAGGCAGTGTTATCCATTCCCCTCAGCAGCCCTATAGAAGCAAAAGAGGCAGATGGAAACCTGGGTCTCGCTCTTCTTCTAGGCTCTTACACTGCACTGACACAGATCCTTGTACCTTGTGCTGACACTGGCACTGACACAGATCCTTGTACCTTGCGCAGAGCTCTCTTTAGGATGAGTGGAAGTAAGCCACAATAACACTCAGGTGTGCTCAAGACTTCCCTAGGTGCTCCTGCAGGAGCTCACTGCTTGCTAAAGAGCCTTAAGGAATCCTGACCCTGAAAGTGGTCTTGCTGTTGCCACTGGCTTCTTTCAGCTAAGTGTGCACACATTGGCCTGTTCGCACAGGATCATTCTGTCTTGGTTTTCTTTGAAAAAAAAAAACGAAAAAAAAGTACATTGGCAGGTTCATTTTGAGAACATATATAAAGTGTTATGTAGGCTTTGCAAGCAGAGACAGCCAAACAGGTAGGTCCAGAGATGAAAGTCTACTAGTCACAACAGCATCCCTTAAGCATGCAGTGGAGCCGGCTTTTCTTTGGCCCGGTAACAAACCCATCACGTCACTGTTCCAGATCGTTGCTTCGGCAAGGACAAAAACCTCAAAGTGCAGAGGCTCAAGAGCCTAGGGCACTAGCTACCGTATCAGCTTTTTTTTATTAACAGAACAACATAACAGAAGGCTGCACCTTCATCTCATGAGACTCAGTGGAGTTCCTGTGGCTTCAAAGGAGCAATAATGTTTCTGTTCAGTGAGGACCCATCTCAGCGCACTCGGAGGGTCACTCCATGACCGGCTGCTCCTGCGAGGCTTAAGCAAGGCTGATTTACTAGTACCAGACTCCCTTCCACTCGGCTGATCCTTCCCCTGCTCTTACACTGTTATTGCCATTAAAGAGGAAGATGCTGTCTCAGGTGGATATAAGTCATGAGGCACTTGAATGAACCAACAATGGATTTAGATTGATCGGAGATGGTCCTTTGAGGGTAGTGGTTCTGCAAATAATATCTGTTAAGCACTCAGCTATAGCTCAGCAGTACATGGTATACAGAGGCATACCCAAGACACAGCTTTATTCATGGAAGTAGTGACATTCAGGTCATGCATGGTAGCTCTTGCTTCCATCTGCTTTATTTTGATCCTTTTCTACTCAGGCAGGACCTAACAGTTCATCTGAAGAACATAGCTTATCCATACTCCTGCATGGCCACATCAAGAGGCTGCCCTACCTCTGGCACGTGCTTTGCATTCTTCCTTCTTGGAAAGGAAAAATTTATTTTACAGAAATAGACCTTAACAACACAGGAATGATACACTGTTTCAGGTTATATACATCCAGCTCCCTATACAAATTCTGCCCAGGAATTTACATATCTGCTACTGTAGAAAAATGAAGAAACAAAACAGACAGAGGTGGATCTTGGAAGGGACCGCTGGAGGTCATCTGGTCTAAACTTCTGTGGAGAGCAGGGCCTTGGATGAGAGTTAGGGAAAACTCTATACATCCAGCCAAGGAAGCTCAACCTCTACTCAAGGCAACCTATCGGTTTCATAGCGAAGAATATTTTTTTTATACCTAGAAAAATTTTTTACTGGAGCAACTTGGGTCCATTGCCTGTTGTCTTGTCATTGCAGGCCCTTATGAACATATAGGATGGGAGAACTTGACATTAAAACAAAGATTGAAGGAATCGGGTTTGTTCAGCTTATAAAAAGCTGGGGCAAGGCCCAGTGGAGGCAGATCTAATTATCATCTTCCAGCACCTAAGAGGTAAATTTAGAGAAGGCACTATGTTGGGCCCACCATGATGGGCCTTCACTGGGCCCTCTCCAGCTTGTCTCCATTGCACTGGGAAGACCAAAACTGGAAACATTATTCCCAGTGTGACTGAATAAATACCGACTGGAGTGACATTTGTTAACCTGCTGGTAATATTCTTGCTGATGCAGCCCAGGACAGGGTCTGCAGTCAGTGCTGCAGGGACACACTGCTGGCTTGTGACCAGCTTGATGGCCCTCAGGATGCCCAGCTAGAGCTTGCCAGTAGAGCTGCTCCTTGTCACTCAGACTGTACTTCCGGTTTGCTCTGTTCCAGGTGTGTGACTTCACATTTAGTTTAGTTTTGTTAAACCTCATTCTGCTCTTGTTGGCCTAATTGCCCAGCTGCATAGAGACCTGTCAAGGTCTCTCTGTGTGTTGACTCTTCCTTCCTACTAACTATATTGCTCTCCCTAACCACAACTAATATACTGATCTTCTCGGTATCCACCTAATTTTTCTCACGTCTCATTTTTCTACACCTGCATTTGGTTTTGCAACTTCCTCTAGCAATGAATTGTGTGGTTTAAACTATGTGTTCTGCAAAAAAAAATAAATTCAAATCTGGGTGCTTGATCCTTTCATTTGAGACCCTGATTCATGCACTGTGAGAAGCAGTGAATAACTGGAGAACTCCTGTGTGCAAGGTTTTAACAACAGTTCTGATTCTGGCATATAATTCAAGATAAAGATTTATCAACTCAAAAGTAAATTACAGTGCAAAGGTTGAACATCTCCTCCATAACTCAGTCTGTGGATCTGAAGTCTGCCAGGAGACCTCTGTATTTTAACTCATGAAGCTCACAGTCAATTCAATATTTCATATGTTTGCTGCCAAAGTTCTGGTTTATAAGCAGCTAGAGAAAGTGCAAACTAATGTGAGGAAAAAGAAGGGGGATTAGGAGGGATGAGGAAAGGGAGCTACACAGCCCAAATCCAGCATGTCCTACCAGGCATTAAAAAACACCCTCAGCTCCATAAGCTCTTCCATGCAAATAGGAGAGAAAGGGGATCACACTTTTAAAAATGGTTTTATGAAGAAGCAGGTGAGACTATAAAAGTTATGGCTGTGAGGATCCTACTTCCAGCAGTGCCTCACTGTTTGGCTAGTAAGGTTTGGTTTTGATTTTAATCATGCTTTTCCAGAAATTACTTAAAGACAGGCGAATAGCAGAGGCACAGTGAGCAAAGCCAAACCAAAGGAATTCATAAAGAGCCTATTGAATTATCAACTCAAAGCTGCTGGCTTTGCCAAGCCAACAGCACTTGCTCCCTGATTCTTTCATCTGCTTTTGCTCCTTGGTCTGCTCATCCTCAGGGAAATGATTCAGAGGTTTTTTAAAGAGGACAGCTCTAAGAGCTGAGAAGACTGCTGTTTTCATGTTCTTCCCCTCAGCATTTAACAAAAGGATTTTCCACTGGAATATCACAGGTAGGAATTTGCTACTGCTGTTTCAAATGGCTCACAATGCTGTTTTCTCCAGGAAAAAAAAAAAAGGGGAAAAATGTGGCATTGACTTCTTTGAAGGTGAGTGTTGTACCTTTTCTTCAAAACTCCTCCAGTTTAGCTGACCATTTCTGTGTTATTCAGTGACAACACACCTTTAGCCCACAAAGATCTTATTAATCCAAAATTGAACACAGTTTTTCACATATTGAATAGGCTGAGCAGTAAGTATGTGCTGAGAGTCTGAAAATGACAAAGAGATTGAGAAGCATAAATTTAATTGGAACACACCTGGCTATTCTCGGTACTTTACTCCTGCTTGAGAACATATAAACTTGGCATTCTCTCCTTACAGCAGAAAACTCAGCTCCATATGGGGCACACAGAGGAAGAAGTCTTGGTTATTTTTTCTGTTTTCTGGACAATGGTCTCCACTCTCTTTGAATGGGAGTACCCTTTCCCCGCAAGGCTGGTGCAGCCCGCTCAGCCTCATGCCCTAACCAGCAACTCCCTGCTGTGCAAACCCAGGACAGAGCGGCAGCACACCTCCCGCAGGCCCCAGGCATCAGCCTGCCACCAGGCTTCAGAAAGATGCTCGAGAAGAAAGCCTGGCTGCTAAATCCCAGCTCACATCCCACGCATTTCCACGTGTTCCCTAAGAGTAGCCATAAGAGTCAGTCTCTGTTCATATAGATTCACTAAAAAACAAAGGATATATTTGCAGCTGCCAGACCCATGGCATTATAGACAGCAGCAACTCCATATTCAGGAAAAGACATCTGGAGAAAACTGTTGTTTTTATTAGCTTATCTTCCTTAGCTGATATGCTCAGAGACTGCCAAGGACAGAAGATGTTAGTGTTAATTGTTAATATTGATGCTTGCTGAGGTCCTATTTAGCCAATTTTTGAAACAATACAGGCACTCTGATTGCTAACTCCTAAGTCACCTAGGTTTTACCTGTTGTTACTAACACAATCAGTGAAGAAAGGAAAACTAGGCAGAGTCACTTGCTCTGCCTGCTTCAACCATTGCACATAATGTTTCTCTAAGAGAAATCTCTGTGGGATGGGAGAAACAGGAGGAAAAGCATTAATTGAAATTGCACAGGCAGCACTGGGAATGCAAGGCCAGGCTGGTCTGTGCTTTTTAGGAAGTTATGCCTTTACTTCCTCATCTCTACCCTCTTTCCTGCACTTAAACTACCAGAGTCCTAGCCTAGCCATGCCGCTTTTCTTGTCTTTCTTTCATCTCCCCATTGAATGTTTCTGGAACTGCTGGTAAAACCCTTCAGCATCACCTGTCATCAGACCCTTCCCTATTGCTTTATTTGCTGGGCTTCTTCCAGCACTTGGTACTTTCGCGATCTGTTAGCAATGTTCTGTACTACAGTGTGGGGCACTTCCAGTTGCAACTTAGCTTTGAAGAGAAAGAGCAAAATCCTCCGTCTGTGAAAGTCAATGCAAGTTTGTCATTGACAATGGGACAAGGATTTTATCCTAAACTCTTCATATGATTTTATATGGCATCTTCCATCATTGTAATATTGGAGGGGGACTTGTGATTTCAGAGACCTACAAATATATCTGGAGCTTCAAAACTGCTAAAGAAAACAACTGTGTTATAAATAGCATTGAAGTGAGACACAAGACCATAGGGTTTGAACTATAAGAGAGCATTGGGTCATCTTGCCTGACCTCTTGCACATCACAGGTTATTAAGTTTCACGTAGCTACCCTGGTCCTGCACCCAATAAACTGGGTTTGATTACTTGTTTCAGGGCAATAGTCAGAGCCTCTGAAGGGATTCCCTAACTCCTCAGCCCTTGAACCTCCTATTCCCTGGTGTAATAAGAGTTTATTACCAACCCTACTCAGACGGGCTCCAGATGAGCAAGCATAACAGCGTGATGGTGCAGGGGGAATGATGACATTTCTGAGTGTATATTGCATCCATGTCAGGGAGTATTCGTAGGAAGGAAAAAGTTAAATTAGCCACATGGGCTGGGGGAGGCAAGAAGCATCAAGGAAGCAGGATCCTACCACAGAAAGAAACAATCTGCCCAAGAAAAGAGCAGGAGCTCCATTGCTGGAGCCTTCTGAGAGGTAATTAGAAGAGACAGATAGACAAATACATCTGAAGGTCTCTTGCCTGATGGCAAAGTGGCTGGAGTAGATGGCCCCTTTGTGTTCCTAGCGTGCCTTAAGCGTTTTACTGCTACTGTAGTTGAGGGGGTGAACATCTGTCATCCGCCTGACCCATCATAAAACTACAGCTGTCACAAGCAGGACATACTGCATGGTGATCAAGAGGCAAAGGTTGATTATTGTTAAGTCTGAAGGCTTTTATTTCCATCTCTCAGTCATATTGACAAACAACTGAGCATGCGTTAAGAGAAGGTCCACTGAACGTATCAGCAGGCGAGCACCTTCCTAGAAAACCAACCAGCATGCATTCTCGTACGTATATGGGATGAATTGTTCTTTCTGTAATTCCTGAGTAACTATATTGGCTTCTCACTTATGGGAATGGGTGTTATGTGGATTTTGGTGGATTTGTGCTTTGTTCCAATGACTGTTGCAGATCTGCTGTATAAACCCTTGGTAGAACATAGCACTTGATTGGACTTCATTTTTCGTTCCATTTAGTGGAAATAACAGTATTCTTTCTTTGTAAAGAGTTCTGAGCCTCACAGGGAAAAATAAGCAAATTATTATTATAAAGAAAGAATATTAACGTGGAATAGTGCTTCATGTTTCAGCTCTTAATTATTAGGCATTAGTTGAGAGCTTCTTAACAAGAAGCATGGCATCTCTTTAAGGAGAAAACAATTAAGAAACAAGGATATCATGTTGGTCACAATAATGCCAAGCTAGAGGAACTGTTCACGACCGATGCCCCTTTAACATGGAACAGCAAGTAAAGGCTTGTAGGTGGGAAGTCTTTGGTGATACTCATCCTGTGATGAAGCATGGCTACACCACAGCATTACTGGCATGTAACATTGATGCTGCAGTGGTGCCACCGTGTCTCGATCCAGCTGGGGCTTGTTGTGTGAGGCTCTGTATAAACACATAGCAAAAGGCCATGGCTTCCTCTTCTGCAGCAAAAGGACTCTGCAACTGGGGGAAGAAACAAACAAACAAAATGGATGGGGAGAGGCGAAGCTCTCTCTGAACAATTCAGCTCCTATAGCTGGATCACTAAGGAACTAAGGCATATGAAGGGAAATAAAATTCCCTCACTGCTTCCAGTTAGCAAGAAGCTCCACACAGTTTCCTGAAAACTGTTGTGCTTAGGTAAAAGCTCAAATCTTTGTGTTAGGTAAAAGCTCAAATCTTTGTGCACCAAGTGCTCTTGGCCCTGGGTCCAGCCTAGCAAGGACCCCCTGAGCTTACCAGAGCTCACCAGAAGCTCCCCGTATGCATTAGCACCGGGTGAGGTTGCACTGCCGAAGTCTCCCTGTGCTCTGGAAACACCAGCAACCACCTCCTTTCCCAGCCGCAAAACGGTCACAACCCTTTGCAGCTGGGGGAGCTGCTGCTGGGGATCGGGGGAGCCTGGGGGCACTGCCCGAGCGGCGGTGCCGGAGCCTGCGGGCTCTCTGCAGGGACGGCTCCCGCCTCCCCGCGCGGCAGCTGAGCTCGGCTCCAGCCTTCCCCTTTCCCTGTGGTTTTCAGACGGATGCCAAAAGCTGAGGCAAAAGCTCATAACATGCCAATTACCCTGGCCTCAAAACCACAAATGATTGTATACAGCTGTTGGCAAATGAAATCTTGTTCCAAGTGTTTAATACCTAATTGAATAAACTCGTGGAGCCCTGCTCTGCCTCCGCCTCTTCCTCTACCCTCATGTTGTCTCTCCCATCCACTTCCAGATCCTATGCGTTCCAGCAAAAGGGGAAGAAAACTTTTCTTTTGATTTTCAAAAATTTATAAAATAAAAATAAAAAAAGTTGGCCCCAGCATAAGTTTAAAATCTATCAATTTTCCATCAGAGCTCTAAGAGGGTTAATTATAAGGCCCATTTCCTCTGTTTTCACTGCACCAGATTCGTGCTAATGTACAAATAAACTGATTCATAGTGCCTTTTGGTTCTCCAGTAAATACGCAGTAAGCACTGTATTTATATGTGGTGAATGGTAATTATATTTGATGAGAAAAGTGGGCAATTTTTCCTTTCTTTTTCAAATGCCTTGGATAAATTGTTTTCCTGACCTTATCTAAAACACAAGAGTGTAGCCACCACACAAAAATTATAAGGAGATTCATGAAATACACTCCTGTATCAGACAAAGCAACCAAAAGTGACTTTGCCAACAATAACTTACACTACAGAGAAGGTCAAAAAACCTTAGTATTGTCTTTTTAGAATAACAGTATCCTAAATTAAATGCACTGTGTTTAATTTAAAAAATCCAGAGATTATATGGTTTACTTCTAAAGAAACAGTACCATTCTCAAACATGTGTAATGTTTCAAAGGTTATGAGAAACAGATGCCACTACCCCATCCTCTGTAAATGACTTTTGAAGCTATATGTAATTTTCTCCAAATTGCCTTTTAACATGTGATTGCCTCAAAACCACCTAACTGAGCTGCCCTGTGCAGTATGCAAATGGGAACTCTACAATCAGCATCTCATATGGAGGGAAATGTTTCTGATCCAGCAAATCATTTTGACCCATCAGTAATGCCCTGCTCAGCCAGGAGATACTGTTCGCTTACTTGGAATCTCTGTGAACAGCTTCTGCCTTTCTGTTCTGTGGGTTGTTAGAGCTGCTAAAAATCATTTTAAAGGATTTTCTGGATTGAGGGAAAAGGAAGGGTTGTGTTAAATCTCCCAAAGGGAATTTGTTTTTTTCAATGTTAGCCTCATCTCTGTATAGAGTCTGTATTCTGATAGAAAGTCACTTAAGTTATAATTCAAATAATAGATCCCAAGAGAAGCTTTCACTCTCTAGCAAAGATATCAAGAGAGGAAAAAAAAAAGTACTTTATTTTATCACCATCTAAACTCACTTTCTGCTTCTCAAGTGGAATTACTCCCTAACATACAACTCTGTTAACACTCTATATACTTCTCTATTGGCGAGACATTAAAAGACCTTATAGTCAGCATAAAAGTGTGCAATTCAAGTGGTGATGCTGATCCTCAGTTTAATTGAAAAGAATTCATTATCCACACATACACAAAAAAATCAATTCCTTCGTTCAGTTCCTTCACGGACAGGATCCTGCAAAGTCACCGGGGTTGCCTGGGGTGTTGCTAAGGGCAGAATTTTGTCCTCATGGGGCTTCTGCTTTTATTCTAATGAAATGTTAGGAATTTGTCCAAAGACCAGCTCAGAAAGGTCCAATAGGGCTTCATGTGCACTTTAGCAAACTGGTGACCCCACCGAATTTCCCTCTAAACTGTAACTCATTTGTTCCTGAGTCACCCCACTGCGTGGGTGCGATGGACAAGGCTGGAAGGGGTCCCTCTGGTCACAGAGCCCCACACTGGCCCCCAATCCTGGCATGTCCAAAGTCCTGAGGGAGGCTATTGTTGGGTCCAAGCAGATACCAAAAAAAAAAAAAGCCCTTTACACATCAGGTCCTGCAGTGGTTGGGGCTGCGAACACCAGGTTCTGCATGCAGAGTTTTGCGGAGGTTGTCGAGGCTGCCTGCGTTGGTGAGGCTGCTGCGATGGGCAGGAGGGGAACCTGAACTTGCACCCTGATTAAGAGGTGGGTTTGGATACAACGGAAGTGGTTGGGGTTGGCTCTCCCAGAAAAAGCCACCTTAGGAATGAAAAAGAATTAATGCTTAAGCTTCTGTCCTGGCACACAAACCTGTGGTTCTGAGCACCCCAGTTATTCCAGAGATTTTAGTAGGATTGTTCACATGCTTGTGCATGTCTTTGAATACCTACCCAAAAATAAGGGTTTTGCTTAGCAACCTTGATAAGGAAATAGGAAATGTGAAGCTGCCTTTACTTCTCCAACTGCTTTGACAAGCTGGATTAGCTCCAAAAGGGAAACAGAGAACTGCCCTGGAAGGGCTCTTGGTCCTGGAAGACTCTAGAGAAAGATCACAGAAAGAAAAAAAAGCAGGGGATATGGGAGAAGGCAGAGGAGAGGGATTGGATGGAAAGAAGAGAAACAACAGAAAAAGAGCACAGTTCTGGAAGCAGGGTGTGAGAAAGCACTAGGAAGAGTGTGAAAGGCAAAGCTGGAGAAATGCTCTGCAGATGTTCCCTCTACCGGATACCATCAGTGATATGGGCTTTTTATAAGTCTCTGCTAGGATTACTCTTTTTTTCCCCTTGTTTCTTCCTCCTTTTAAGATGTAGACTATGTTTGCATTTTCTCCCACTCCTTGGTTGCTTCCCTCACTTTGCCATGCCTGTTCAAATCTAATTACCAGAGCTCCACTATATTCATTAGCTCTGTTCACTGAAAATCCTGAGATGCATGTTGTCTGGATCTGATTAAGCATGGTGCATTTAATTTTCCCAGCTATTCCCCTACCTGCTTTCAATCAGTATGAGCATTTTTCATTTAAATGTCATTAGGCTTTTGAATAAATATGTAAAGGACATTACAAATAAATATAAAAGCCACATGCAAGGCAGGCACAAGGAAAGCTATGCCTGAGACCACCCATTCACATGCACCTCGCTGGGGAGACTGTACCAGATAAGCCCACAGGTGCTAACAGAGCTTGTTGTTAGAGGAGCGCTTGTAAGCAGCAGGCTTTTGTAAGTCCCTTGTACGGTCATTTGAGAAGGTATATGAGAGGCATAGTTGAAGCTCAATCCTACGCAGGCATTTGTGACTTTTATTTCTATGCAATTCACTAGTGTTTCCATAAGCTATTTTCCATACACGTTGCAAAGTGGCTAACCTGACATGCTCACCTGATCGGGCCTGTCAGCTCATGGCCTTCAGTGCCTTCCCATGCAGATGAGGATTTATTATGCATGGAATTGGAATACCCCTAACAGGAATAATCAAACTACAGTTTTTGTAGTGAAGACAAGCACTGTCACATACCAGAATCCTCTTCTGTAACTACTCTGATTCTACTTGCCTCTATAAGGTTAAGCATTAGCCTAATTCTTAACAGAGCCAAGGTTTCCTGGTAGCAGTCTAATGGGCCAGAATTAGAAATAAAATTCATGTAACCTTTGGGACATGTTCAAAAGAGAGGGATTTGGCATCTCTGATGTAGATTCCATAAAGGTTTTATAAAGCCTCCGTGGTTTTGCTTCTTGACCCTTTAACAAAACAGCTCATTACTTCCCTCATGTTTTTATTCTCATCATTTTTTCTCTTCACTTTTTATTATACCTGTTTCTTCTTGTACATTGGTTTCCCTAGTATCTATAAAACCTGATCTTATTTTTGTCAAACTTACCCCTTTTTTGTTCTTCCCCTGTCCATCCTTCTGTCTTCTGGAGAGTGTCTCATAGTTTTACAAGCTCCTCTGACCAATTTCAGCACACAAGGCCTTTGGTACTAAGCCCCTAGTTGGAATTAGCACCTTTTACCTTAACTTGGCTCTGATTCATCCTTACATCGTCTTCCACCGACTCTTTTCAATGAGAGGGGTAACAAGCCTCCTCTGCTTAAATCAGTATGTACGAAAGCCCCTCTGTATTTGACTGCTCTTTCTGTTTGCACTGTAGTCATCAGCAAGGCTGAGAGAAGATATATATTTGATTGAACAGTTAAGCAAGCTTCTCTGGTTATAACATTAGCATGCACAACACCATGCTTGGCAGTTCCCTAGAAAGAGATGCTGTGCACCAGACAGAGTTTGCAGCTCCATTTTTTTTCTGTTTGGCACTGGGAATGTGCCTAAATTTAGAAGTGTGTCTAAGTTTCAAGCTCATTTGGGACATTCTGACTGTAAATATTCTAAAATGAACTTAATTAATCATAGAAAATAAATAGCCTAAAGTGTATTTTCAGCAATTTTATTATAGAGTATTTTCAGAAAAAAACTTTCATCTGTGCTGCTAAGGGTTTGAACACTATTTTTGAGGAATTACATCTGCTGGATCAAGGAACAGAAATGCACAATTAGAGTTATGCATCCAGTGAAAGCGCTCTGAGCATCACTTTTTATTTCAGTGAGTTGTTTTTTAATATGAATGTGGTTTAGGTTCTCAGATACAGAACACCTGTATCAATGGTTTAGGCATGTTTCCTTCCCCTCTTTGAGATCAGCAACAGATGCCCAAATCCTTTTGTCTTTCACCTTGTGACTCCTTGCCTATTGCCTCTCTGTGGTGACCTCCTCACAGACACATTCTGTCTTAATTGGCAGCTGTTTCTCAGAGGTGGCAAGCTTTTTGGGAAATGCATAGCCTTTATGCATTGACTTTTACAGGTGGACTAATTCCTTGGGGAACGGGTAGGGGAAATCACCTCTATGGCATGATTATATTTATTCCTTGCTTGAAAATAGGTAAGGTATCTCTTAGGGATTTTTTTTTTCTTGGTCAAAACATGGAAATTATTGTGTTCCTCAAGAGAAAATTCTACCCAGGATGTGCTTAAATGCTTGCTGAGTCAGCAACTGGCAGAGAGCTTGCAGTAGTCTTTAATAAGGCCCATAAGCAAGAGGAACAGACTGTTAGAGCATCTGTATTTACTGCTTCTTTCTAAAAATGACATGTTTTGGGGAAAAAAGCAATTGTGCATCTTATGTCAATGACACTTCAGTGTCATTGAAACCAGCAAGGTGTTCAGTAGTTTTACATAGCACAAAGACCATGGATTTAAATACAAAATTCCTTCAGTTGAAGGTCTAATTCATTTTCCTACTTGATTTGTGTCTGGTTCTTTAGCATTTCATGGTCTCTTTGCAACTCATATATAATGGTAGGATCTCACCTACATCTTGATCCTGACTTTGCAATAGAAAGTTCACATTCAGATCCAGACCCAAATCTTGTTAACTTGTGTAACCTCAGTGCTTAACATCAAAGCAGAAATATAAAGCCTATCTTGACCCTACCATGACCCAGCCCAGGAACAGTCATGTCAACAGTCACCAACCAGCCTGGCCTGCTTTTGATCTCTCTTGCACCAGCAAAACTGGGAACAAACCCATGGAGTTAGTGGAAACCAGACTCACACAATTTAGTGGAATATCTTTGATTTTACTGCAAGTAAGAGAGTGAAGGGAAAATCCAGCCTACTAATTTCAGACACTTAATTGATCAAGAAGATCATGTATCTCGTCACAATAAGCACCCTGTGTCTTGGCCTCCTAACCTAGTACTCCCCGGTGAAGATGGGACTGAGGCCTACAAGGAAAGAAAGCACCAGCCTCTGCAGAAATTTGTATGGTGGTGGTAAAGAAAAAACAGGGACTTATACAGGCTGTACAGCTTATATAATATATGACTACTGCTGTCCGGTAGAAATGGAGGGGAGGGAGCCACTGACTGCGAGAGAATTTTACAAGTTGTTTTATGACTCCAGGGAATAATCACAGGAGGCAGATCTCAAGGAAGCTTGAGGAGTTTAGAGCCAGGTTCCTTGCACTGTTATCCCTGGTTACACATGACTGTAGTTTCAGGGTGAATTAGTAAGTGGTCTTTGGTGGAAGAAAGGCAGCAAAAATCTTTTCAAAGAAAGCCAACAATGAAGCCCTCTTCCTTTTAATGAAAAGCTATAATTCAGACAGAGCTTTCCAAGGTACAGATGTGTGTGTATGCTCATGAACACACTCTGCAGTAAAAAAGAAAATGGGAGCACAAAAGAGCATTTTTTCCTTGCTTTAATGAAGCTAATGGCCTTTTTCTCTCCATGGAGCACTGGAGGACGGGACCATTAACTTTTTATTTGCAATCTGTGTGCACCTTACTGCACTTGCTGGTTTTGTACTAGCAGCATTAGGGCAATATCTAGCATAAGAGGAAAAGCAGTATGTAGAGAGATGGTCCCTGGGATACAAAGCTGGAGGAACTGCCTGGCCTATCCACCAAGCAACCTTCTGCTAAGTCACAAACATCAAGTGCATGGTCAGGGAGCTTCAGGACAAGATGAGCATTAGTGATATTAGTTTCAATGGAGCATTGTGTGAGGTGCACAGTCAATCCGTTTGGGAGTCAATCCCCTCGCAGCCAAATTCAGGATAACCCATCTCAGTGTCTGGGCAAGGAGTACCCCTGTTATTCAAACTATTTCATTTTGAGACACTATAATTGAGGGCAAGTAAGGAAAGAAAAGGTAAATGTAGGACAAGAGGAAATAGCACATGAAGCTCTCCTCCAAGGAAATAAAACTGTAAAAGGAGAAAAAATACATGACACTTCAGTCTGTGCAGAGAACATATGACATTGACTAATATAACTGAGGTTCTGCAATGAGTAACAAGACAATATTATGCAGATGCTCTGTATGCATGCTCACATATAGGTATGGGATGGGAAAGAGGATCAAATGAAAATTTCCTTGCCTCTTCAGGCACTAGCAGATTTTCTTTTCTTTGATGGTAAATCTCATCGCAAAGGCTATGTTTCTCCTGATTGACTTCTCAGTTTTAGAAGTCAGTAGTATTGGTAGGTTAGTTTAACTGGGAACTGAGGATCATGCAACAAGAAGAGCACCCTAGTGTATTTGGAAGAAAGAAATATCTTTTCCACATTGTGGTAATAGAAGGCTACATTTAGTCAAGACCTGACTGAGGCACTCCAGGTTTACTACACTCAGCCATAGGTTGGCTACCTTTTGCCTTGATGTCTCCTGTTTGTAGGGTTGTGGATGGCAGTAATAGCCGGAAAATCAATCAGAGTTTACATAGTGGTAGGGAAATGCAGAGATACTGCTCTGAATGCAATGCCAAGACAGAAAACAAACATGAGGTTCAAAGTGCTTCTCCCTTCTGGTAGGACAGGAGGGATGAGACCATGGGTGAAATACACCGGGGGGATCTGGGGAACTCTCCTTGTCCTCCTTGTTGTATCACAGACTCCCTGTGGGAGCTTGCCAGCTAGCAGCCACAGATTTAATATCCTATGACACTGGGCAGATCACGCCTGCCTCCCTCACAGGACTAATTCATTGGGGTCCTGAGGGTACTCAGAGATTCTTATATAAAATGAAGCATTGAAATTTGGACCTGAGCAGTAACTGATTTTTTTCCAGAAGCCAAAATTAAAAACAAAGCACAAAAAAGATTCAGCTGATTTCAGATAAACAATTTTGGCAGTGAAAGACAAATCTAGAAAAACTGTGTTTCGGTTAAACAAAATATTTCATATTGAGGACATGAGAAAACAATATATCATATCTGGACATAAGAAAACAGTAAAACGAAGGGCACAGTGTGCCATGTTTTAAATCAAGAGCCTGTCCTTCAGACAGAGTGAAGACTTACTTGGTGCTGCTTGTTCAGGGACATCTGGAAATATGATAGAGACTGGAACAGGATGATTTTTTTCCTGTGTCTTAGGCCTCTTTGCTAAAATGTTTGCCTGACTTCATCTCCGGATTTTCCTCTGGTGTTTTCTTGAAGTGTCTTAAATGTCTCCTTGTCTGAGCTAGAGCTATTTTTAGTACAGTAGCCAACAAGAGATTGTAACAAAGGCTACAGATTCAGTCAGTTGCCACTAGACTGATGTCCTGTGGTTCTGGCAGGGACATTGTGGCCATACACAGAAAATAATATTTTATTTCTCTTCACTATTTCCTATCTCAAAGCAGCTTCATCAATTTTAATGCTAAATGAATAAATAATGATGAAACACTTAAGGTGTTAATGGAGCATTAATTATTGGCAAGGTTTTTGTGGAAGGGCATGTGACATCTACATTAATACTGAATGACTTTCTTTATGACTAGCATAATTACAGAGAATATTAAATTAAGCAAAAAGTGATGGGGCTTCTAGACGTAATTGTTAGCAATTCTTCATACAGAACCTGATTTCCGATACCGTATTTACCCAAATTGGCTAGAAAAAGCACGAGGCAAGTAAAGCCTAATGAATCATTCCAGTTTACATCTCCAGCTTGAAAAACTGCTTCCTCACTGCCCACAGGAGGATAGTAAGCATGTCCATTTGTGTCTGACTTAAACCTGAGACTGTGGCAACACGTGTCAGAAAAAAAGAAAGAGTGCTGTTTTCCGTTCTGTTTGGAAAGCTTGGTTTTCATTTCAGCAGTAACCACAGACATGATTTTATGCATGACGGCAAGGAAGGGAACTTAAATTCACCCACACATTCACACATTGCTTGGAAACCGGAGTGCTGCACAGCCTGCAAGGGCTTGGGGTGAGCACATAAATGAGGGGGAGGAGTAATAAGGTTTTGGGGTGCAGCCCTGCATTTCATACAGGTGGGAGGCTTGGGAAAGACAAGGGCTCCTGTGGTATGCTTGGGTCCTTGGCATTTTCCAGAGGATGCTTTACTCTACAGAGCTTCAGTTGACTGCTAGCATGGAAGTAGAATACGCAGGTTTATGGCTACCTGTGAGAAAATATCTTTACTTGTGAACTTGGAGTTTACTTGAAACTGAAACCTGAGCCTGGATGTGGGCACGGGTCCTGGCCACTGCACGTTCCCAGCGCACGGCCTTTGATGAGCAGCCGTGACGCACTCGCTGGCTTTTCCGCGCGGCTGATCCCCTCGCTCACAGGACATTTCTTCGGGTCAGGACCGACTGCCTCCACAACGGGCCTCCCCAAGTGGCTCAAGCTGATTTGCCAAAATGGCTTAGCTTTTGGATTAAACATGTTCTAGGTGAGCCTGAAATGTTCCCGCACATAGAAATCCCTCTGTGAAAGGGCATGTGAAAGGTGAGCAAGATACGGGGGAAACGTATTTCATTCATACTTCCTTCTCTAATTAGAAATGTGAGTTGGTAGTTATGTCCCTTTATTCTATTTCTACAGGCTCCTTTGAGCCCCTATTGTATATGAGTGCCTGTTAATTTCCTCAACAGACTAATTCAAGTTGCTCTGCTGACATGTAGTTAATTATATTCTAGTTAATTTGTTTTCCTGGGTGATGCTCAAGCGTTGTCTGTAAATGAAATAGCTGTCTAGCTAATCAAAAGTTCCTGAGCATGACCTCCTCTCCGTGTGTATGCACATGCTATTTGGCATGTTGTAATCCTGGCTGGAGCCTTGGAAGGATGGATGCATGCAAGGGAAATACAAGGAAGAAGGAAGCAAGTGAACTCTGAACCTTTTGAAACTCCCAAGTCTTTCTGCAGTTAAACTAATTAAATGTCTATGTCTGAGAGCATTAGGTTAGCCTATGGCTAATCTAGCTAAACATTTAGCCTATGGCAGCTCAATGAGCTCTTCAGGAGACAGGGACTTTTGCACAAGATGCTGTCATCAAATATGTGCTCTCTAGATGTAGCCATGTCCTTCCTTTAGCTGCCCATTTAAGTCAAAATAGGCCTAAATAGGGATATGCACCTTGCAAAAATGTTTCCTTTCCTTTCCTTTCCTTTCCTTTCCTTTCCTTTCCTTTCCTTTCCTTTCCTTTCCTTTCCTTTCCTTTC
>JAUBNY010000465.1:3466522-3481225 GCA_032275445.1 Crypturellus soui | reverse complement strand
CCGTCCCTTCCCTTCCCTTCCCTTCCCTTCCCTTCCCGTCCCGTCCCTTTTCTCTTTTTTTTTTTAATTAGATTTTTCAAACTGAATTTTTTGAGCATGCTAAGCTTTCACACTGTCAGCATAAGAATTATGTTGCCCCTTCACCAGCAGTGCACAGAACTGAGCTCGTCTCTGAGGACACTGCAGTTGTCACTCTTTCATCCACTGTGAACTCATGTGGAAAGGTTTAAAATTAAGCACATTGTGAGAAATTGATATTGACTGTCCATGTTCGTGGAAATAAAGGACAAAGCTTTGGCTTGGAGCAACTTAATCGGTAGCTATAGAGTTACACCTATGATAAAATTGCTTCAAGTGTTACAGTGTGAATGCAACTTCTCTGCAGACAATATGACCTAAGTATAGCCTGTTGCTGGTCCGTTATAGGATGCCTCAGGTAACACTTCAGAGCACTCTGTCCAAGACTCCAGACATGTGACAATCCCCCAAGGAATGTACTCGTGCTCTTATGAAATGGATTTCATGAATAAAACCAAGGCAAACATTCTGAGCCAGGCATGCCAGGAACATCTGAGCTGAGGTGCCTGAGAAGCAAACTGCTTATGTGAAGAATGGCTAATAAAAATAAACTTACTTGCATTCAGAATTCCAAAGTAATTTTACAAAAGCCCATATATTCTTCTTCATTTGCTTGTGGACAGACATGGAAATCTTCAGTTTCAGGAAGCTCAAGTCTTTGTTTTTAATGATCAGTCTTAGATGGGGAACTCACACAAACACCTGATTCCTCCCAAAGCTCACCAGAACCTGGGCATTCAGCTCTGATTCCTTCATGTTCATTTTTGGTAAATGATATATACTTCAGCTTGCACAAGAAGCACAGTTCTGTGTGCTTTTCTTTCCTCCTCCTCTCAAATGCTTTATAAGTCTGGTTGAGGCTAACATGAAAGTCAACTCCACCTAAAGGTAATCCTAACAAACAACTAAAGTTTGCAAACTGACATGAAAAAGTACATTTTCCACATTTTTAAAAAATGATCCTATTCATTCTTAAAGTGGGAAGAAAAAGAACATCATTAGCTATGAATGGCTGGATTTCTTCAACACAAAGAGGTGTCACCTTCACTAAGAAATATGCCTAAGTGAATACTGATTTATGTTGTTACAGATCTCTGGAAATCATGTGCACATTCTGGCTGATTTACAGTAAACAGATAAAATATCTAGCAAAGGCTTGCTGCAGTGATCGTGCATGAAAAAACAACTTAATATCAGAATGAAAAGGCTACATTTAGCTGTTCAGTTCCTACACTGCAAAACCATTACCTGCATTTTACAAGTTGCTTATTTTTTTATTGTGCTTCTCAGGATCTTATGTCTGCAGAACCTTTCCATGCAAACAGTAATGAGATCTATTTATATCTGCAAATCCTGCAATCGTCACAACCCTGTCTTGATCAGAATTGCATCTCCCCCTAAGAGTATGTCAAGATTCAATCTGTATATATCAAAATTTCAGTGGTGCTGGTTCAGGCTTGCTGATCAGTCTCTTCAATTTACCTTCATCCATAATTTATCTTCTATTTTTGATGAAGTTTTATACTAAGACCTAGTACTGTTTCAAAGTTTCTTTCATCTCTGATATTTGGACACTGCTTTGACACTTGCACAGGCCCTTTCAGCTTTCATCACCCTGGTTTAGAACCAGTTTGCAAAGTGTCCTTATGCAATTAAAACTCTGCTATAGGTGGGTATGGGGTGGTCTAACGCTCCAGAGATGTCTCTCTGCCTTGTGAAAGGACTGATCCATCACATCAGTTTCTGATCATCGTAGATTAATGCTCTTTTTGTTTCAAGTCCATTTTCATGTCCAAGTTCCTAAATGCAACATCAGTGGCTTCCAGGCTAGTCTTCTTGAAACAGGCTGCAAAGGCTTCTTTAACATTAGAAGCTCAATTTTGAAACATGCTTGTTGGTAATTAGTTTCTTTTGCAAAGAGCATCTCTTTCCCTCATTTCACTTCTCCTTCATTGCTCCCCCGTAAGCTGTTTGGGCCTGACAGCATTTATCTGCAGAGCATGTTTTCAAGGAAAAATATTTTTACACTTTTATAGCTAGTAGGGGAACAAGAAGAGACCTAGATGAACTGGCATCCTGTTTAAATGGGTGGCAAATGTTCCACAAATGTCAGTGGGGCCCAGTCAGTTTTATTTTAAAGATTTAAACATAACAGTTCCAAATACAGATCTTTGAAGAAAAGTGGGAATGAGATATAAATAGGAAGAAAATACAAAATAAACTCTAGGTAAGCTACTACGCATGTAACAATGAAATACAGCAGGATGTATTTTTCAGTAAATGAATGCTTTAGTTCAGGCTCTGCAACATCTGTGTGAGCAAAGTGCTGCTGTATGTAAATTGGATGCCTAACAACTTGTGTGGCTAGGTAAATAATCCATATGCATGCGTACCTTTTGCATCTGTAATAAATTCATGCTCCTGGGTAAAGCTGAAATTTAGCACCTGTATAAGTCTCTTTTTTTTGGTCCTGAATAATCCTAACAGTGGTATAATGCAGACATCTGAAACTCCACATGAAATTATTATTAAAAGTAATCTAATGCACAAGTTGTAGTCAGGAAAATAGCTGGTAATTAATATCCAGTGACTGGAATCTGAGGGAAGGCAAACACATGTAAACTGGACAGGGATTTGGGGAGGGAGAAGAATCTAGGAAATGATACACTTGACATTTGCACCGGACAAATTAACACAGACTATAATACAGGACCGAGTAAGTGTTAAAAAAAAAAAAAAAGTTACAAAAAGAAAAAGAAGTCGACAGATGAAGAGTGATGCTGAGCTTGCGCATTATCCTGGAGCAACAACCATTTTACTTGGTGGAAGGAGGAAGACGTTTGAGCGATGGTGGGTCACTTCTCCAGGCCATCATGTACACGGGCACCACCGCTGAAGAGGAGAGATCGACACCCACAAGTGGCCAGGGATGGGTCACATTGCATGGGGGCCACGTGGCCAAGCAGGCTGTCAGCTGGGGCTGCCAATGCAGCGCTTGACTGTCATCAAGGCAAGGGCCTGTCACTTGGGAGCAACCTTCTCCCTGCTGCCTTTGAAGGGACAGGCCTGGTGCCTCCTCCTCGTGCTCAGCCTCCCTCACCGCTGCTGCCACACAGCTAGTGTTCTCCTCCGAGGACTGCTTGTGCCAGACCTGCCATTCACGTGGGTGTTCAACGGCATCCCTCTCTCCTCTCCTCTCCTCTCCTCTCCTCTCCTCTCCTCTCCTCTCCTCTCCTCTCCTCTCCTCTCCTCTCCTCTCCTCTTTTCCGCACGCGTAAGTCTGAGCAGCTTCAGCCTAATTGCATCCTTTTCCAACAGACTATTTCAGAAGCAATGCAAATGAGCTTTGAGATTTGCAGATCTGGTTTATATTTATCAGTTAATTGCCTGAGTGGCACAGGCATCTAGAGCTGGCACTTGTCTCCTGCATTAAGGTCTGCCTTTGATTTCAGACTTGATGGTTGTAGAAGATGAGTGTCTAATGGAGAAAGACAATAGACTCTTTAGCCAATATTTTGCCCCAAGGACAGCTCCTTGATCTGGATCCCTTCTATGTTATGACCACAGATCATGGACCTTGTGTGCCCATGCAAGGCAATACAGGTCTGCTCACCTGTAGGCAGCCTAACACAGTCTTCACACAGTGAAGTTCTTGCCTTCCCATTCCTGTGTCTCCATCCATCTACTTCTCTGGCTGTACATATCTCTGATACACAGTTTATCTTTGATACATTGACTCATTGCTTCCTTAGATTTGATCCTGAGGTGGTTACAGAAATTAACAGAGAAGGTGGAAGAAGCATCATCCCTAATAGTTCACCTTGTTCCACACTTAAAAATTGGGAACAACAGGACCTTTAGTCCTTTTTATCTTTCTTAGTCTAAAAAATTCCCTCACTTTTAAATACAATATCCTGAAATCCAGTTTATATTTCTTTTGCAGTCAATTTCATCCCCACATACAAATTTTTCCAATGAATTTCAGTTTTACTAAAACTCCCAGAAGAACACTAATGAAATTAGTCAAGTACAGAACTGGCTCTAATACCAAATGTCTGAAATCAATACTATTTTCTTTCCCACACACTTTTGCCTCTTCCACTTTTTATTTATTTATTTTTTAAGATGGCAATCAGATAAACACATGCAACAAATTTTGTTGAAGACCATCACAATTAACATCAGCCTATTGATCAGCAAGCTCTGGATTTCCTTCAGATAAGCATTCCTGCTCCTTCTACCTTCTCTGCCTGTAAATTTCTGTGAGGGACTCCCACAGCAGCAGACCAAATTAACTGTCTGAATATGGCAAAACGCAGTACTACCAGCAATAAAAAACGCAGTACTACCAGCAATACATGCTTACAATTGCACAACAGCCCTACCTTTAGCGCTGACATTTCTAGCTTATTCCAATTCAGAATACAGCAAAGACATGTCAGAAGGGTTTGATGTCTTCTCTGGGCACAAATGTCACAGTATCTGCATGCTGCATGACAGGCGAATTAGATATGCATAAACCAATTTACCTGTGCTGTTGCTGGGATCTAGGGTAGACGTGCTGCTAATGACTGACTTCAAAGCTGGAAACATTTGCCAGCATAAGTCTGCACAGCACAAATTCAGTGAGCTGTTTCCCCCCTCTCCGGTTAAATTTCCCAAACTTTGGAGAGGCTGCAAAAACATATTGATTCAATGTTGCACTGACGTCTTGATGCGGGTGGTTCATCATCTTCCCCATGACAGACAACAGCTGTTAGGGCACAGACAGAAGGTTTAGCAGTCCAATACACGTACATGTGTTGAGCCAAGAGCTTAGATCTCCTTACAGCCCAAAGGAGGTATAAAACTAGCATCTTCCAACTGTAAATTGGAAGCTAGACCATGGTAGTCTGTGCAAGGACAAGACCCTGAAAGCCATGTGCTTGGATGAACTTTCCATCTTTTAGGCATCAAAGAACTTTGCAAAGAAAAAAAAAAATCCATTGATGATTATTAAATGCAAAGATAGCTCTTATCTCAGCACATTGAATCAAAAAAACCCTGGAAGAAGTGGTGATAAAGCATCACCAGGTATTTGCCCTGTTCTTATACTCTTGCCTAGCCTTCCATGGTCAGCCAATTACACCCTTTTTCTTGTTCTGCATGAGAGGAAGGAGGTTGGAAAAGTGTGACACTAGAAGTATTAAAGCTGGGAAGTGCCCAAGGGCTGTTGAGCCAGAGCCTAGGGCTCTGGCCATGAAAACCACATCATGTCACCATCAGGAACCACATGCATCTTCCAGCTGAGGAGAAGGACTTGCATTTTCACGTGGAAAGAATAATGAGCATTGATAAAATAAATGCAGTGGCAGAAGCTGGCCACTGCATTTGGTATCTGCTTGTTTCTCCCAGGAGTGGTATGCAGATCTCTGCTCTTGGCAGGTCATTCTGATTAATGCCTTTGTTTATCCCTATCGAGACAAACTTATCCCAGGGGTATCTCCACAAGAGTGAACTGAATAACACCAGGAATGAATTTGGGTCTTGCAAATTTTCATTATTGCCTTTGGCAATAATGCAGTAGGCCAACAAGACTGACATTCAGTGCTGGCAGCTCTTCATACATTTGTTTCTTTTTGAGGATACAAACAAACTGTGGAGGTCTTTAGTTTTCTTACATCAAGAGGAAAAACTTATGTTTTTGAGCAGCATTTTATTAGTCAAAAGGGATTTTTTTTTCCAAAAAAGCCTTCTGATTCTGCATTTCTATTGCTAATTAGCAAACCAATACCTACTGCCCCAAGGTATTTCCCATAGAATAATAACTAGGCAACTAATTTTGCTTCAGGCTGCTTATCTGAGCTGATTGTTAAATCCCCAGAAAAGGCTTATATACCTTAGTCCATTAATGATGTCAAAATATTGTTCAGAATATTTTTCTCATATTACCTCAATTGTTTTTCCAGAAGTGTAAGGCTGATCCACTTCTCTTGGTAAGGAAACAATTTTTAAACATTTATTCATATATATTTAGAGTGCCCAGCAGTATTGGAAGCTCTGCTTTTTGGTACCCAAATTGAGACAATCAGAGGCCAATTTCCTATGATATCAATCATTTGTAGTAATTATGTAAACGGACCCACTGAACAACACCCATAGGGGTCCTTGTCATTACAGATCACCTCAAAATTCAGATTCACACATTGCAACAACTCTTATTTCTTAACAGCCTGATCTACACTCACATTTTTTTCCTCCCTTGGAAGGAGGTTTTAGGGACAGATGTGTGAGACCCTCTGGGCTGACTTCTTCATGTTACATACCTATTTCATTAGGAGGCAATTCAGTATTTAAGGGTGGGCCATTTTCCATGTCAATGAAGCATCTGTTGTGAAAACCAAGAAGTGGGGGCCTGTGTTAGCTCCAACCAGTATGGCACTTCCTGTGAGGGCAGTGGTTCTGGATGGTCACAGTGCTCCCAGGAGATGTGTCCACCAGAGCACTGGGTCCAGAGCTGGTGCTGGTGGCGTATCTTCTCCTTACCAGTGCATCTCTGGGGTTCCTCCTTCACTTACACCAGCTGAAAGAGCAAGGACCTTCACCGTATTTTTCAATGGAATAAATTAGCCATCTAGCCCTAACAGAGAGGACTGTACCTCCCCGGGTAAGACATTCTGATCTGCCTGGGCAAGGAGGAGGGATTTAAAAGCTTCTCTTTTCAGCACTTTCCCTTGAGTAGTTTTGCCATCTCCCTGCTCACTACGAAGATCCAGTCTGAGTCCTGCTTCTTTCCACATCAAGTGCATAATTCAGAGCTAGACGTTACAGCCCAGGAATATGCATGTAAGCTTATGCATTGTAGTACGGGGAATGGTGACATCTAAGTCCCTCTTTGGATCATTTTCCAGGAAACTACATGCTTTCATTTGTGCCGTTAGCTTTGCAAGTTGGAAAAGATCTACTCAGTTTCTGTTCCTGCTATATTACTGTGTTGTACTATTTATCCTAGACACATTCAGAAAAAAAGAAGTGTGACTATGATTCCAAAAATCTTCACTTCAGTTTTATTTGTTTTGCAGAGGAGAGGATATAATAAACACAAAATAAAGACATAAGAAGTCTTTATTACAGCGTACTTTTGCAGAGTACTATCAGTATCTTGTACTAGTAAACAGTTATTTATTTGGAAAGATGCCTTCAATCTGTTGTTTTATTAGATACTACCAGTGGTGCTAAGGCCAGCTTTACTGCTTTTGTATGCTTTTGTAAAACAAGCAACAGAAAAAAAGGCTGCATCACAAGACAGTTATGTAAAATTGGCTTGCTCTTTCTGTAAACACTGTTTTTATGCCAGCCAACTGTGAGATTATTCTGCAAAACTACAGAGCTCATTGTCTCAACATTTCTGTTTGCTTCCACCAGGCCATATCTTGGTCCCATTGCAATTCGTGGGAATCTTGTCATTAACTTCAGCAGCTTTAGAGCATGGCCAAAGGACTTTCAAGGATTAGATGTGATATATTACAGGCACTGAGGACAAAATTTATCCCTAAATATGATCTTGCTGCAGCAGCACCCAGCCACGCTCTCATTCTGGGTGACGTCCACAACCTGCTCTCAACCTGAGGAAAGTGGACAGAACACAACAAGCTGCAGTGGTGTTGCCAGTTCCATAAAACACGCAGAGCTGAGTGTTTGCTGAGCAGGATGTAGACAATCGGAACATTTTCAATTTTACTGATTGGCTTTTAAATATAATCAGATTTTATTCTCAAAATTAGATAATGAGGCAGATCTGGCAACTGCTCCCTGGCTGCAGACTTGTGAGGGTGCACGGAGCAGGTCAAGGCTGATTGCTGAGTGCTGTCATGCCTGCCACACAGTGCCTGTTCCCTTCATCAGGCACCTTAGAGAGCCTTTTCCACACAAGGACACTTTACTTAGTTATGGCACTGTTAAAAGCTCATTGTTCTTCACAGCTCTTGCCCAGCTCCCTCTGTCCAGCGAGGACAGGAAGTACCCAAAGCCAAGCTCTTAATGTGAGGTAGCTCGCATCAGGAAGGATCACACATTTTTGCCATCTTTTCCATTTCTGCTGTTAGTGTGAGGAGTACTGCTGCTTGCCCCATAAGACCTAGTTCTAGGTGTCACATCATCACTTTATTGTTTTTATATTCACTTTGTAGCTCCAAAGCAAGAATAGTTTTCCCTAGCTAAGGAATAAATCTGATAAAGTTTGCATGAGCAAACACATAAGCAAGTGCATGCTTGAGAGATCCTTTCTGGAAGTCATGAAAGTCATTTGTTCTCTTAAGCAGAGGATTGTGATAATTTATGTGGACCTGTGGGAACTTAAATGCTCCCTGAAGCAGATCTCAGTTCTGTTGCTGTGCATACAGTAACCACTGGAACAAAACTCTACCTGTCTCCAGGTGACTACCAAACAGTGCATTAAAATACTCTAATCAGGGTGTCTTTAATTCCCTAATTTCTAATCTTATTAAATATTTTGAGCCTGACTGCCATCTCTAGCTAATAGCAGTGTGTGTATGGGACTGTCTTGTTGTCATTCCTGGCAGTGGTTTCGATGTCAACAGTCGAGAGGGACTCCTAGACTCGTGGTATGACCAGCTCAAGGGAGACCCTTTGGCCACCAGGGCAGGAGAGGGCTTGGGCATGGGGACCACACGCTGGTTGTCCTGCAGCTGCAGCAGAACCACTCTGCTTGGTGATGCCCACAGTAGTTCTGCTGCAGCCATGCAGCCAGAGCTCCACACCACAGTTTCATCAGTGAGCACCAACACTGCAGATGAAAACCTGGCTGGATGCAGAGCACTCCTCTCACACTGACCTGCTGAGTTTCCCTCACAATGCAGAAATAAGTGACATTAATTCTTATCACTGTAACTTCTTCTATTTCTCAGACCTCTCCAATGTTATTCTTACCTGGAATCAGGGATATTTAACTTCGCAGGTGAACCAGGTGTGCTAAAGCCATTGGCCACTGTGTGATACATGTGTGAAAGAGCAGGTCAGGCTTTGGACATCGGGTCACAGCACAAAATCTTTTGTCATTGTATATTTTTTATTCAGAAAAGATAAAAATATGAGACAGACACTGTCTTTTTGCATCAAAGATACCGGATCTCAGTTTTTCTGTCTGAAACTTGTGTAATGATTCCTCTGGTGCCATGAATGTGCCTGAGCACACCCAGCTGATAGACTTACTTTTCCATCCCCCTGCACATGGACAAGGTTTACTTCATCATGCCCAGATCCAAGTAGTGAATCTGCTCCTGAATGGCACCAGTCAAGGAGAGACTGACATCTCCTTTAATTACTTGTTCCTTTGAACCACCTTGTCCTGCACCAATAGAGCCCTTCATAACCCCTTGTCTAAATTATATTTTTGCAGCTGTATCCCATTAGCATTAATTCTTCTCTCCTTGACCAATATTAATTTATGTTAGTTCTCCTTCTACAATTGCTCATACCCAATGGCAGTTAATAAATCACAAATTTCCTAAACCTTTACATCATATTCAAGCATTTCTATTATTTATTTTTTCTTCAGAGAAATCTGCAGGGAGAATACACAGGAAGTTTGAAACCTATTCTACTTTTTATTTTTTTTAAGTGTGATTGCGGTGAGAGCACAGGAAAATCCTGAGGATCAGACTGAACGTGCACACTTTAGCATTGCCTTGTATGCTCTGTCATTGCCTGGTGGGCTGTGGCGAGGGCTGTGCTGACCCTTCAATGCTAATGCAGAGTTATTCCATCTCTGCTTTTGCTTGTGATAATCTTGCAATTAACTTTGGCAATCAGAGTTAAACCTGGTTTTGCTTTATTGCAGCCTGAAGGACTTCTGAGATAGCAAGCACGGGGTGATGGGTGGGGATGTTTAAAGGCAGTAGTTTTTATACCACGGCAATCCCAGCAAGCCCAATAGCAGGTGATAACCTTGGATGCTAAACATTCTACTCCATTTATTAAAACATGAGGGAAACCAGAGTTTCACACTTGATCCTGTCCTTCCTTGACAGCTAATCTGCAGGGAAATCAGGAAAGGAAGGAGCTCAGTCCTATCCTTGGCTGTTTCTTCAAGCTGCCATTATTACTTTGTTGGAGGAAGAGTTGACAATAGCCCAGTATTTCTTTGAAATAGTCGTCGTTATTTAGGGGAAAGCCCACAAAGACTTTTCCTCCACTGGTTCTCCAGATCACGCTCCAAGCCCTCTAACCAGTACTCCCTCCGTCCAAAAGGCACCATTATGAGGATGTTTCTCATACTATCCTAGTTCTACAGGTGTTTTCTGTTCCCTCTTTCATTTCTTACTCCTGTTTTGCTTACTCATTCATAGCTGGCCATAACTCAGTCAGTTCCCAGCTGCTATATTTATATACATTAGATGGTAGGTGGTGGTTCTCTTTTGTATAGTGTCACTAAGGAAACGGATGGAAAACAGAAGTACTGAATACTGTAATTACAGTCCATAGATCAAAGACATGCACGATGTGATGCCACCCGAGCTCCTGCACAATGTAAGAGGCAATGAAGCCCAAGGGAGGTGCTCGTTAGAGGTGCTGGAGGGCATGGCAGGATGCCTGAGCTCCCTTTCCGAGCCTGACAATGCCATTAACTTCTTTCTTGCTGTCTCACCAAAAAGGAAGTAAGAATATGACGCCGTATTTTGTAGAGATCTACCAACGAGAGAAAGCCTTGTGAAAAGATTCAATATTATCATTAAGTAAGGAATTCAACATAGTGTGTTTAAGCATATATACTTGTGCATTCAGGTGTGCACATTCTTTTTAAATTAACTTCATAAGCAGGAGTGCAAAGAGCATCTCGAATGGGAGGACTGTCTATGCATCAATAATGACAGCTATGCTACAGTTTAAGAAGAAATCACATATAATGTCTGAATGTCTGAGTAACAATTTTAAAGGCTACAAGATATGAGGAACTACTTCAAATACACCACCCAAACACATCCGTTTCCCTCTGAATGTTATCTTAAACTTTAGTGCTGGCTTCTCTGGCAGAGAAATTACACTTCAGGCAGACTTTGAAAACCCAGATATTATTTTCTTTTTGTTTGTTGATCTTGACCTTTTCTTTATGGCTGTCTCAAGGAGAGTAATGAGCTAGACTTTACTCCAATATATTTAAGTAACTCTTTTGATTACCCCTAAAGTGAATTCAACCTTATTTGTTACTTTAATTGCTTACAAGGGTGTAATGGGCTGCCCAAATGGTCTGTCACTTCCAGTCACGCGTTTTCCTGGCCCTGCAATTCACAATGATGCAAACAGCTGGAACAAGTCAAAACCAAGTAGGAGAGAGTATTGTTACCATATGTGTGATTTATCTTGCTTTACTTTTACTGAGTAATTTTTTTAAAGGACTTCTTGGGAAATCAAGTGCCATCAAGAGTTCTAGCCACATCCAGAGAAAACAAGAACTATAGGTAGAAAGTTGTGTTTTAAAACAACATGTCTCAAACGCTGTTTTTTCCCCACAGGGTTTTGAACATGATATATTTTTTCCTGTTTTCCTCCCACCACCTTATCCCCTCTCCCCGAAATCAACTACTAAAGAAAAAACTGAAGAGGAATAGAAAGAGAATTCAGGCAAAATCACCTGAAGGCATCTTTACTTGGTACACTGCTTCCTTTGGGAGCAACAGATAATGAAGGCTAGTTGGAAAAGTGTTTTTCTTCCCCATCAGTGGGGGAATTATTGTCCAATGTGTTTCTGCCTAACCATTAATGTAGCTTGAGTACAAATACAGATTTGCTTAGTGAAGAAGAGCTGAATAGCTTTAGGATCTCCTATGCAACTATATCATAGACCTGGATCTGTGGATCTGACCAAAAAAGTATCTGTCAAGTCAGAAGAGCATCATATTACCTGAAAGACAGTCCTACCCAAGAGAATTGTGGAGCTTATAATCAAGCTTTAAAAATGACAGAAATCTCTGTGTGTTTATTAGGAACAGTTAATATGTCCCTTCTGATCTTAAAAATACATGCCAATTGTGAACTTAGGGGATCTCACCTTAAGGTACTATGTACTAGTTTCCAAGGCACTGTGACTAACTCAGTGTATGGCTAGTGACTAGGATAAGAAACTTTAATTTGATGCTGATCCAGATGCACATTTATTTGGTCATTTTTTCTTTTGATTTTCTGCATCATAAGGCATAACCTCTCCGTAAATTGCAAAGGTCAATGCATATCAGACCCTCGTGATGCTGATGCTTCACACTAGGACCACAATATGGACAAATTACTGATTGGAGTGATCAAGGAAGAGTTTAGATACTTCGGATAAAATCTTGTTTCCTTTGAAATCACTGTGAGTTTTGTGACCAATTCAGTAGCTGCTGACGGTCATGACAAGCCACTGTCCCAAGCCAAAGCTAGTGGCTCACACAGCACCATGCAAGTGGCCATCTTAGACAGTTGCCCACTTATAAGAGTGATTTTACATTTTCTCATGCTTTTGAATGGGCCTTTGGTCTCCAGCCAGTGGCACAGTGCAGCTGGCGTGGCCACGGGTGCTAGAGAACGCAATGAGGTCCCCAACTCAACCTATGCCTGAAGCTGTTTCCTCTACCATGGATGCTAACTCTAACCCTGCACATCAGGGCAGCATCACCACTTGCCAGTCAGTTCCTCAGGGCCCCATATCACTCCTTACCCTTGGAACAGAGCAGTAGCAGTGGAGGAGGTGGTTGGAGCGGCATGGTGAGGGAACAGGCATGGCCCATCAGCGGTGGGCTAGGCTAGGTACACCAGGCTGAGCTTCAGGACCTGCAGGATTAGTCTATATCAGGACTTCACTGCAGGGATGACCCCCATGTTCCCCACTTGGCCCAAGTAAGCCAGATGCTTATTGGGAGCAGGTAGGTTGCCAAGATTTCTGAGTGCATGTTTGCTGTCTCCCATGCAAGATGAAAAAGAGCAAACCTGTGGTACTCAAGCTGGGAGGGGAGCAAGGAGGTTCCCCATGTGTGACTGCAGGCTAGAGTTCTTAATCAAATAGCTCTTGATGTCTATGTTTTTTAAGACTAGAATTATTGACTCGGGAAGATGCTGTCAGTGAATGCATGTGCTGGCCTCCTAGGGATCTGCAGCCTCTGTGGGTGCTCCTAAACACCCTTTGGCTTGGTTGGCATCGTGGAGGTCCTGTGAGCCCATAGTACACAGGCTTCCTGGGCACCCACAGTGTCCCAGGCTACGAAGCTCCCACTGGGAGGAGGTCAAATCCTGTCACAGTTAAATGCTAAGGATACTGCCTTACAAGACTGCCATTTCAGCTCATGCAATAAGGCGAATGGCTGTGCTGTTTTTAGACTCTTCTGAACTAACGGGTACACAGATGAGTGCAGGATACAACTCATTTCCACTGCCTTTCTGCAAATCTGATTTCAACAGCAAATAACCATCAGCTTCCACCTAAACAGAGTTTGGTCTATTGTAAATAGGCGTGGTGTCAGTTTTAGAAAAGTCAGAAATGTTTCCTTCCATCCTTTGCCAATCTTTGTCTCCTAATTTTAAGCTATTTTTCCATTCTGGTCACTGTTTTATCTTCTCGTTAATGCCTTTATACAAAAGCCATTCATCTCCTGTATGGAAAACTGTCAAATACTTCTGGAGAAACAAAATATTCTGCTACCCACTAAATTGACCTTATCTGCAGTGGCAGCGGTATCTTCAAAGAACTCCAGAAAAGCAGTTAAATGTGACATGATCCTCCTGTGCCTCAGTCTCTACTAGCTTCCTCTAATCAAGCCTGGGTTTGGTAGCTGTTCTCTTACCACATCCCTTTCAATGACTCCCAAGACTTTTTCCCCGGAACAGATGTCCAACTCGCTGGCCATACTGTTTCCTAGATTGTCTCATTAGTTATTTTATTTTGTTTTCTTAAACAATAGCCTTGTTTGCCAATTCCCAGTTCTCACACAGCACTTCCCTCTTCCTGGAACTTTTACAGCTGTTACTGCTTCCCTGATCACTGTGCACACTCCCAAACGCACCAAAGGGTGCGCGATGTGGGATCATCAAGGATTTTGGCCACTGGGTAAGTCATAGCAGCACTTCTGGACAAAGCTTTCTCTTTTATGCCTGGAAGCCTGATCTCAGACCTGAGTGGATTCTATTTTCCATTCTATTAAATCTGTCATTTCCCTGACATTGGTTATCTATATTTTAATCATTTGGTGAAAGAATATTTATGTTTTTTAGAAGACCATATATCTTTGGGAGTTAAAGTAATTAAAGTAAATTAACTGAAATCAGCTTCCTTGTATGTTTGTGCAGCCCCATTCTTCCAACCCTCTGGTCTCCAGCCAAAGGTTCATCCCAGGGACAGGAGTGGGGAGCAGTAACTCCAGCCCAGTCCCCCGGGCTGCCCCAGGGAACTGGAAGCCGTACGCAGCTCTGTATCTGCCAGAGACTTTTCTTTAGGTAGCTGTGCACGGCTGCAAGAGGCCATGCTAGTTTCTGGGTGCCCAAGATCAGCCTGTATTTTACTACTACTTTGTGTCAGGAAGTCTATCAAGAGGCGGTTGCTCTAGATTATTACCTCCAGGCTCCAAATACTGCTCAGTACTGACTAGATTCAGGTGTTAC
>JAUBNY010000465.1:3405475-3426601 GCA_032275445.1 Crypturellus soui | reverse complement strand
GATCAGGATCTAATTCACATGGAGTCTGTGTCTTTGATCCCCTCCCGATTCCTTGGGCCGGCAAGAAGTTTCCAACAGAAGGTGATTTGAGGAACAAAGTAAATTTTTGTTGTTGTTGTTTTTTCAAATGAGAACAATGAATGCCCTTACGATATAGAGACCAACTCAAAGCAAGTATCCTCAGAGTCCCATGCACATCTATGGCGCTTTGTCCATCTGCCCAAGTTGCACATAGAGCCTCTAATGTATCCACAGAGCAGATTCATCAGGCTCCTTGTGGGCTTGTATGAGTTAAAAGAAAGAGCTTCCTAGCAAAGTAATCCATCACTCGGCTCTCTACAGTCACCAGCAGGCAGGTAAATCACCAGGGGTCTGCTACCAGACGTTAAAAAGGCAGATGACCTCCTTGTACAGTCCACACATGAAAAGAGCTCAGTAAATTATTTGACTTTTAAACAAAATAAACTCTCTGCTCAGCAGAGCCTACTAACTAGATGAAGTGTTAACCTGGATGTCCTGACCAGGTTCTAGATGGGTTAATGATACTTTCCCTTAGTGTTCCTCTGTGTCTCAGTTGTGACACTATCAGCTGCTATT
Organism: Crypturellus soui; assembly: GCA_032275445.1. Lineage (NCBI taxonomy): Eukaryota > Metazoa > Chordata > Aves > Tinamiformes > Tinamidae > Crypturellus > Crypturellus soui. Next base: position 3,426,004 of record JAUBNY010000465.1, on the reverse strand, counting down.
TTTCACTTCCCCTGCAAGAGATTGTGCTGGAAATCGTGTTGTTGCTGCACTGCACACCCACAACACATGCACTACAACCGCAGATGAAAAATCTCCGTAGGTAGCATTTAAAAAGCACCCATAAAAACATTCTTTAGGAGAACAGGAGTTATAATGCATGTATATGATTGCTTTTATTGCTTTTCTGTTTTGATGTTATTATTGTTCCTGCTGTTTCAACTAGCATTTACTGTTGCTGTTTTTTCTTGTTGTCAGACAAGTCCTGAAATGCATATTTGGATTAACATTAGAACTAGAACCTGAATTTATGCAGAGTAATGGGGTATTCAAATTTTGGGTTCCAGTTCAGATCCTTTTGAAGGCAAAACCCTTAGTGACAAATTCACACTAAGATTACATTTCACAAATGCTGAGGGTAGCAACTGCTGCCAGAGCTATGAATAAGGCTCACTTCAAGTCAAGATTAAATCAGAAACAAACCAAAACTAAAAAGAAGAAAGAACAGGTTAGCAAATACAGTGTTGCAAAAATCTTACTAGTACTCTTTAGGGACTTGCAATATAAGGTGTAATCGATAAATACTGTGGAGGTAGTGGTTGTTCTGTAGATAACATAGACAAGTAATTCTACATATGGTTCTCTTGATTTTTAACTTTTATATATAGTTTTCTCAGTGTACCCCCACCCACATTTTTGTATGTATCAAAGAGTTCATATTTTTCAAGCTCTGTAAGAAACATCAAAAGAATGAAGTAAAATGAGCACAATTTTCTCTACTAAAAGCACATGCTGTGGCTGCGAGGTTGGGCTGTGGGTGAGACCTGTAAGGGACGCAAATTCCGGCTCTGGTGAATTATTGAGGAAGCAACTCTCTTGCCAACAAGAATTGCCTGTGAGCTGCCAATCACACTACTGGGATAATTTAAGAGATTAAAATTATCAAAAATCTTTCATCCAGTTTAAGATATGTTCTGTTCAGTTCAATATGAAGAAAGTGCATTCCAAAGAATAACCAGAAGAGCTAGTTTTTATCAAAACCTGCAGACTATGGTATATTTATAGGAAGTAATAATATGGAGCACAAGGCAAAATGCTGTCTTGCAGAGCAAAGTATGAACCTCTTTTGAATAACCTGTACAGGGGTGATTTTTATACCACTTCTTATTCATATTCACCAGAAATATTCCACTTGCCAATACAACTTACCATCTTAACCTCAGAGTATACACCCCAAAATGAGATTCACATTGCCTGAGTAATTATACCTAACTACCCAAATATGGCTTGTCAGCTCAAACGGTTATGCCTATCACATTAACGGTCTAAATTATTTCATTAAGCAGGCCACATTTCTAGACCTAACCTGATCCATAAAGAAAACAACAGGAGAGTTGGCAGAGTCTCAAAGTCTGCTCAGTTCCTGGCCTCCTTGTCAAGCCTGCAACCCAGGCTGCAAATTGCCCCAGCCTTTCCATCTGAGAGGATATAAAGGCCTCTGACTCTTTACAGTGCATAAGGAAGCCATAGTAGTAGCTTTTATTTTAGGGCAGGGAAGATGGATACTAGAAGCCTGATTCTTTAGAAGAAAATGCAGGTTATAACTTATTCCATGCAAGTTACAGCCAGCTATTGTCTTGGAGCATCCTTCAGGGAGCACAGGATTAAACTGGAACATTTTTCAGCACAGAGCCCACAGATTATTTTGTTTGTATAGCAGCAAGCACCAGAAAGTACCTACTTCCACAGCCCTAAATATAATTCAGATTACTATGGAGTTATATTAGCAGTTACATAGCTAACTGGCACCAATATGTAACCCATCATTCACCGTTCTTCATCCTTGGTTTTTGCAGATTTTCAAACCTTGTAGAAACACAAAGCCAGTTGTTTCAATGTGCATATGGCAATACCTCACAAAAAAAAGGCTTTATATGTTGCTGCTTGCATGACTGAAAATTGTGCAGTAAGGGACAGGACCCAGCTCTGTACACAGGCTTGCAGCTGTGAAAGTAATTTTGCAAGTATTATTCAGCCATGGAGATAGTTCTCCTAGCCATGACATTGAAAGTGTCCTTTTCTATTGGAGACAGAGTTTGCATTCAGCTGTTATTGCTAATGTACCTTCAGTCTTATCTAATTATATTCTACAAAGTGAGTTATTTACCACACATTTACATAACCTCCCTTACCTCCCTCTCTCTCCCTGTATCCACATCAGCCCTTCAGCTGCTCTATCGTTTGGCCACAGAGGCACCAGTTTGCTAATCTAGTTTCATGGTCTGATAGACCTGGACAGTGATCAGTTTGCTTCCAAGGCATTTGTGTAAGATGGAAGGGAGCTTTGATCCCTATTGACAATTCAAGCTAATAGGATTGCTCTTCTTACGCCTCAACCAGATTGTCGCAATATCCTCATGTGATAAGTCTGCAGTAAATCCTATTTCCAGAAATTTAAGCTTATGGTCTCTAGATCCAAAGCCATTAACTTTGTGACAATTAAGGGGCTGACAATACAGTACTCCTCCACATAAAATGTGAAACAAAAGCAGATTGGCAAGACATAACTTGTCTCCAAGGCTAATGGATCCTTTATGTCCTTTATGTGAACACCATGAGTTGCATGAGCCATGACATGAGAGAACATTTGAAAAACCTGTTGCAAAAAGGCAAAATTGGAGCATCTTATCTGAACACTAAGAGGCCTGAGCAATATCCCTCAATCCATAAAACATGAGACGGGGGGAGGGGGCAGGTATCATGAAGAGAAACAGAGAGAGGGGCAAGAGCATGATTTAAAAGCACTCTGTCACATTGAGTTTGAAACACAAAAATTCCCTTCCTGTTAGCACGCACAGAAGTGTCCCAAGGAGGTCAGCTCCATCCACTCCTGGGTGGCCTGAGGAAAGTCACTTCTGGCAGCTTCACTGCCATCCTGCGTAGAAAACTCCCCTTCTTCTTTCACATGCATTTCTCTTGCTCTGCACTCTACTACTAATGAAGGCAGCTGAACACCAAACTGAAGACCCTTTGGAGCCAATGTAATGAAAGGATTCAGAGCATCTCACTGCTTCACAGGATCACAGCATTCAGAGCCACCAAATTGCCAGAGACAAGTGTTACTGCATGGGGCATGGCAGAGACAGGCTGAGAAGGCATATATTATGCAGGGGTCGCCAAGATTTGTTTTATTTTAAAATCAGATTATAAAAGGGAATCTGTCCTGAGGATTTTACAGCAAAGAAGTCGTTGGACATCTTTGCTATAAAATAAACAATACCAACATAAAATCAAAGTAAAATAAAAAATGAAGAATAAAAAACTGAGCAGCTGCCCCATTTCAAAAAGCCAGTAAATAATAATCAAGAATGCAGCCAAAACACAACCACACGTTTTGGGCTTCTATCAGACTTTGGCATCTGTCTTTTCTCCAAGCCAAGATGAATGAATGGGGCCCTGCCATGCCAGCAGAAGAGATTCAGACTAGTGGGGACCAACAAGGTCTGCAATGCTAAAGCAAAGGACCTCTTCTCGAGATTACTTATCTGTCTTCATCTGTATGCCTGCAAATCCTCGTGCTTACCCTGGCAAAGCCTCGAGTCAAGCGCTTCAGTAACGCACTGCGTCACCATTATCAAGGGAGCAGGGTCACGTTGTGCCTTGGAGCCTGCAGGCAGGGGCGGTGCTGGAGGCCCCTCACACCCCCCAGTCACGTGTAGTCCCACCTGCAGTATTTTGGGAGGCCTTGGTCCAGGAGCCGGCGGTAACACCCCTCTGACCTGTCTGCTTGAGTCCCTGGCTTTCTTAAACGCTCAGCCTCGTGTTGGACATATCCCTGCGAGTCCACAGTGCTGCCAAACGCTGCCGTGACCACGTCATGTCACGAGCCAGCTCCGGCCAGTCCCGCTCGCTGCTCCTCCTGCCACACCGAAGACTGCATGTTCATGCCAGATGGTTCCTCCAAACATTCAATCACCCCATCAGACACCAAACACCTCTTCCCCACAGGAAATTCCTTGGGCAGGCTCCACCGCTTCCTCCCATCAAGCGCTGTTTGCAGTGCCCTTTAAAGCAGGGCTAGAGGCAACACTTTTGTCTTTACCATTAGCAAAAGCAATTACAAACACCTTCCATGAGCAATTGCCTGCTTCGATCAGGTTCCTGTGAAAAAATGCATTTTACGCAATTGCAGGCTAAATGGCCAGCCTTGTGGTGTGGGGATGCGTTGCAGAGCCCTCCACACACATTGCATTTCAGGCAGCTAAGTGCTGTTGTGCACATTGCTTTGGGTAGGATACGCCGGGAGACCACCGGAGTATACTGCTCCCAAATGCTGCATGCCTTTCTCCGTGCATCACTGTGTGGCATCACACCGGCACGGTCAAAATCCAGCTCAGCTCTCGATTCACAGAGAGGAAATAGCCTTTTTTACAAACTGCAAAATATTCATATTCAGATTTCTGGCTCAGAGAGAGTTCAATCTCTTCTGCAATTTCTAAAAATGGTGCAGGACAGATGAGTTGTGGCTTCCAAAGTGTCTATACCTCAAGACCTTCAAGTTGGTTTCTCACCTAAATCAGTTATGCAGCAATCCCAGTGAGATGAGTGGTGTTGATGCGCTCCTGGAAACACCCAAGTGGCGCTTTGCCTAAGAGAAAAGGTCAAAATCTGAGGACTAGCTGCTAGCAAATGGCTGAATCAAGGTGTAGGAGACTTGATATGTTTCTTTGAATAACATTATGTGATGCCTTCTGTAAAATAAGAATTATATATTTATCAAAGATATCAGACCCGATTCTATCTCAGCCAACCATGATATGTTATTTACATCAGCCTGTGGTGAACACAATATGATTTTACTCTTAAAGCCAATGTTTCCTGCTTATTTTGCTTATGTATAGGATATATCCACTAACAGAAGGCAATAGCCCAGAGGCTCACGTGAATTTACATGTGGTTTCTACCAAAAAGAGTTTAAAGAGGAAGGTCTGAATCGTGAGTCTGTGTTGCAAGAGCAGAACAATCATCCTGAAATCAATGCAGTATGCAGGTGAGAAGCAAGAGGTACACTGAAACAGAATTAAATGTGCCTCAGAATGGCACTCAACCAGGCAAAAACAACAGCAGTTCAAGCTGCCCGTGAGCTGAAATTATGTCCTTTGCACACCACACATCTGCTGTTTATGTCGGGTACTTGTGACTAAACACAACCCTGCAAAGGACAAAATCTGTGGCACTTATACAAGCGTCTTGTTGGTATCAAGAGCTGTGTACGTGTTATGGGGACAATAAACCATTCCACAGAGGAAAAGTTTTCTCTGGACTATGTTATGCTAAAAAAAAAAAAAAAAAAAAAAGCAAGCTGCTCTGGGAGCAGCAGAAATGACACTGTAATTTCCTACACATCTATGCCTTGTGGCCATACATGGCCACTGCAGTAACCCCTAGTTCCCCTGCCAGCAGGTTCTCCTTGATCTTTCCTACCTATGAAATGGCTCCACTCCCCCTCCATACACACAGCCCCTAAGCCCTGGCAGGCCGCAAGGAACAAGTGCCCTGGCTGACCCTGGGTCACAGGTTGGTTAGCTGTTTTTTAACTGCATCCTTCCAGCAGATAGAACTAAACAGATACGATTAGAATCACCCTACAAATTTTCCTCCACTGGAGATACTGATTTTAAGATTGCCAGATGAATGATAAAAATCAATGATGAAAAATACCAATTTCCAAAAAAACTTGTAGGAATGTAATGCCTTCTTGATCTCTACTGCTATGTTGAATTTCACTATGTTATTTAATGGGCTCAAAGGCTATCATGGCAAGACGGACACTTTGAGAAACAAATGCATGGAGAAAAACTCAATCACATAAACTCTACTCTGCTGGGAATAAAAATGGAGAATCAATATAAAAAGTTGCATATTAAGCTACTATAACCAGAGTATGCAGGCATACATCATCAGAGGGTGTAAACCCATAGGACTAGTTGTATGCATGATGGATCAGGATGAAAAAAAAATGCTTGGAAATCATCCTTGCTCTCTTTTCCCTGGATTTTGACTGACACATAATGCAAAATGTACCGTTTCACGTTGCTCCCTGTTCCCAGAGGATGCCTGAATACTTCAGAAACAAATAAACTCCCAAATCACCCTGTCAGTCATGCCATGCTTGGGAGGTTATTTCTCCCTATCCCCTGCTGGCACTCACTTTCGTCTCCGAGGTTGCATTACGCTGTTGCATTTGTTGCGCTGCTGTCCCTGAAAAAAAGTGTAGCTGTGACAGCCCCTGCCGCCTAGGATTCCAGAGTTTACAGTGACAGCGCCCTGCATGAGGCACATTTCCTTTCCACTTTCTACAAGCAGCAGCTGGCAGTTTCATCAAGTGTCTGTATTGTGAGGGAGTCTAAAAAAAACGGGCAGATCTGTTTTCTCCATAGTCCTTGTGGGAAGATTTGATCCTGAAAGCTAGTGAATTCAACAGGGCACCACAACATGCCAGGCAGGGCAGAGAATAACTCAGCTGTAATTCTGAAAGGCAGCTCCGAGCGCAGGAACCATTCGCAGTCATCCTGTAATGTCAGCTTTCTAGGGAGCAGGAATCAGCTCCTCTTTCCTGAAATAATAACCACTTGTCTTAAGTATCAGCTGCGCTGGGAAAGCCACACCATGGCCGAGGTCACTGGGCTGGAATCGGCAGCTCTCCGAGACAATAGGGACCTATTAGACACCCTTTCCCGTCCACACTGGCAGGTGACTCTGCTCCCAGCTGTCCCTCATCCCCAAGCGCTGCAGTGATAGCTTTGACCTTGTGCTTGTGGAAGAAATGATAGGAAAAAACAGTCCTCCACATCTCTAGGACAAACTGCAGTGTCACTTATGAGGGTTTAGCAGCGCTCCAGAATGACTTGGGACAGGAAGTGAGGAAGGGCCATGCTGTTAGCTGAGATGGCAGGTGACATTTAGAAAAAGCAGGATAGGATTAAGCAAAGTGGAAGTGAGACATGATGCAAATATGGTGAGATCTTTAATGTCATACGTAGTTTGGCATGCTTTTCATGCGGCACATCTGAAAGCTGGCATATCCCTCCTAAAACCCCTACCCGGAGCTCTGGGTCCCTGGGGGCGCCCCCAGCTACAGGAACCTCCATCTCCCCTATAACTGCCTTGCCATTTTCCAGGGCTTTCCTGCTCAGCTATGCCCCACTGCTATGATTTAGAGAGCACACTAGAGCCTGAGAGAGTACAGCTGTGGACATCTCATAAGTTTCTTAAGATATCTTGTTTCTCCCATCAACCCCCAAAGGGTTTCAATGTGAAGGTCTCTTCTCTCCTTAAAGGTGCTGAGACACCTCCACAATACCTTCAGTGAGAGTACCATTATGGTAATGTTGAGCACTTTTGAAAATCCTGCCCCAAAGTAGTGAAAGGGTCAACTGAACAGAGCCACTTAATTAATAAAGCTAGTGTCATTTAATTATAGATAATCCTTTTACTGAGAAGAGAGCCATCACATACTAATTCCCTAAAGCTGTCAGGCCCCTTGCTACCACTGTTTTACAGTCTTCTAAGGTGGAGGATCCATGGTTATTAATTCCAGATTTGTGCCCTGCTGGCTCTCCCAGACTGGATCCGGCTCAGAGGTGAGCACACAACAGCATTCCTGTTGCGTTAACCAGGGTACACAGCCAGGGTTTTTGTCTAGGTGTGTAGTGGGCTGGGACCAAGGGCTCGTTACGCTGCATCCTGCTTCCCACTTCTCTTTCCAGGGGCTACTTTGTGGGATGTCTGTAGGCTGCTCCCCAAGGAGAGCATCCTACTGTTTTCCGGCATCTGCAACCACTCAAGAAAGAGACTCAGTAAAAGTACTGCGGTCTCAGCACCATCTTGGCAGCACAAGGACATTTGCCTCCTTGCTTTCTGAGGGCTTTTTCCAGAAAGTGATCCTACAAGCGATAATGCAGAGGCCTTGAGAGGGAAGAAGGTGCATTATTTCCTACTGACTTGAGACCACACACATAAGAGGCTGAGCCTAAGAACTGGTCAGTGGCATTGATATTAGTAACCCCAGTGGAGCTATCAGGGGCCACCATGAAGGCCACCAGCTAGAGACAAGCAAAAATCTCTGAGGGCAAAATTTGCCAAACAGGTATTCATGTTTTGACTTAGTTCTTCCTTTCTCTTCTTGTGTGTCCTCTCTTCACACGATAGCGGGCCAAGTTTCCTATCCTCCCCTGCACACTCTACTATTTTATTTGTTACTCAGCTAGCTTTGATCCTTGGGTTCAGTCAAGCCTCATCCAACAGCAAGACCCAACATGGCTGCGGACAAGGATCTCAATTCTCTCTCCTTGGAGATCCAACACGATTGCATTCACCTGCCAGCTTCTTTCAGAAAAAAAAATACCAGGGCAGGACCAGCTGGTACAACCTATGCGACCTCATTTCTTTCTCATTACCCTCTCAAGTACCTGGATGACTGACTCAGTTACCCTCCAGTGACACCTATGCAAGACCGTTAGCTCCTACTTATCTCACTAAGAGCAGGCCAGTCCTCTCCTGCCACAGCCAAAGGCAGCTGTATTGTGGCTTGGGAGATTGAGTATGTGCAAGGAGAGGGAGGCATCCCACCATCTGAGAGGATTCGCTTGCAAAATATGAGGCCTTTGCCTTCTTCACTCTATCCCAAGACCCTGGGCAGTAGGAGTTAGTTTTAGCTGTAGTCTCAGCTGCCTCTTTAAAGAAATGGCCAGATTTTTCCTCATCTTACAGATTTGCATTCAGTCTGCTGGGCAAGACCCTCAGCTGCGAGAGCAGCAAGAAGTCATTGACCGATTCTAGCTGGCAGGGGCTGAGTAGTTGGTTCATGGCTGTTCAGGGGACAATTCCTGATCTTCACCAGCAGGATTGGTCTGTGGCCTGACCTCTCAGTGAGAGTGTTAGGCTGAATCTCAAACAACACAGGAAACGAAGAAGCAGTTCTAAAAATAGCAGGTTCCAGCTAACCAGTGACACCTGCTAGGGAGAGCTAAGAGCAGAGTTGCAGCCCCCTAACTCTGAATTCCTGGGGTTTTTGTCACTCCCCGTTCCTGCCCAAACACTACCACATACTGCGTCTCAATCTCAAACGGCTCCTCTGGGGGCTGCCCGTGCCTCAGGTGAGGAGAGAAGGGGTGTGGAAGGAGCTGTGTGAGGTGGTCATGTAGACATGTAGAGCTCAGGGGCAGCTTGCGTTGCCACTGCGTTTTCACAGGAAAGGAAGGATAGGGGGGATGCAGCGCTGGCATTAAAGAGCCCTGACTGGATCTGTGATTGGCAGGGATTAACCTGCCCTGTCTCTAAGCCCCCAGTTCCTGAGGAAGACTGCGCACAAGGAAGCCGGCGGAAGCACAGCTGAGCCGGTGGGAGCACCGTTTACATGACCTGCCACGTGCAGCTCTGCCCAGCACAGCAGCCGCGGGCTCTACAGAGCTCCTGGCAGGTAGGAAGGCAAGGCCTCAGCATCTGGCCTGTGAGCTTCACGAAAGACAAATGTGGCAGTAAATCACCCTGCCGGGGGTCCCAAAGTATTCACTATCAGGAAGTATTTGCTATCAGCCCCTGTACTGGGTGGGCACCATTTAGCAACTAAGATTGTTGCTAAAGCAAATAATAGGGTTTTTTTTCTGCTGAGAATTATTGGGTGCAATACTGCCACCTCCATTATGTTGGGATTATGCCAGACAGCAAGACTGGAATTAGAAGGCTCCTGGGACAAGTTCGGTACACCACAACCACACATAGCCAGTTTGTTCAGACAGTCCTTCAGAGTACCCGGTCTTCAGTCCGTGTCCACAAAACATTCCCCAAGGCTCTGTAACAAGCCGGAGATCAGCAGCAAAGCAAAACGCCACGGCTTTTGCATGCCACAGGCAGCGAGCAGTAGCACTTGCGGACACCCGCAGTGTCCTCAGTTTCTGCTGTAGAAATACCAGACAATCTTTGGCAGTGGACCAGGCCTCACATTGTAAAGGGAGGTGGGAAAAATAGCAACAGCCAATGGCACCTCCTCATTTGAACTGCAGGGGCAATTCCAGAGGTCAGACTGATCCTTGGAGCACGTACAAGATACACAAAACAGGACAGTGTAGAGGATGTCCTGCTACAATGACAACCTTCTTCTTCACTTTAGCCACTTTCCCGAGTCACTCCTGATGGGCAAAAGAGTACTAGAAGAAAAATTACATGAAATTATGCTACAAGATGGTGAAAAACATATTTCCTGGTTTTATTTCTTTATACTACTTTATGGTCTTAGGATGAGTCTCTGAGTAAGTGCCATTTGCCAAGGAACAGGGTTTTTTTCCACCTCTCTGTATTCTTATGAAAAGATAATCAACTTTTGGTGGGAAGATTCAAGCTTTGCCAGGAAATATATTTTGGCAGTTCCCCAAAGGGCATGACGTTTAGAGACTAACATATTCCCCTGGAGTATGGCAGGGTAGATAAGAGTTATATGACCCTGGACTATATGACCCCCAAGTTTAGGCTTGGCAAATTTTTGTGAATCTGTGTCATAAGTAAGGGTGTTTGCTAACCATTTGACCCCAGGAAAAATAGCAGCACCACAGGCACTGCAGCGCCCAAGTATAAATGTGATGTATCAGAACTGCAGCCCAAAGGACTCACCGTATTTTGAATGTGTCCTTCCAGGTAGAATTGAATTAGGTAGCTCAGGCACTGCTGTCCCTGATAGCACAGGATCCAAGTCAGCTGCAAAATCCACTCAGAAACCTACGTAAACTCATTGGTGCTTGGCCCTCACTGCACCCCACATTGCTGTGAATACCAGATAGTTCAAACCCAACCTTCATGTGCCCGTGTGAGCTGGGGTCACACCTTTGCATTGCAGCACAGGCATGCTCCACGTACAGTTCAGCTCACTGGCTCCATACGCTGGCTCCATCCTGACCTGGCAGAGCTCACGGCATGTGTAGCCCATGGTTTCCTGCTGCTCCTCACCATCTTCAGTAGTTCCTGTTTTGTAGACAGCAACATACTTGTTCAGGCTCCATCTCTGGGGCTTGCTCTGAGATCCGTGTCTTGCTCTCCCAAAGGGACTATGAGCTCATGTTTAAATGAGAATAGGCATCTGTTTCCCCACCAGCGCTCGGTGACATTTTCACTCCCGCAAGTCTCCGAGCACAGCTGAGCGCATAGGTAGCCACAATGGACAATGTTTCTCTCTTTAACAGACCATGACCTGGGCCACTTCCTGGAGAAGCATATGGCTCGGCACACTTCTGCTTCCAGGGATCCCCAGAGATCCCCGAGACCTGCTGGAAATGTCAGTCACTCCCTGCAATTCAGCCTCCAGGCTTCACCACAGGAAGTGAAGTTATTTTGCTCAGCCCTGCAGCTCCTCATGCCTCTTTATTCAGCAATTTCACATGGAGGCATGGGACAGTTCCTGCCCAACCTACCCCTTGCCTTTGGCCAAGGAACAAAGGTCAAGCAAATAATACCAGGGTATTGCCGTGAGTGACACATAATCAACAGAGTAGGTGTAAGGACTATATCCTGAAAGATCTTAGTTGCCTCTGCTCATCACCGATTTACTTCAGTCACAGCCCATTTTGAAAGCTTTATAAGCTCTCAGCAGTCACAGATCAGTTACCTAAACTCTGTTTTCTGAACTTTTCTTGTTATCTTTGGACAGCGGAGTCTGTGAAATTACCCATTAACAGTTTGCAGAGCGATTTAGCTAATCTCAGAACAGTACGTGTGAATTTAATGACCAGATAAAATAGCTTGACAGATCAATAAGGCACATTCCAACTCTGCTGAGTCTAGACTTTCGGCAGGGGGGAGGCTGGCGGGGGGGGAGCTTTTATGGTAAAGTGGTCAAAAAGTTTTGCACACGTTTGCACAGCAGAGGAAGGAGAGGAGCACGGGAGGACTGATGTATTCAGCCAGACAATGTTTTGAAGAGTTCAAAGAAACTTTTTTTCTGGATCAAGACATCATAGAAAGTCCCCTTGGAGCATTTCTGTTGTCTTATTTCAGTGGAACTGTACCAAAGCTGTGAGGCTTTGCTGATCGTATCTGGGAGGGTGCCAAGAAGTGGCATGCAAGTGCCTAGCCTGTGCTGCAAGCACGCAGGCATGCACGTCACACTGCAAGGAGTGGGTTGCACACACAAAAAGCAGTGTTTGCACTCACTGAAGTCCCTGGGACAAACAGCTTTTACAAATGTGTTTTCTGACAACAGCACAGGCAGGCACTAAAGTATTCAGAGAAGAGCCATAGGTATCTCCCGTACCCAAGTGTGTCCCAACAGAGAACAGAGCCCGCAGCACATTTCTGCTCACAGCTTTTGTCACACTGCTGCCTGTTCCAGCAGCGTGATTGCTATGGAGGATCTTGCCCATCTCTCTAAATAAACTCCAGGACAGGGTCTAACCCCAGCTGGTGTAACAGAAGACCATGCAGCGGCACTAATTTACAGCAGCTGAGAATTTGCCTCAATGTCTCTAAAGCCCCAAACACAATTCTATAAAAAGATGGTTTTCCAAGTTCAGCTGCGGTGCAAAAAGTCCTTTTCCTGCCGGAAGGCACTACCCAGGTTGCTCGCAGCACTGAGGCTCCTGATAACATGCCTGTGAGATGGTAGCACAGCCACCCACTGGCCCTCCCACCCGCCACCCGGGTGCATCCGACCCTGGCGGGCTGGTGGTAATTCCAGCAGTGCCGCGGCCCACGTGGATTTGCTCTGGCCTCATGGGCAGCCCTAGAAAGCTGTCTGAGAAATCTTTTGCACATGCAGAAAGCCCCCCCCCCTCACAGCACTAGAAATCTGGGTCTTCCCCATGTTTTCCGCTTGTCTTGCCTCCCTCTCTTATTCCTGTCCTACCCTCTAACTAGTTGTTTGCCACGACCTTCCGTACAAGATGCTGGCGCCGCTTTGTGACAGAAGCTCATGGCTTTCCCAGCTGCCCATGGAAAACTTGTTTTGGCCTCTGAGCCATGCCTCCACCTCAGTGCAAATCGCTTATTCGCCCTGACTCTGCGGAGCCTGCACAGCTTCATTCTTTACCCTCCAAGTCACTCAGTATACACTTAGCAGCAGGGATGAAAGAGGCTTCAGGAAATAACACGCTGAGATCTGAGGCCTCTCAGGCCTCCAATCAACCCCCCTGAAGGGGAAGAGCCGAGGGCTAAAGACCAAACTCTAATTATAACAACAGATCGGCAGTCATTCCCAATTATGTCAACTTTTTCAATGAGGGATTAAACATGTTATAAAATGGTGCTCTGTCTTATTCTTCCCCTTAGCATTAGTGGTGTGATGCTGTAAAAACATGGCCACATCTATACATGTGAAGGGAAAATTAAAGAAGTGGCGTGCGAACGAGAGAGAATAACAGTGTTGATGTGATGGACACATCCTTTCTTGCTCTGCAGGCTTGGTTTACTACTGAATTACTCTCATTTTAGGTTAGGTTAGAGTAATACTGCTGATTTCAATTTCTTAAACATTTCTTAAACAAAGCCAACAAAACCATTTAAAAATCTCCTAGAATTAGGGAATCAGCAAGGACGAAAATGTAAAGAAAAATAAAATTTTGAATTTAAAACCAAAGACAGCTCATCACTGAAAATATTACAGTCACTTCACAAATTGGATTAAAATGGGATGATGTTCCAGGATACAGAATCTGAATGAATTTGGTGAATAATATTCACCAAAATTCCTGGGGAAAAGTCTAAGCTGTACTTCACAGGAAGTGCGATGAGAAAATCACAGTGCTCCCTTTCAGTCTATGAAACTCCTAAAAACTAATATTGCATGGATGAAGTAGGGCAGGTTGTAATTTCATGAACACAGATGAGCCCTGCCTTCCCAATAGCTGTTCTTCCAGTAGCCTTTGCTAGCACTCCCGCATCTGCACATCTTGGTCTGCAGCTCCCTAGGTTAACTCTGAATGGGTGATACATCCCTCCTGGTGGCTCAGATTCCTCGCTGCCTTTTCTGTTATGCAGTCATTTACATATGTGCAAAGTGGGTGACATTTTACACTTACTTCACTTTTCCTTCAGGTAGGCGTAAATGACTGCAAGAGGTGCAAAACACAGCAGGAGAAATAAGAAAAATAGCCCGTGAGAAGGTTACTCCTCTGCATAACATCAGTTTCTTGCCTCCAGCACTGAAGCTGGAATATTACTGAGAAAATGTCAAAAGCATATTCCTACAGTATATGTTTGTACAGGACTTCGCACAGAAGAATAGTAGTAAATAGTTTTTGTTACACAATACTCCAAAAAAGCCCTGAATGTAACTTGTAAAATGATTTGCAGAGGCAAAGAACTTAGAGGAAAATGTCTTAAACATGAGCAAATAACAGAGCACAAGATTAGCATGGAAATATTTGTACTTCTTAACCATAGTGACAACAGCAAACTGCAAAGGACAGAGCACTTTGCTTTCCATAGGTCAAATCTTCTTGCATTTAACCTCTCCCATCAACTGTCAATTGAAGGGATTAGTCACCTCTGCTCAAATACTCATTTCAGATAATCTTCCCTCTCAGGCAGCTTTTACCATGTGAACTAGTTCATACAGTTGTGCAGCAGATAAAGCACTTTTTTAGTTCTCCAAAGACAGCCAAACTGCATTTGCAGTTTGCAGAGAGCCCAGCTGCACTGCGTTTCAATGCAGAATGTCTGAAGCAGCCATTAAAGCTCTTTTTGTGCTCTTATGTGGGAGCAAACACAGTGTGACAACAGTGTCTGTTCTAATAGTGGGCTACGTTACTTTACCTGTACATATATTCAGATTATTTTGAGTGACTACAATATTCACGGAACGTTTTTAGATACCACATGTTCAGCAATATTTGAGTATTTGAACTCCACTCAAATCAGCAAGGTTGTTCATACAGCAAAGTGCCTGAATCTGGCTCTTTGTTTGTCCTCTAACATTTTCTGTTCTCTCTTTGACAGGTCCTGGGTAAATGTTTATGTGTAGTTCTTCCTTTTGTTCACATTTCTTTTTCTAGTTTTTCTATTGTCAGAAGAAATGCCCAAAGCGTCAAGGTAGGTAGAGAGGCAGATTCCTCTATTTCAGTGCAGTTTCTAGGTAGTCTTTAACATATTCCTTATCTGAACAAGAGGATGTAATGGGTAGGGATCCACCTGGGGACTAAGGGGTCTTCTATGACAGCTAAATCAAACTGAAAACCATTCCTAGGTATTTTACTACCCAGGAGACCCACAGGGATTATGAGGTGGATTCAGTATTTTGTCGATGAATTGATCCCTGGAGGCAGCTTACGAAGGAGGCTTGTGCATGTTCACATAAGCAATGGCAAAATATGCAGTGCTGTACCAGCTGTGCCTGCAGAAATTGGCTCTTCCTCACACAGGTGACTCGTGTGTCGGGTCACCCAGGAGTAGAGGGGCCAGCTGCATCCCTGCCTGCCCCCACAGCAGGACCCATCTGGCTGGGGACATGGGGGAACCCCTGAAATCTTTATTTCAAGGGATTTTTTTTTTAAGTAATTATGGTGTGAATACAGTGTAAGAGCAGATTTGCCTGCAAGTCTCTTAAACACCAGAAGAATGCCTACATGTTAAGGTCAGAAGGGTCCACTGGACAGACTATTTGGTCTGCCGTCTTGCATATATATCGTAGGCCGTTTCATTTTAACCACTTTACACTGACCTGATCCTAAGAGCTTGTGTATTCAATAGGAAATCTAGTTTTTATTCAAAGCTATCAAAACATGGAGAATCCATGACATTCATTAATAACTTCACTGCTAAAAATGTGAACTTCCTGTCATGTGAATCCGTTTGGCCCACTTCAGTTGTTTCTCTTTTTGTCTTGCTTTGTAAGGTTAAACAGCCCTGCAGGACTAGCCATTTTTCTCCCTGTGAAGTTACTTACACGTTTCAATTCAGGCACCAGTCCACCTTGACAAGATGATCTCTTCAAGTCTCTCACTTAAAGGCATTTCCTTCAGCCTGTGAATCATCTTCGTGACTCTTTTCTGCACACTCTCCAGTTATTCCATGTGTGTTTTAAAGCATAGATACTAAAACTATACAGGTTTCCAGCTTTAGTTTCCCATATTTTTAGTGGTATGAATTATACTCCTGTCCTTTCTTTGCTTTTATCAGCTGAATTACATATGAGCTTTTCCACTCTTTTGCTCAGGACTAATGCTAGACTAATGCATGCAGTAACCCAAGCCATTTGCTTGCCTTTTTGGAACACTGGCATGTAAAAATAAAAATAGCCTGTGACACAGGAAGTCCTCCAGGAAAGTGGGCAAAGACCTACCTCAACATTAGCATCAGTGAGCTCATGAGCTCCTTAGCCAGGTCTTGTGGAGCCTGACCCCTAAGTGCTCTGGATACACTGGTATAAATACTAGTAGCTCTCATAAGGGGTATTCAACAGTCAATCTACTTACTAGTGGAATGGAAAGTACTCACTGTCTTCCTGTACCCCAGGATATAAATTATTTGTTTTCAATTTCAAAATAAGAATATTTATCTAACACAACTGCCTTTCTCCATCACTGATAGTTTTATAAGCTCTATCTAATCATGAGCCCATTCTGTCAACAAAATCTTTTTTTTCTTCAAAATGAAATCTTATTGTCCTTAAATCGTTTTTTTTTTTTACATTATATCTTTAGCTTCCCTTAGCAATTTTCTACATTTCATGTCTCCTAGTTACAATTTCTTGCGATCTCTCTTCTCTTTTACCATTCATCAAATGGTAGAAAGATGAGGAGTAACCACATCAGAGAGAGATTACTAGTATTTGGGCTTTTTGCCTATTCAATTACAGAGTCATTTACTATCTTATAGCATCTCAACAGTCAAAAATTTTACTGAAGTTCAGAATTTTCATTTTTTCCAGCCTGAAACTCAGTTTTCCCAAAATGTTAAATTTGCTGAAAATGCAGATCAGCAAATTTTGATTGATTCATGGGCCAGAACCACTTTGTCATGTGTGTCGAAGAGGACAAAACTTGCTTACTCACTGAAATAATCTTGTTAATGGCACAGATATATGTGGCAGCTCTCAAACTAGAGGTGTCCATGGGGGGCAGGTCCTGTTCTTCCCACCCAAGAGTGCAAGGCCCTGGGGGAGCCGGAGCAGCTTCATGCCCAAAGGGCAGTGGGCACCATTGCGGAGATGGAGACACCTCAGAGAAGCATCAGAGAGGGTCCAAGGTAACCACTGGCCCCACGCTCCTTTGGCAAAACAACCTGACATTGGGTGGAAAACAGCTCTCCTGCCACCGGGGAGCTTGCAGCCAGCACCAGAGGGGCAGAGTTGGGCTCAGCATCTGTTTATCTGCTGCAATGGAGACATTGTCAAAATACTTGCAAAACTGCAAACAGCAGGAAGCATCCCTCCTTCCTTGCTCTGAAAGCAAGGAAACCATAGTAACAGCAGGGAAGAAAAGGGACAGCAGACAGGCAATTAGTTTTCAGTGACCTGACAGCTTTATTTTAAGAGAGCCTTTCCCCTTCTCCCTGCACACCAGTCTCCACATATTCTCTCCCGGGCACTTTGCCCAGTAAAGCTAAGGGCCTCCTCACACCCTTGACTACATCCAAACTTTTGCTACCTAGAAGACTATATTTTTTTTTAACATCAGTGGATCACAGTAATTAACAGCCTGGCTCATATCCCAGAAGTATTGCCTCCATGCAGACAGGCTAAGGAAAAGACAGGACTCTGCCCAGAAAGGCAAACAGGTTTCACCTCTGATTCACGAACGGTTGTACCGGTTCCAGCAGCTGCTCTATGTAAGATGCCATAGAGCCAAACAACCCAGGGACTGTACCCAGGGAGGTCACGCTGGCGCCCTGCCCGTCCTGCTCCCTCTCCCATCCCGTCTCAGCCTCCAGGGAAGCCCTATGGGATTTTCCTCCTCCTCCGCCTCCTCTTCAGGCACGAGGCAGGAGGCAGGGCTGGGGTCCTCTCACTAGCTTGCCGATCCCCTGGCAGGATCTGGTGCTCCCAGACAAGTCGCCGTCCCTTGCAGCTCTCCCACAGACCCCAAAAGGATCCACCCTGAGGACCTCTCCAATGGCACTTGACGAAAATGAAGAGGAGGAGGAAGAGCAGAGGGGCAGTGTGGCCCAGAGCAGCTTCTCCCCCGACCGCAAGATCAGCATGTCTTCTGACTCCCTCGGAGAAGTTGCATCTGGTCTTCTAGCCAATTTGCTCCCTTTTCCATGCCCAGCCTGCAAAAATGATGCATTATTCGGGATGTGGATTGTGCCATATTTGCTTGCTTAAAACAGTAAATATCCAAATTTCTCAATTTATACTGAAGCTAGCTAAAAATTGCTTTGTAGCTCTCTGATGGACTACCAGGCTGATTTTGGCTTGAATTACCAAGCCACACTACTCAATATTCCTCAGACAAACTTTCCAGAGTCTCAGGGAATTTCAGTTTCAAGGACTTTGTTCAGGATCTGATGCTCATAGCTTTAATAAATTTCTGTTGGTCATTCTTGTGAGGAAAGGCCACGACAACTATGAGCTTTTTCAAAAATAAACCAACCGTTACCATAACAAGCAATGGCTAAACCCTGAGCCTAAAGACCTTATTGTGACATTAGAAATGAGGTAGTCAACTTCTGGATCAAAGGAAAAAAAAAAAAGAAAGGAAAACACATGCATAAACAGAAAACACATTTCCACAATAGTAAAAGACACATTCATTATTTATAAAAGCAGCATTTCTGAAGACTCACAGAGATGACTGTGTTTCAGAATAATTGTGTTTAATCAGTCTTTGAATTAATCAGTGTAATTAGTCACTGGGGGGGTAACTTGGACTGATTTTACAGAGACTTTTGTTGTGCTGATTCAGGTCTTACAGCCTGATTTAAAGGTGGCTGGAGGGGCTTATTTACAAGAATGATTAATGCTGCATAAAATTGATTGAAACCTAATTTTAACTGCAAAATCATGTTTCTGCAGAGTAACTATGCTGACTTTAGAACAAAATCAGTTTGGTTTCTACTTCCAGTTGGAGAATAGTGATGGAACAGATTGACAGCTGGGAACACCATTAATATGACAATCAGATGGAATTACCTTCTTTAAAAAAGGACATATATAATAAATTTCACTCGTAGGATCGAATTCAGAGTTGAGATTAAATGAATAATAAAGCAAACCACAATGGACTAATTTCCACTTTTTCTGAGTCCCTTCATCAGGGAGGTAAATATTGACAGAGGGTCAGAAATTATCAGTGGTGGCTTCTCACAACTTGCTGGTGGAAGCATGGGGGTAGCCAGCTCCCATGGCCCCCTCAGCTTCCTGCCAGTGCCCGAGATCAGCTGCCTCAAGCAGCCAAGTGAATAGAGGCCTCCCCAGCGCGGGGACGGCAGTGATATCCTGGCCAGTCGTCTCCCGTGGGCGGGTTGACAGCTCCCAGGCCTCCTGTGGTTGCCGATTTCAGCATCCCAGGCCATCTCGGGTGCTTTTAAGCAGCCTTTGTACCATCACTGCCCCACTGCACATCATGGAGATATCCCTAGTGTAGGAAATGCACTTGGATGTCTTCTGAGTCGCACACCTAACCCAATACACCACCTGGCATTAGTTCCCTTATCCATCACCCTCAGAGCTAGCCCCTTGTCCCGTGAAGTTGCTGCAAATCAGAAGTTAAAAACTGGGATTTATGCCACACAAATCTTCTCACTTTTCTGTGGTCTAGTTTGAAGACTGGGAACAAAATGGTTTCCAGCTTTCCAATTTCTTTATATCATCCAAGAGATTTCTTAATGATATAGTCTTTTGTCCATCTGACACGTTTGTATTAGCATTTAACAAGTGGCAACATCTGAGACTCAAATGTGATGCAAGAAGTAACACATTTATTTTGGAAAATAAAGTGTGTGAGGCAGATATCATTTGAACCTTGGAGAAGTAAGGTTTTTGCCTTTAGGAAAACTAGTGTGGCTGTGGAAGATCTGCAATTTCAAAACGTTTCTTCGTTCCAACTAAAGCAAAACATTTCTAAGTTCCATGCAAGGCCGTGTTCCCCAAAGAGTCCACTGGTGCCTCTTCCTGTTTTGACATGTCTTCCCTTTTGCCTTGCATGTTTAAAAAAGGATCTACATTTAAAACAATGGAACAAAAGCTATCTCAAACTGGAAACATGAAGTTTTTCTGTTCCAGAATGTTTCAAATGGAATATTTTGACCATATTGAAAATTATCTGGATGTGTTCCACTACCTTCAGTACAAAATAAACACCCCTCAACTCTGAGGAACTTCCACAAAACATTTTGATTTTTGACAGTGAATTTTAGACATTTTCCAAGAAGAAAGTCAAAAGGAAATTTCCTACCACCCGGATTAGTAAGTTTCTCACATTTTACACATCTCTCTCTCTGTTTTACCAATTTTCTGCCAATAATTCTTCTTCTTTTTAAGGATATTTGTATGCATGAATATGGCTTGTGGGAAATCTCAATTGAAAAATCTGGAGATTTCCATTGACT
>JAUBNY010000465.1:3368669-3380091 GCA_032275445.1 Crypturellus soui | reverse complement strand
AGACTGGCGTGACATTGGCCTTCTTCCAGTCCTCCGGCACCTCTCCCGTTCTCCAGGATCTTTCAAAGATGATGGAGTGTCACAGTTGTTAGGAAAACATCTCCTAAGGACCAACTCCTTCTCCCTTGGGACAAAATATCATAATTCATTTGCAGATTTCTGTTGTAAAAGCTCCCACTACAGAAACACTCACTTCTCAGAGGAATGCTAATGCCCTAGAGACTGTAAAATCTGTACATGCTGTGGTTTTATCTGCGTGGTGAATGCAGTAAGATGCTCGGTTCTTCAGGCACTATGGCATGGCTCCTCCACAGCTGCTTACAAGCTTTGGCTTGGTGTTTCTCTGCCCCAAGCCCATACTCTGAAGCACAGTTACCTGTCAATAGCTACAGCGCTTCTTCCTCACCTTGGTGGAAATTAGCTGCCCTATGCCTCCATTTTCTGCCCAGATTTCCAAAATACCCAGTGAGACCATGACAAGGCACCCCAGTGTTGTCCTAGCTGTTCTTCAGTAGCACCTCCTGCAGCATGACTCAGTCCCCAAAAGAAAGCATGGTCCTCCCCAAGGCTCTGTCATAAGCAAGTCTCTCATACGGCAGCTCAGAAAATAATTAGAAAACCACATTTTTTCATTTTGCCAATGAACACATTCTGATTTAGTTGCTCCATGACAATTGCTCAGCTTTTGTGTTATTTTTTTTTCTCTATTTTGCTGTGGCAGCTGCTGCTACTTTGCTTTTTCCAAGTCTGTTTTCTGGTCACTTTTTGGAAGCTGGGTGGCCAAACAGCAGGGAGTAGCATGTTACATGCATCGTCCCACAGCTGCATTTCAGGGGACTTTGTAACACTGACTAAATACAAACACACTGTGAATTTGATAGACAGGTTGGATATTATGCTTTCCTATAGCGAGGTAAGTCTGTTCCTATGTATTTCATAAATTTCTATTAAAAAGTAAAATTAAAAGAAATAGGAAATAGATTTCATTTTAAGCTTTTACTCATTTGAGCTTGACAATATTATTTATTAGGCAGAATCAAAAAATACCGTTAAAGTTTCTTTCAGAAACAAGCAATATCAGTGCTATGAATGACATTCTGTTTAAGGCAACTATGTTTAAGAAGAGAGAGATGCAGCAGATTTTTTTTTATTTAATAAATGCAAAATTCTAGGAATTCTTTTTGAAAAATATGTTGGTTTCAAGGTGACCACAAACCCTGGAGCTAGGACACTAGTAAGAGTTTATTTGAATCGCTATACTTAAATGAATTGTGTATTTGCCATTTTCTGATATCAGCTTTGAAAAGGAAGCATTGCTTGGAAGACATATACAATTCTGTGCATCTGTAGTGGGAGATGTGTATTTTTTTGCATGGAGAAGCCAAGTCTTCCCTTTAAAAGCAGCTTCTGGCCCTAACTGGGGCATAGAAAGAAATAAAATTCAGAGGCATTTTCAGGGCCATTTTAGAAACTTCCCTTTAGGGGTGACACCGAAGATTCCTGATTGTGACCACAGCTGCCAGATACTTGAAACAACTGAAAGACCAGTTTAAAATATCTGTTTTCCATGAGCCTTAGTTTCTGGAAGGATGGATCAAATGAATCATATTATTAAAACAACAGCTAAAAAACTGGTGTCTGCAAGCACAGGGCATTGGTCCAGGGAGAATTAGGTAATTAATTGCAGTTGCTGTAAACTGACTTGGGCACACCTGCTAAAGCGGGGAAGCCAAAGCAATATTTATTTTAAATACATTTTTGTGGGAGATCCTTGGAAAGCTAAGGGCACTGTAACATTGCTAACTTGTGCACTTTTGTGTCTGAATTGTCCACAAACAGATTGAGCTTCACTGAGCTGTGCATACATGAGACTTACGTGTATCCAATTAGGGCTATTAAAAGCAAAGATGCTGGGGATAATGTTTCCAATGCTAATTAATTGAAATAGTGTTATTAGGAGAATGTTTCTTGAGAAGCTACTCCTACCAACTATGATTAATAGGAACTTGGCCTGTTGGTGTAGAAATTTTAAAAACTGAATTGCTGCAGCAAGCTTGTTCCTTAGCAGGGAAACTGGGTTATAAATCTATACTTTTTTTTTTAAGGAATTAAGTAAAGAAATAATTTTCTTTATTAATTATGTTATTTTAGAATGTTATAGGGATTTTCAGGTTAAAGCCCAAAGGATTTCTGTGATGATTAGTTGAAGCAAACTGAGTTGAAGAAAAGTTAGTACCTTTCTAAGCTTATTGATTTCAATAATTATTGTGAAGAAAAAATCACCATGAGGAATAAAAGTTTCACAGATCTGGAATGTTTCTTTCAGCGTAAATTTGCAGGTCTTTCTGTGTACTGCCAACTACCAAGTGTTAAGATTCTATAATTTGGAAATTACTTCAAAAGCCTCCAACAGGAAGGGTTGCTCATTAAAGGGTGGTAGGGCAGATTTTTTTTTTATCCCCGCAAAAAGTTTGAAGCCAAGCCATCAAGATATGTGATGGCTGATCTGGCCCACAGTGAGAACTTTATTCCCAGTTACGGTTGTGAGCTACAAGATTTATTTATTTTTAGTGTTCTCTAGACAGCAGAGCCTGTTGTATACATTTATGGTTAAGAAGAACCTCTTTTGAATACACAAATGAAAACTATTAGACAAAGCTGTGTGGATAAAATGCTTCAACCTCAAAAAAAAAAGACTTGTAATTCATTAAGTGTATAATGGATCACCAGACTAATGAAAAGTGATTAGAATAATCATTCAGCCAAATGTAAATACATAGGGAAAGAAATCATTTACCTAGGTGATAGTAGCTAAGATAATGTGGATAATGTGTTAAAGTTTTGCAAGTGAAAGTTCTACAACTCTAAAATAATTTTCACTTTCTAATTTTATTACTCATTAATATAATTCTACTGTCACAGTTTTGTTATTTACCATGATGTTGCAATACATAATTTAGGAATGATTTGCATTTTTGACAGCAGACACATTTTCCCCAAGCATGGCTCTTGTTTGGACTGAAAGAGCCTGTATGGTTCATTCTGTAGATTCTGCCTTTGTACACGTGTGTTACTAGATTCAGATGTTTCCACAGAACTGCACATTTGTTATCATGTTGAAACCAACATAGCTATAAGGATGCAGAATTAATTCAGTGCTGCCCTTTCAGTGCATAGCAGGAAGACACAAACAGGGCAACAGAACCTCAATCTCTGCACAGGAGCATAGGGCTGAGTGACAGCTAAAAGGCAAACAGTGCAAGCTAAGGAGAAAACAATGATTAGAAAAATTTACTTGTGAAATGCTGTCCAGCTGTGTGTAATGTATCCTCTAAAATTAGGAAAGAAAAACACACTACCATGTGACTACTGGCTGTTTAAAATAAACAAAAGCCATTAGAAATTTCCAGCGCTAGTTTCAGCCTTCATTTAAAGCTTGACTAATGCCCAATTGTATTGCACATGTACATATTTTGATTTAATTTGACATATTAAAATTGATCAAATAGAGATTTTTTAGTAATGTAAATTAATAGTGGCATGGCAGTAGCAAAATCTGATTACTAATACAGGATCAAAGTTATTATCCATGAGATTAAATACTAAAAATGTGAGAAATTTTTCTTTAAAGAAAGGTTGTTTATTATTGTGTAACACTGTTATCAGACAAGTAATGAGAGCTTCTACACTCCTAAGGGAATACTCTTAATTTGGCAGAAATACAAACTGAGAATATTTAAATGTGAGATGTTTGCCTAATGGTAGTGAATTTCATTGCAGATTACAGGTAAATAATTATGTTACCCGACAGGTTATAGCAAACCTTTTTTTTTTTTTTTTGTTAGAGAGTTTTTAGAAAACCTTTTTTTTTTCCTCCTTTCTGATTAGGTTTTCCTTTCTAGAAGGAAAATAGAAAGTGCTATTTTTTGTAAGTTTATTAGATTTTTTTTCAAGTTAGCTACAAAGACAAGATAATATGATAATAAAGTGATGACATACATTCAGTGTGAGGAATTTGTAGAGCAGCAAGAAGTATACCTCAGTATCTTGTCTCAACTAAGTGGTGGTTAGAAAGAGAAGATGTAAACTAGAGAAAACAGGATTTAAACAGGTATTTACAAGGAGGTACTTTGGAACTCTCCTAAGGGTAACTGCTACACTGCGCATTGTTAACACTTCTGCCTGGCTGTGTAGATGTAACCCAGGTAAACTACTGCTTTGCTTTTAGCAATGGACACCATTATCTCTCTACCTCAGTTTTAACGGACCCTTAAGTTTCTGTAATCTTTTTATGTGGTGAGTCAGAAATGAAGCTGGCAAAGGCAAGAGGTATTAACTGACTCTTGTTTAATCTGAGGATAATCTAGTGCTATCGTTGTTAATGACTGCAAAAGAGAAAGTTTTGGTCTCAGTTATGCACCAAAGAACACCATGCAGAATATCTTTTTGAATTTACGCAAAAGACACGACTCAGAAGAAGGTAATCCCAAATAACCTTGTGTGACCCCACCTCAAAAGGCCTGAAAACAGTATTTTTCTGTCTTAATCAGTGTGAATCTTATTGACGTACAGGGTGCTCAAACCCTGCTGTAAAATATGTGTTACAAAATAGAAAGCTAGGCATGCAGCATCAATCATAGGTTCTACACAACTAACTCTTATTACTGCTTCAGGAAGTAAATCCACTAGATTTATACTTCTATAGGATTTCCATTAAGTCGGGGGCTGTTGACATTGGCTTTGTATTTAAGGACTTCATGCAGACCTAAATCTGATTTCTGGAGTTTAGAGTGATTGCATGTCTCAGCTGCAGTAAAACTTAATTCTGAGGCAAAACTTTGAACACAGTCAGTGATCTGCAGAATATGAGTAACAGCCTTGGACTAAGTGGTATCCGAAAATCATCCTGCCCCTTCTCCCAGGAGAGAAGTTGGCCTGCACCGCTTCTGCTACACTGTACTGTTTTAATTGATATTGTTCGTCTAGACAATGTTGAAATCAACACACATGCAGAGCTTTCACGGTTTAATTGACAAAAGCCTGCAAATATATATTTGTATACCTTTAAATGACTGGAGTTGTTCCGGGAGAGAATCAATTGCATTTGACGGTCCTGTCTTTGACTAGTATTTTGCTCAGTCCCATTTCATTTTACTTTCCAGCACACAAAATCTCTTCTGTTCCTTTGCTCTACATAGAAGAGCACCCAACATTCTCATATAAAGCTTTATCCACCCTGCAAGAAAAGGGCTCAGTATATGCTTTGCCCTCAGCAAGATGTTCTCTTCTTTTAAAATCCATTTTCTTCACACTGCCACGGACTGACATTGGCATGACCTTACCCAGAACAGCCCAAGAGCTTTGCTGGCATACACTTGCCATTCCTTAAAAGGAGAAGAGGTGCAAAGGCTTCCAAGCTGCCTACTGCAAGGCAACCTGTGTACATGGCAGACAGCCTCGGCGCTCCCATTCGTCCTTTTCTTAAGCTGAGGTCAACAAATGTGATCAAGAGTCAAAAAGCAATGCTCAAATACATAGACCTCTAATACATCTCAATGCTCAAATACATATGCACCACCTCTATGAAGAGGCCACCCTGCCGCTAGGAGGTCACTTGCTGGGTTACCGAGGTCAGATATCAAACACTGTGCCTGGCACAGTACCAGCACCAGTGATGAGGACCTCAACAGCCTGGGCACAGTGCTGGAACAGATGGCACATGTGCAAGCATCCAAATGGATTAGGGCAGGGTACCTGTTCTGAGATGCCCTAATGGCATCTGCTCTGAATTAATGGGCTTGTGGCTGAGGGGAGGCACTGCTGGAATGCAGCTGGAGGGAAGTTAAGAGCTCAATTTTGCAATCAAGGTCCCTCATTTGTACCTGTTTTAAGGATATTTAAAATGCCAGAGTGGTTCAAAGGGACCTTAATACATTCGGGTCAGATTAAAGCAAGAGTTTTTGACTAGGAGGAGCATTCGGTTCTCCATCTCCTCATCCGTGCAACAATGCTGAAAGTCCCCAGTGCACTAGGTCTTACCATGGGAGAAGATGACGTTGCCCAAGTCTTTTCCATGCCACATTCCCAGAAGACACAGTGGGTGGCAGATAGGTCTGTGATCAGCCTGGGACAAGGGCTCCAGCACTGTTCTTGTCTCATGCAAATCTCTAAGAAAGTGCCCTTACCTGGGAGCACAGAGAGCCAGGGCAGGCTGGGCAAGGCTCCTGCTTCGTGTGTGACTTCAAGCACGTCCAAGAGTTGCCTAGGCCAGTGCAATGCTGCACAGCATACCTGCACTAATGTCTGGAGGGGGAAATTTGCCTTTCTGGAGGATTTGAGTGGCAGGAGGCACTGTGAAGAGCCTGTGCCTCTGCTGTGTCCAGCTGTAGGCAATAGTGTAAGCACAACACACCTAAAAGCCTAAAAGGAAAAAAGAAATATTCAGCTGTCTTTAAAGAAAATCTTGAATCAAAATTCAAAGTGCCAAAATGTTTACTGCAAACTTTGTCTGCCTCCTTCACCTTTAACCTTTCCTGTAAACAACCAAACAGTGGTAACAGCTCTGCATGGGTTTTGTGTGGCAGCAGCAGATAGGAAACTAGGTGAGATCATCAAACACATTTTATATAAGCCATCGGTAACAATATTCAGCCACTAATAACCCAGGCTGGATTCAGACCCATGTCCATTCTTTCAATCAACATGATGTGTTCGATGATGTAAATCTTCCTTCCTTGTCAATAATTAGAAAGAAGAAAAAGAAAGGAAAGAAGCTTCTTCATAGACCACAAGCTTTGTTTTGTTTTGTTTTCTGAAAAAAAAAAAAAGGCTTTTGGAGAAACATAGCTACAAGATGAAATTAGTTACGATGTTATCTACAAGTGAAAGTGCATTAAGCAGAAATAGAGCTAGGAAAAATTATGTGTGTGACCAGATTCAGAACTGCATTTTGGAAGCTGTAAGTGATTCAGTTTCTACAGAGGACTCTGTTCACACGTGTATCTATGGGTGAAATTAAGATATGATCCTTAAGTTTAACTTATCCTTACCTTTTAACCATAGTCATTTTTTTATTTTATGCTCATTTCTAAAAATCTGCATATATAATCTCATAACCTAGCAAAAAGTGCCTGATTTTAAATATACAGATCAATATAGGTCCATGTATGTGCTTTACCAGCCGGCTGAGCCTGCCCATGAATTGTGGAGAACATCTAGCATTCCTCTTTGCAGCACAAGGAGATGTGCGTACCTGATCCTCGTGGATCATTTAGCCACCAGCATACTGCAAGGCAATTTTTTTGCACTTTATCAAAATCTCATGCATTAAAAAAGCCATTTTAGACCTGAGACACTCTGAATTTTCTGTATGTTCTAGAAAGCAAAAGATTTCCCATAGCCATTTGAATGTGATGTCCCTTGCTTGCTTGCTGGTGCCATATTCAAAACCACTGAAATTGCAGAACTGAATCAAGACTGCTATATTGCATCTTTGGGGATATTCACTTGAGAAACAGGATCTAAATGAACTATATTTTTCTTGTATGCAAGTTGTCCTAAGCAGAGAGAACTGCTCTGGTCTCCAAAGGGGGAACACTAGCATAACCTCAAGTATTCCCACGTAATATATTAACAAATCTTCAATTTCAAGTAAGTGCTGTTAAAAATATCAAACACTTCAACCATTTTCTATTGTTAAAAGTGAACAAATGCAGCCTGTTATTTTGCATTATCACTGTATTGTTCACCAGCAGAGCAGTTATTCAGTGACACCATGAGGCTCAGTTAACAAAATGAGTTTCACATAATTTGTGTATTTTCCAGATATTGTATGTACATAGTATATTTTATAATGTGTTCCAAACTTATGTTGTCTCCATTTCCCTGTGCCTCTCTTGAAATACAGAAAAAAATATTTAGGCCCCTTCACTGTATTTACAGTGTTCCTGCAAGATTAAATCACTAATTGTTTTGAAAGCTATATTGTTTTGAGAGTATATCCTCATTTCCTTCTAAGTATTTTTTTCTATACTATTCATTTTTCTTTTTAATACAAGGCTTCTCTGTACCTTTGTGCTCACAGAAGTATTCAAACTATTTTCCTGGACAAATTACCTAGGAATGCTACATAGGATTTTGCAAGACAAAAAAAAAAGAAAAAGTATCCAATCCCACATTAGGGCAAATTTGCATTTTTGCATTCTAAAATAAGATTATCCTAAAATAAGCTTATCCCAGCATCTGGTGATTCTTCATGAATACTAAGTCCCCTCAGGCTACACAGCACTCCTGCAATCCCATCCACTTCCTACAACTGTTGAAGAATATGGCCAGCATACAGTGTGCTGTAGGCTAGCAAGCACCAGTGGCCCTTGTGGTGGCAAAGTTTGTAAATTTCCTATTTATTCTGGGAAAAGTTCACCATGGGGCAAGAAAAAGATCAGCAAATCATCAGCCTACGTTTGCAATTACTTTCTTCACCAGCTCCAATTATTGCCAACAGCTGAAGATCTAGCCCACGTTTTAAAAGTGCTCAGGCCATAAATTTCCACAAGTAACTGCAATTGCATTAATTGACAGCTATGCTCAGAGACTGTGGGCAGCTTCTGTGGAAGCCAAAGATGGCAGCATTCAGATAATGTCGGGTGCTTGCAGATGAGTCAGCTCACTAGCTCACCCAAATCTCTGCGCCTTCTCAGAGAATCAGTCACCCACTTTCCTGTTTCACTAGGGCTGTTGATGCCAAATTCATTGCTGCTCCAAATTCTGTTTAGGCCTGCAACTTTCCTGCCGCTTCAGACCGCAAGACGGGAAAGTGAGGCAGAGCACATTCCCCCGCTTCACCTGAGTCTCTCAGGCTGTCTATGAGGCCAGAAAATTGCTAGAGAAAACACGTGTCTCCTGGCAAACTCACGAGGTGCCTTGCACACATGGCCTTGTAGTGCCACCTTCAGACTAACCCAGGGTATGTCCTATCACTGCCTTAACTAACAGTTCCCCATACCTTTAACTGCACTTCAACCCCTGAGGAGGTTCAACCCCTTCTCCAAGAAGAGAAGGTAGGAGCGAGTAAGAGTCTGGGGAGCCTGTGCGAATGCTGGTGGTAAGAGGGAAAAGTGTTTGCCATAGGGCAAGGCACCCTGTGGAAGACGGGGGCTTTGGCCCAGAGGGTGCTGGCGCCTCGGCCTGCCCACCCTCAGCTCACCCCAGTGCTCCCCATCAGCTGTCTGTGTGCCTGCAGAGACTGGCTGATGTGGATGGTGTCCTGCCTGTGTGACCTGCCAAATAGTGCAGGTAAAAGACCTGGGAAAGCAGCATCCAGCCCTTACAGTGTGTAACGGCCTCGCTGCGAGCAAAGAACAAGGCCTGGGGAAACGAGGCTAAGCAGGAACTCTTTAGTCAGAGGCACTGAGGCCTTTGGGCAGATGAGGGACGGGGCCTGCGCTCAGAGAAGAGCAGGAGCTGGTGTGAGGGCACGTGCTCGGCATGGCTTCCTCTACAGCACTGCTGTGTGCCTCCCTGGAGCCTGCCCTCGAAGGGCAGCAAGGGAAAAGCAGCTCCCCCATCCTGCCCTTCCTGCCTGTTCAAAGATTCCTCTCTCTTCTTGTCTTTCTCCTCTCCCTTTCCTGTAGCTACAGGCGCAGCATTTGTTCCCTGGCCGACAGAGGCAATGCAAGGGCAGGGGAGCAGATGGTTGCTGGCGAGGACAGTGCTTGTGCGCAACAGGAGCCCACAAAAGCCACTCCCTAGCTCCTGTTGGTCAGTCTCCATAAAAGAGCCTTGGATGTGCTGGGCCTGAGTTGCCACCACTGTGCAAGACTCTGTCCATAGCAGCCGCCAGCAGAAGCGGCCATGCTGGGCTCAAGAGCTATGAGGGGACTGGGAGATTTCCTCCCAACAAGGCCTGTCCTCCCTCCTCAGCACTCAGTAGCCACCTCCTGGGCTTGGCAGGAGATGCAGGTGTCGGTGGCTGCTTCCTTGTGGGCCAGGGCAAGAGGAGCCCTTGGGTGCTGCTCTTGGTGGCTCTACAGAGGCTGTGATTGAAATCTACTGAGTGGAGAAGCCACAAGAAGCTGGTGAACGTGTGTCCACCTCGGCGGTACTCACTGAATGCACTTCGGAAACACACACCACATACTCATTCCGATGCATTCCCTCTCGCTGGGGTTCCGTTAGGGTTACAAGTGTTCATTGTGTCCATGTTCCATTTAGCAGTGATGATGAATTTCCTGACTGTTTATGAATTTTCATGTACAGAGACAGGGAAGTCTAGTTTGACCTAGACAGGATGGAGAGTTGGGCAGAGAGGAACCTTCTGAGGTTCAACACGGACAAGTGCAGGGTCCTGCACCTGGGGAGGAAAAAACCCCAGGCACCAGGTCAGATTAGGGGTTGACTTGCTGGAAAGCAGCTCCGCAGAGAGGGATTTGGGAGTCCTGGTTGACAACAGGTTAACCATGAGTCAGCAATGTGCCCTTGTGGCCAAGCAGGCCAATGGGATCCTGGCTGCATCAGGAAGAGCGTTGCCAGCAGGTTGAGGGAAGGGATCCTGCCTCTCTGCTCAGCTCTGATGAGGCCGCACCTGGAGTACTGGGTGCAGTTCTGGGCTCCCCAGTACAAGAAGGACATTGAGCTTCTAGAGAGGGTCCAGCGGACAGCCACGAAGATGATTAAGGGACTGGAGCATCTAAGGTATGAGGAAACACTAAGCAAGCTGGGTCTGTTTAGTCTGGAGAAATGAAGGGGATTTGATCAACATGCTCAAGTACCTGAGGGGTGAATGTAGGGAGGATGGGACCAGGCTCTTCTCTACGGTGGCCAGTGACAGGACGAGGGGTAACAGGTATAAGTTGAAACACAAGAAGTTCCACCTCCATGTGAGGAAGAACTTCTTTCCTGTGAGGGTGACTGAGCCCAGGCTGCCCAGAGAGGTTGTGGAGTCTCCTTCTCTGGAGATCTTCCAAACCCGCCTGGATGCCCTCTGTGCCACGTGCTCTAGGTATCCCTGCTGGAGCATAGGGAGTGGTCTAGATGATCTCTAGAGGTCCCTTCCAACCTTAAGCATTCTGTGATAGAGCATTCTGTGAAGTAGACAACCTTTACTCTGAACAGACTTCCATCACACAAATTTTCAGAAAGAGAGTGTTTTGCTAGGCTCCTTGGTTCCATTATTTCCCAACACCAAAATAAAACAAAACAAAACAAAAAAAGAAAAACAATAAAACAATCCAACATTCACGACCCTGGAGAAAGGGCACACCGTCTGCCCTTCACAAATGACCCCCACATCTTTCCTGAAACGGTCCCAGTCTATCTCCAGCAAGCCCAGGGAGCACAGCAGCCCAGCAGACAGATCCCAAAGCACTCCATGGCCTTCTCTCTGGCAAACCATTGGAGATCTCTAGGACCAAGCCAGAGCCAG
>JAUBNY010000465.1:3333529-3361239 GCA_032275445.1 Crypturellus soui | reverse complement strand
GTTTGGAAGATCTCCAGAGAAGGAGACTCCACAGCCTCTCTGGGCAGCCTGTTCCAGGGCTCTGTCACCCTCACAGGGGTCTTGACTGAATGCTTTACATCCTTCTTTTAACTAAAGATGTTTAGACATGGAAAAGCACTGAATTTTGGGGGATCTGGAAAGATTGTTAATAGAGTCATTAAACTAAGTGGGTTGGATCTCTTCAGTCTGGATAAAAGTCTGCTTATGAGAGCAATACAGGAATTTGTGCAAACCTGGGATTAACGTAGAGAAAGGATGGGAGCTTACTATGCACTCTCCTTTTTCTTGCTAGTAGGGGCATCGTATGAAGGTAGCAACCATCTCCTGGTGTTTAGAACACCAGGATGTTTCTGATGGTTCTTCTGAGATGGTTCTTCAGGCAGCTAGCACTAGATATATGGAACTTGATGCTGAAAGATATGTGTTTTAAGCTTAAATAGTTCAAGAGAAGACTGAAGGATTTCGTGGAAGAAAAGTCATTGAAGGTTGCTAAATAGATGCTGTCTTAGGCTCAGAAAGTTTCTTGACTTGACTATATTTAGGGGCTTATGTATTTAGGGGCTTAAAGAGAAATAGGAACAGTATCTTTAGATTCTTTCCTGTTCTCCTGTCATTCCGCAAGTATTTGCTTGTGAGCACTGTTCCTGTTGGTTTCCAGTTAGGAACAAGTAATGGCTCACCTCCAATAAGTTCTCATAGTGTCCTTGAAGCAGGGAAGGAGTAAGTAAAAGAAATCAAGGTAAAACCAAGTGTATGAAACTGCGAATGTAACAGAATAAGGGCTGGAGAGTCAAAACTAAGCACAGAGCCCATCGAGGACAATATCAGTCACTGCCCACAGCTCCCTTATCCAAGATAATAGTGACTGATAGTAGCAGTCTTGTCTAGAACTATGAATAATCAAGGGAACAAAAACAAGCTCTGCAGTTTTTCAGATCTGCCCCACAAAGCTTCTTCCTCGTGGTGCTCAGGATGGTTGGCTGGGCCATGGCCAGATGTAGGTTGATAGAAAATTCAGTAGTGGTTCATTAGACTATGAATAAAAATGCAAGTGAGGCAGAAAGGAGCAAGAATCTCAAAAAGTTTTAGCAGTACTGCAGCCTAGCACCCTTGAGTTTTGAAGAAGATAGATCTTTGGTCTTATACAATAAAGTCAATTTTAGGATCTTGGATCCTCTTGAACAAATGAGAGAGTAAAACCTATTTTTTTTGTAACTTGTGTGTACTTTGTCCTCATCATTTTGGGATTAAAAAAAAATAAGGCAGCAGTGGCACCACTCTAATTTTAAGATAGACTTTTATGTGTTTCTTGTTAATCACTAAATCGTTTTAGAATATGCCTATTGACCAAATCCATCAAAGGAAGTGGGCAAGAGAATGCTGGTTTCTGGATCCTGTTCAGAGTTAAGCCATATGCCAAGCCCTCTTAGAGGCACTTCAGGGCATCATTAGGAAAAGACCATTAGTGTTCTCCTCGAGTCTAATGTGAAAAATCTAGCTCCCTAGGCAATCTAAACAGCTTGCCTGAACAGTTTGGGGGCTTTGGTGTTTAGGTGTCATGTGCTGCTGTAGTTTTTAATACTAAGTTGCCCTAGTGTAGAGCTGTAGTGCAGAGAGCTAATGAATTCAGTTTCCTTTTTTTAAAAAAGGAAAATAAAAAATCCCAACTCATGAATCTGTTGAGTCACAGCCACGAATATGTTAGAAGCAGTTGTATCTAATGGACTGAGGATCAAAGCTGGAATCAAACCTGTGTGCTACAGTTCAGCCGTGTCCCTGACTTGCTCTTGAACACAGTTATATCAAAGTATGTGTTCTGCACTGTTATAAAAACAGCATGGAAGGCTTAAAGTTGTTGTAATATGTGCCCTCTTTTTCCACTCTGCATTGGTTCTGTGCTGCAGATAAGGACAAGTAATGCCCATACCAGATTTTCAAATAATACTGCAGCCCTGCTGTTGAGAACTTTGGCAAAGTTAACGTAGTTAAATACGGCCTAGAAAGCTAAGATGGACCAGCACACAGGGGACAAATGTAAAAAATCTTGTCTTATGATGTAACTTTTTATAGTGTATAAGGGTTACATCTAAATGATAAGCTACACCAATTTAAGTCACGTAGATAGGAAGCCATAAAAGTTTTGTTTTATGCTGTATGAGGTTTTTATGAGAAGCTGTGTCTGCATGCAGGGCAGTGATGCAAGTATTTCTGTATGTCAGTTGTTCCTTTATAGATGTATATCTGCATGCTCCTATCCCGAGAAGACTGTGGAGAAATTCAGTGAAGGATAATTTACCTCAGCTCTTGCCCAGCAAGCGCTGTTACAGCAGCATGGCCGAGGCAGAGGAGCTTATGCGTGCGTCAGAACCCATGCTGCCATAGCTAAACTGTATATACATCTTTCTTAAAAACCTGCAGCTTATTTGTGTAGCTGTTTCCTGGAAGAGTTTGTGAGACTGCAACTTGCTGCAAAGTTACTGGGAAGGGTAATCACATAGAGATTTGCTGTCCACTTGGAACCAGGAGCCTGCAGCTTTTAGTAGCATTGCTGCCTAGCTCCGTCTCAGATATTAGAGCTGATAGGATGAACGCAAAACAAAATATGTTTGCTTAAGGCAAAACAAACACTTCACCTTCATTCTTGTATTGGAAAGACCTAGAAATTCTTGCATGGTTAGTTGCTACTAACAGTGTCTCAACTAAAGAGTGATAACTATTAACAGTCATCTGATCAAAACTGTTTATTTTGTGCGCTAGCTCTCTGCTCGACTTTATGAAAGGAAGTGCAGTTTGCTTACTCTGCATATATTAACCACATTTAAACATTGCATTTCCCTTCTTGGGTAATAACCTTCAACAGTTAACTGCAGAAGAGTTGGATATGCGTAGCATCTTATGGTAATTAGAGAAATCTAAATCAATATTTTGACTTGCTTAGAAAGCAATTCATATTGTGTATTTCTAAGAGTTAACTGGAAAAAATTGCCTCGCCCTCTCCCTTTCCAAGATGCATCAAGTTACTAGAATTATTGGCTAAGTCTTTGTTGCTGTTGCCCAGAATTACTGTGGAAATCTAAATGTTATAGATTGATTTTCTTTTTAAGAGATATTCTTCTGTCTAGTAAAACTATTTTACATAACTAATTATGCTACTTTCACCTCAGTTGTGATTTGGAAATTATGTAATCAGTTAGCTCAACCATGTTTTAGGAAGAGCTTTGTAAGACTATTTAACAGCAATATTGTAACAATTGGAATGATAACACCATGAGAAAGGATTCTTCTCCTTTTTCTTATTGTTGCCAAAAGCCTTTTAAAAAATGATCTCCAAGTTTATTGTCAGTTTTATTCCAAGTTTGATTCCATGCATCCTTTTCTGAGGTTTTGGGCCTGATGCTCTCCAGGCTTCTTGGAGTATCGTCGTGACTAGAAGTAATTTTTAAGCAAACACCCATGTTCTTCAAGGAATGAGGATATAATGGGACTGGGTGGTATGTACGGCAGTGGACCACTCATCTTCAACTATGATACCTGGAGAAATGAGGAATGAAGTCTTGTAGCAGAATTAGATATGAGAGTGAATGCAACATTTTTGACAATTTTTTTCATATAATGAATATTGCTACTCATGGAATACTGCGGTTTTTGGGACCTATACAACTTAGTGCCAGTTCCTGGAACAGCTTGTGAAGCGGACTGGTAATGAAAATGATTATGTTTTCAAGTTTTAGTGGCTGCTTCATGCAACTCTTTTAAATTACTATATTTGCATTTTTGTTCTCATATACCGCTAGTCTTTAATTCTTTATGTCTAAGTATATTAATGCTATTTTAAATTGAATAGGTATCATCAGATAAATAACTATAACTCAGTTGTATCAATATACTATGCTATCTATGATGTTTCAGTATGATAGTGTGATATCTTTAAGTGTTCTTCAGGAAGCCATAGTATAATAAAATAATTAACAAGATTTTTCTCTTTAAAATAGTGCATTTTTTCCTTCCTCTCCCAAGTTTCAGCTCCATTTGGAGTAGTAAAATGAAACTGGTAGGGTATGGCAGTGAGGTATGTGTTGAAATAAGCCAGTATTTGTTGTTTCATACAACTCTTAATACAGAAGCATCATGAAAAATAGACTTTATTTGGAGAAGGGAGAGAAAAGAAAAATAAAAACACTCTGGAGTTAAGGTATTTTAGGCTGAGGCAAAAATATTGAAGCCTGCTGGAGGGGAAGAAAAAATGAACATGTTTTTTTTTTTTCTGGAAAGGATGAAAGAAAAGTTCTATGTAGTTTTACCTCTTTTTACAATACTAGTCCGGTTTTAACAGCATGTCCTGAATTTATATTGTGTGCATGTTAAAGCTCTTATTTCTTCTCCAGTCTTGCATTTGCACTTATCTAATATATTCTAAAGTAAGACAGTATCTTAATTTGCAAAAACCTTTGAAATTGTGTGATGGCTGGAGAGGCCTTGGTAGAGGGGGAACACCATAAAAGGAGAGGTGTATCTTATTCCTGCACTTTACACGATATTGAAAACTAGTTTGTAGGACTGATTTGAAATGAATGTATATTTATGCATTTATTTATTAGGGCTGTTGTATATCTAACATCATCTTATAAAAAGAATGAATAAGAACCACAAATGTGTGAAACTACATTTTGATCCCTTTATAAGGAAGAGGGGGGGAAAAAGATACTTGCTATATTCTAAATGAGTACAGGATGTTTTATGCTAAATCTTCTAGTGTTATCTTAACAAACTATTTTTTAAATTCATCTGTTGTCTCATATTCTAGCATAGCTGGCTTCGTGATGCTACAAATACTTTCTATAAAGCATCTTAAGTATCTTTGAAAGAAAACCAGCACTAAGTGTGTTTTTTTGCTTGTTTTCCAGAAGTATTTTTGAATGCAGCAACATGACTTTTATGTCAAGTATACAATTGATTTTGAGTCTTTTTGAAATCTATTCCTCCTGATAAATGAGAGTTTCACTTTTAAGATGTTATTAATTTATTCATATAACTTGGACTTAATTGTAAAGCAATAGTATTTTTTTTTGCTCTATCCATCATTTACATGTTTGTTAGAGCAGGTATTGGAAGAAAAATCAAAAACAAACGTTATTAGAACCCATTCAGGGAAACAGTGAGTACCATTAAGTCCTGAAAGTTAATACTTTCTTAATACTTAATACATGTTAATGATTGGCTCCTGGCTGTTTTAAGATATATACTTTGCATATGTAGCAACCTCCTATCTTAGTTGCCTGATAAAGTCTTTGAGATATGTGTTTGTTGTCCTGAGGAGAATATTCTTTTTTTCCAAT
Organism: Crypturellus soui; assembly: GCA_032275445.1. Taxonomy (NCBI): domain Eukaryota; kingdom Metazoa; phylum Chordata; class Aves; order Tinamiformes; family Tinamidae; genus Crypturellus; species Crypturellus soui. Next base: position 3,355,882 of record JAUBNY010000465.1, on the reverse strand, counting down.
CAGCTATCTGAAGCCCAACAAATGAGAGGGGAGACTGCACTTTCAAATTATTTTTAAGGTGCAACACCTGAACTTACTGAGATGCAAAAGTCTTTGTGTAGGCAGGTACTAAAAAGTACACACATCTTTTTTTTTTTTTGTCCCATTTCTCAATGCAAAATACATGCCTTTTTACATTTCAGTAAATACAGATTAATTTAAAGTAGCTTGCCTTGAATAGATAAAGGCAAAGCAACCTTTGGATTGTAAATGTCTGAAGAGTGTGTGTGTGTGTGTGTGTGTGTGTGTGTGTGTGTGTGTAGCAGGGGGAAATTGTATTATCGTTGAGTAAATGTGATTGATATGTAATATTCTGATCAGATATCCTTAGTCCCCCCTCCTCTATATTCTCTCGAAGAATTTATCTATTCTTGCCAGAATGGCCACAAGCGGGAGTTTGTCAATCTCTGCTGCTGTCATAAGATCTCTGGTCTGTTTTAAATATACTTCTTTTGGTCTGGAGTATTCTATTTATATTTTTTCTTCTAGTTCCCCATGTTTTATCAGATGGTCCTTGCATTTTGACATTCTTTGGCCTTTAGTTTATTTTAAAGCTTATTTTGTTGTTAGAGAACAAACCTCTGCTTTTGCTTGTTAGAAAACCAAGCTTCACTCATGCAAGCATCATGTATGTGAGTTTGAATTGATGCACATTTATCTTGAGAAATTCTTATTACCAGAAAAAGGAACAATTAGGAAAGAAAGAAGCAATTTTCTCTCGTTTGGAGGCAGCATCTGCCAGTAGGAGTGCTTCAGAGCATTTTCCTATACAGTTTTTGCAAAGGAAGAGATGGGGAGGCAACAAGGCTGTCAGGCAACATTTTTTATTGGAATTAATGAGCCAGTTACCAAAGGCTCAGTATTAGTGAACATGTTTGACTCCTTTATCAAGGAATTAGGAGGCTAAACTGATTGCAGATGATAATTTGGTCTTTTTTTCCCCTCTCTTCTGTATTAGCAAGAACAATTTAGTTCACTTTATTACAACCTAGTCTCAAAAATGTAGTTGCTCTTCAGTTATTCCTGCTGCTTAAACAGACCTCAGTCAAAGGAGGAGGTTGAATTTCTGAGGGTGGTTTCTGCATTAACCATCTGTTCTGCTACCGTGGTACCAGTCAAAGCCCACAGTTCTTCTCCCCTTCTCTTTCTCCCTTCCACTCTCCCAAATTCAGGTGTGCTTGCTGATGTATCTTTAGGGTGGGCACATGGTTTTACTTAATCCTTTTCCACCTATGCTAGAAAATAGGAATTAGTCCAAATGCTTTGCTCCTTGTACCCCCAACCCAGTACAGGACCAGGAGATGCATGTGGCTCCCACAGGGGAATAAGTTGTTTTTTTATATTCCCAGATTTCCTTAAATAGGCATGCTGTGCTATCTTTTCTCTCTTGAAGCTTTCTGTAGTGCTTGTATTATAATCGTTTTTCCTCTTGGCATAAAACTTGATTTTGTTCCTAAATTCTCATATTATAATGATGTTATTTACAGGCAGAGTACTTTAACTTTTCAGTGCCTTTTAGCATCTAGCATAAGAGGAATTTGTACCAACTTAATGATGTTCATTTTTAGCTTCTGTGAAGAAGGAACAACAGAGTTCAAAAGAAAAACTTCTCTAGGGGGACAGCCTTGGCAGCTAACTAGAATGTGGGAGCTCAGAGCTTCTCTCTCAATAGCAGAGAAAGAAAACAGGCTTTTACATGAAGTCACTTAACTCCTCTGGGAAGAGGAGCTACCCCTCCCCTTTCTTCCCCCCCCCCCAAAAAAAAAAAAAAGTCCCAGAAAAGTTAAACAGCTATACAAAATCTAAAATGAATTATATGCAGTGCAATTACAAAAAAAAAATACTGATCAAGTAGGCATATACAGTAATGCTACAGCTGGGCCAAGAGAAGCTATTTATTCAGTCCTGTTTAGATTCTGTATTTTTGAACTATGCTAAATCTGTTGATGTGTCAGAGATCAGGATGTAGGTCTATAAAAAAGTTATAAAAATGTTGTTTACATCGTTGCCATTGCCACAGAGAATGACTATAAGGAAAAAAGGCTTGAAAATAAGAAATGTTCTCCCTGTATCTTATCTGAGAGATAGTAGTTAATCTTATTCATTAGTGTGCTAGGCAGTGAGATTAAAAGGCTCACTGCTTGCTAAATAGGAGTTATTTGTGAGTTTTGGTAGACATTTGCCTTTTTCTTGTCCTTCCCTGTAGTAAATTAAATGTGCAAAATATTCCACGTTTTTCTTAAATCCGTTATCCAATACTTGTGGGTAAACTACTTCCAAAAAGATTTCATCAAGAGCCTTTTGTTAACTTGAACAAGAAGAATTTACAAGAAATCATTGGTTTAAATTGCAGTAATGTTCACAAAAACAATTCTGTCAGTGTCACTTTCTTGGTGAATGTGCATGTTCTACTTTACAAAAAACACATAATCTCAAAGATTTCTGCTTTCCTTAGAGCAAAAAGTCTTCACATTTTTAATAGAAGTTCTTTGTATTTCTGTTCTGTGGGAGAATAAAATAGATTCTTTTTTCTATGCTGTAATGTTAACTTGGGTTTCAAATTTCTCCTTAAACTGCTGCTACAGATTATTTGAATCACTCTTACTTCATATATGTGTATGTATGCATTTTTGTTTTCTAAGCAAGTATTGAACAATCAATCAATTTTTTTTACAAATAAATGATTTAGCTAGTTTTTTTTTTCTATAATTGTATGACACAATTTTGATAGCACAGTAGATTCCCAATTCCTATCAGAATAGTGCTTTTAGTATCAATCGAGTATAAAATTTCCAAATGTTAGTCTAGCGTTTAAAGGAAAACTTAATGTAGAACAATCCAGAAAAAAAAACACTGGTGTCCTGAAGCTCTTCCTTATCAGTTCCAGGCCCTAGCAGTGACACTGCTGTTAATGCAGAATTTCTCACCTGCCCACAGGCTGCCTGCCCAGAACAGAGCAGCTTGTTAAAAGTGGCAGCTCAGCGTGATTTTGTGCATTGTGAAATATGGCTTCAAGAACCAGTGTTAACAACCAGTACTCCAAATGAGAGAGTAAATTAAAATAGGAATAGAGTTTGCACATTTTTCTTTTTGTGATTTAGTTTGATATTACTTGGTATGCTGCTGTCAATAGTATGAGTCTTCCATGAACAGACAGAAGACTAAAAGTTTTAATTTTTCTTTTTATTAGAAGAAGAAAGCCTGATAAACGTTCACCAGGTATGACAGCCAGTTATAGCTGCATTTTATATTAATTTTTGGAGAAATTATAGAGACCAGAAAGCGTTTTTAATTGGGATTTTGAGGAACTCTTTGAAAATAGTAAAATTGGTGATAGTACACCTGCTACACACACTTGCAATGGCTTTTATACATAGAAATGTATATTTCCCTATTTGTATAAAAAGAAAAAGAACAAGGCTGCTGTTTGTTGCTTGTGCTAGTTGATCCATAGGAAGAGAAATTTATTTAATTTTGTTTTATTTTGAGAATTTTAAAACATTTTTTAACAAGATAAAGGACTCTCCGTAAGAGAAAACATACAAAATTTTCATAAAGCAGCAAAATCCCCTTTTTAACTTTTTTTTTTTTTTCCTCCCCCAAAAAAAGCAGAAAGCATGAGCAGCTGGGTGGGAGTGTGAAGAATGAGGGGTTTGGTATGGAATGTTTTGAGAGCATAGATGTTCTTGCTGGAGTGCAAGAGGAGGCAATCTTCTTGTTCTGAGGGGAGCAGAAAGTGAATATGTATCAAAGCCTGTTATAACATTTGCAAATAGAAAAATCATGGAAAGATAAATCATGAAATAACAAAAATCCTTTGTACAACCACCTCATTTTTAAGTTTAACATTTGGAAGGCAACTGAAAACAAAGGATGGTGGACATTCCCAGCATTCCTCCTACTCTGTTTTTGTCAGTGACAACATTTTCAATTCCAGGAACTTCCCCTACTAGAAACTTATTTGCTGCTTTTACCATTGCTAGGAGATGCTTAATGATATGCTATAACAAATATATATTCCTGTGTGAAACAGAATGAGTAAGTTGACTGAGTTTAGTGTGTCCACAAAAAGCTGTAAAATGAAGGGCTCAGATGGGGTTCTTGATATAACATATTGGTCCTCTGAGATGGTATAGTCTAATCTTCTTATTCCCTACCCTCGTGAACTAATATTTGTGTAACCCATTTGGCAACTCTCAACCGTTAAAATTTTAATTAAAACATTATTTTTTGTTGATATTACAAACTTAATGTTTTAAAAGCTTCGTTATGTGATGTCTTCTAGCTACCTGCTATATACAAACTGCACAGTAAAATTGCAAAGATTACTTTATTAAAAAAAAAAGAAGCTTAATATGATCATGACTCCTTCAAGAACTGTAACAGTTGTCTGGGTAATGGCTTTATATTGGAAATCAGTAGCAGTTTGAAACTGATACGACAGGGAAACTTTGCTTGATTTTTCAGGCAAAATGAAAATAGAACCGGAGAAGTATTATTAAAGCAGGATACATGATGGTAAAAATAAAAACAGGTCATAGTTCTTCAGTACACACACTGCTAAATGAACAATAATAAATGGTTCATAAGTAGGTAAAGTATTGGAAGACATTGATATAAATGCGAATAAAACTGAGGCGGGAGGGAAAATCTGAAGAGTTCTGTAGTATTATCTTTATTTTAAGAAACTGACATCATTATATGGGATATTTATATTAGGTATAGTTAAAAGCTACAGTTTATGGACAGTTGCTGGCTTGTATATTTGACAAAAGTGACAAAAAGTGTGAGTGGATACTAAAAGTTAGCCATGTTTATGCTTATATTTGCTTCAATCTTCAGATTTCCTTTTTAAGTTCTTGGTCATTGGAAATGCTGGAACTGGAAAATCTTGTTTGCTGCATCAGTTTATTGAGAAGAAATGTGAGTATATATGCTCATAGTAAGAGTTCTCCATATGTTGTACAACAGTTTCTGTTGAAGATGTGTGAAGGTTCTATAACAGTATTTTTAGTAGTAAGAAATGTATGGGTATAATTCTCATCTATTTGGGTAGATGAGAATTTTGTCTTATAATTACTTTCAAAACTATGCTGTAAATCTCTAGTTTCCCTCTGATCAAAAGCTTGATGTTGAGCAGTATCTCTGTCATAGGTCAACTAAATAAAACAAGATGTTGATGGAAAACACATGGCTTTGTGTGTAAATTAAAGTTTGCAGTTATCATTTATCTGGGGAAGATTGTAAGTTCTCAAACCTTTCCTAGAGATATTAAGCAGATGAAAGAAAAAATGGAATTGCTTAAGTGGATCTGGAAAGCTTTTTGCATAGAGTTCAGATCTCCCAATATCCATTCTTCCAAAACAGCTAGATTTCCTGTGCTCCTTGTTAAATATCATGTTTTATGTTAAATATTCGATAGAGGCTCTTCTACCAAATATTTAACATAGAACATGATATTAGTGTGCTAAATGTTGTTGGATATGGATAGATAGGAAAGAAAATTTCTCTTCAAATGCACTCTTAAATTACATTGGAGTATTGGAAAGTACAGTTGAAGAGGGTGTGCAGAGATTTTCCCATAATTTGCTAATGGGAGCAAGGAATAGCTTGATTAAACTACTACTAATTATGATTTGAAGAGGATGTTCAAAATATTGTAATTAATATTTATTTCTGAATGGTGACAAGCCTTATGAATTGTGCAGATTTTTTTGATCTTTCAGGAAGTAGTTTGTAATTTCAGCAGTGTAGAGCTTTGATTATGCCTAAATAGAATTATGTAAAACTATTTGTTTGCTGTAATTATTCTCTAAATTTGTCTGTGTTTTCTTTTTTTTCTCTTTTAGTCAAAGATGACTCCAATCATACTATAGGAGTTGAATTTGGTTCAAAGATCATAAATGTTGGTGGTAAATATGTAAAACTGCAGATATGGGATACAGCAGGACAAGAGAGATTCAGGTATCACTTTTATTCATCTTATTAAATGCTGTTGTTAACCTTGCGTTGCGGATACTGGGTAATATTTGTGGGTGCTGGGTGGTGTTTATCTCTACTTATGAATAAGTCAGTAGAGTCAGTCTACTGAGTCAGTAGAACAGTATGTCTGCTTTGTTGCTGCTTGTTAACTTGATCTTGAAACAACGAAAATATAACAGAAATGTACATCTGTAATTCTCTTGCAGGTCTGTAACAAGAAGTTATTATAGAGGTGCTGCAGGGGCTTTGCTTGTCTATGATATCACCAGGTAAGTTACAACTCTGTTTATTGGCTATCAGATACAAGTAAAAAGACTTCTGTTTTAAGTAATATGTATTTAAGTTTTGGAGCTCACATGAAATGGCGTGAAGTCCATACATGTAAACAGTCTCAGAAAAGGATTAGACAAAATTATGGGGACGGTTTTAATTGTGGCAGACTGTGCAATACTATCATTGTTTCAGGAAGCTTTGTGTGCGCTCGTTGTTGGAAACAGAATAAATTCGGGGAAGATCACTGTGCACATGTTATGCTATTCTCCACGTGTCCTTTACACTTGTGGCTTTGCTCAATTTTGTAGCTTCAAAACAAGTAAGAATCTGATACTGACAGGATGCCACAGAGAGGAAAAAAAGGGCAGATTTTTAGTGCCTTTAAATTGAGGAAGTACTTCTCTTGGGGAAACCGCTTATTGGTATGCAGGTGCAACAGGACATCCTCTAGAGAGGCTGGTTCTGCGTGCTCATTCCTTAGCTCTAGCCCCAAAATCTGTTTGTCTCTGCATCTTTTTTTATATATATTATACTCAGCCCATCAAAGAACTCGCCTTTATAAACTTTGATTTTTTTTTTTTTCTGACCATCATTAATTGATACTGGTCAGATAGATTTGGTGTTCAGTTAATGGTAATTTACTAAGGGTCTTTTTACTCTTCTCCACAGAGATGAGTGGGATGTTTTCTTTGTAATTTGCATTTTGTGGATCAAGTCGGTTCAGTCTCATTTCTCAGTAGTTCTGCTTGAGGGCTGTATCTCTTACTATCACTGCATTGACTAATATTGTGTACAGGTAACTATCTGTCTGTGATATCATTGATATTAACACAAAGGTGGAACTTCAGGACCGTGACTTTTCCATAAGGATAAGAAATTTTTAGCATCCCATTTAAAACTTCATATTCAGTAATTCCATGTAACCAGTAAGTCAGTCCATTATCCCTAGATTTCACGCACAAGTCGAAGCTAGTTTAGACACACGAAATTTTAGCTTTTTGCATTACCAAGGTGTTTTTCTTTTTTTCCCCTCAAAACTGTTTTTTACACTATTAATAACCAGTTACTACTACTCAGATGCTGCAAGTGGACTAATTTAACTCACCGTGCTGTGTGAATGTTCTTTCTTTGGTCACCTATTTCCCTTTTTCTGGATTTGTCAGTTTGAAAGGTACTAACAGTGGTTCCAGATTGCTTTAGAGCTGTAAGTGGGCATGTTTTAGTAAAACCTCATAGGATCTATCTGGATCAGGAATTATTAATGAAAATGGTCATCTTAGGAACAGAGGCAGTGAAGCACTATGCCTCTTATTTTCAGAACTGTCCTAAACTGTGAGAACTAATCTGGAGGGCAGTGCTTTCTAAAGGCTCCAACATGAAACTGCAGCACTTGGCTTTGATCTTGGCACAGAAAATGCTGAGAAGAAATTGGGTGCCTTTGTGGTTGATCTGATTTTGATTTGTAAAAACTGTAATCTTTAACTATGAAGGAGCTTGATACTCTCCCCAGTTTGCAGATGGCATATATGAGATCTATAGGTGGCTCATGTGGCAGCAGTTTGTAACTTGCTCAAATGTAATTCTGAATTTTAATCCAGTCTGACTTCCTAGTCTGTTCACTAGAAATGTTTATGCTCTAATAAAGGATGTTATTTTCTACACAGCCGAGAAACCTACAATGCACTTACCAATTGGTTGACAGATGCAAGAATGCTAGCCAGTCAAAATATTGTGATAATACTCTGTGGAAACAAAAAGGATCTTGATGCAGATCGTGAAGTTACTTTTTTAGAAGCATCCCGGTTTGCCCAAGAAAATGGTAAGTAGTTCATGAGGAGGATGGACCTATTTTTAGTGGTGGCCACTGATAGAACTAGAAGAAATGGCGAGAAACTAAGGCATCAAAAGTTCCACAGGAACTTAAGGAAAAAATTCCTGACAGTGATAGTGACAGAGCACTGGAACAGTTAGCCAAGAGAGGTTGTGGAATCTCCCTCTCTGGAGATCTTCAAAACCCTCTTGGACACAGTCCTGTGCCACATGCTCTAGGAGACCCTGCATGTGCAGGAGGATTGGACTAGATGATCTCTAGAGATGCTTAAAGGATATCTTCTGTAGTTAGAAATATGCTTAGTGAGTCCGTACATTTGTAGGCATTGCTCCTGAAGGACTGCAGAGAAAATGAAGGGTAATATTCTTCTAGATTCATCTTCTTCCAGATTTTACAGATTTACAGATAATGTTGGAGGGAGTGTGCCACAGATGAAGTAATGCATGGGAAAGTGAGTTCCAGGCATGGCATGGGTCCTGAGGACTATTGCCCAGGCTGCAGTGTTCACAGTTTTCAGTCTTTGAGGGTGTACTTCTGTGACAAGTCCAATAGCTTGGACTGTGACAGCTAAAGCCAGTCTCAGTCCAAGCTATTGTGCTACACTCTTTCCAACAGTAAAATGTCTTTAGTCTTATATCTTGATTATAATTTTTTTCCATTTTTTTTCCTTTGGATGTTGAATGCCCTTTTACATGTCATTTTCTATTAGCTGAAAACTATGTGGGATGACTTAGTTGGTTTTATATGCCATCTTGCCCACAGCTCAAGCTAAAAACTTCATTTTGGCTTTTCTAAAGAAAGCACATAGATTTCAGAGGGAATACATAAGAGGAGTTTGCTTTATTGTGAAAAAGGGTTTTGTTTTTACTTTTATCTTCAAAATCTAATTTGGACTAAATCAGGACTAAATTGACAGTTTTTCTCAAGATAAAGCATGTATATCATTCCTGTAAATGTTTGTGGTTTCAGTTATTCTGTTAGAGTATTTCAGGCTTGACTTGAGATTGTTTTCTATTGTCATATGCAGAGCTGATGTTCTTGGAAACAAGTGCACTAACAGGGGAAAATGTTGAAGAGGCCTTTGTACAGTGTGCGAGAAAAATACTCAATAAAATTGAATCAGGTAAATTGAGATTACTGTTCTAACCCTAATACTTTGTCTTCTGGAAATTAAAATACACCTGAAATATCACTATTTAAAGGTCTGTAATAGAATTCAGCAAAATCTTGCTGCAGTGAAAGTCTGTCTGATTTACAGCTGATACCACTATGTTTTAAACATAATGAGCAGGCAGAAGGCTATACCTGAAGGGAAGCAGGGAGAGGGGGAATATGTGAATGCTTTTACAAGGCTTTCCTTAATAGTCAGCTCTGAGCATAGACTGAGTATTCTGTGGGTTGTTGTTTCCCCACAAGCATAACCTTTTAACACTAAGCTTCAGCAAAGCAGAATAAGACACTTGTATCAAGGCACACATAACTCCTAATTCTGCTTCTCATATTTAGCAGGAAAATCTAGTCGAGGCAACTGAAGCAATAACGCTGAAAACATCAGGGATGTTTCCTAGCAACTTATGTTTCTCGGGAAACCTGCTTGAAACCATTTTGTATTCTTTTCTAAATCTAGAAATACGATTTCTCTATAACCTTGTTTCTATAGGAAATAATAATTTATACAACTAGTTCTGTTTCTTCATTTCTTGGTGCAAGCAAGGATATTTCTACCAGAAACAGGCTTCCAAGTGCTCAGTATCATTAAAGCTAATCTGCATTGCAATTCTTACTTTCTAATTACCCAATATCTCTCGCTCTCTCTCTCTTTTTTTTTTTTTTTTTTTTTAAATTGCAATTTTGCAGTGTGCCTGATAGATGCATTTTGGATGCTTGTCCTTTTTTAAAATGAAAAGAATATAGCACTTCAGGGGAGTTCCCTATTATTATACCAAATGCTAAACAAAATATTTGATTTTAGAGCAGAAAAATGGAAGAGTGAGGCAAAAAAACAATGTTCTCATGATACTGCAGTTCCTCAGGTGGTTTAGAGACATTACTAGGGCAGGACTAAGTCATGTCTTCTGCAGACTACTTGTCCCTTCCCTTGTGGGAAAAGCCGGCTAGAGAATCATGGAAAAATTGAGTGGAAGGAACCCAGAAGGTTGGTAGTGTGGCCTTCTGCTTGAAGCAGGATCATCTTTGAAGTGAGAGCAGGTTGCTCCTGGCCTTGTCCAGGTAGACTTGGAGACTTCTCCAGGAACAGTGGTTCCAGAAGCCCTGTGGGACACCTGTTGAACCACTCTCAAGGTGAAGTTTTTCTCTCACGTTTGTGTTTGATTCAGAAACTCTCTTTTGGCATATTATGGGTCTTGCCTCGTGTTCTTTTATTGCAGATTTCTGAATTCAGTTTTCTCTAAACCTCTACCTTTTAAAATGCTGAAATCCTACCCTTAGGTTACCTCTTAGTCTTTTCTTCTCCAGGCTGTGCAAAGCAAACTCTCTGTGCCTCTGCCTGAATCTTGGTATTAGGAAAGTGATGAGACTGTTGCAGCTTCAGCTGCCCATGTCCAACCAGTTGCAAGGCTGAGTGTATTTCCAGAAAGCATCCACACAAGCACATATAAAATATTTTTGTATGCCCCTTTCCAGCTGGTGCTGCCCTTGTGGATTGATCCATCTCCAGTGATGGGCCTGGGAGTGGCTGATACAGGGTGTTATTTGGGTTCCCCCCTGCCGCTATCTCACTTGGCTTCTTGGTTCCTTTTTGCCTGTGGATTCTGACCACATAACCTAACAGGGTAGTGTGCATTAACCCTGTCTGAATGTTCAGCCTGCTGAACGGGGAGAAATCCTCCCATTTCTCTCTTCTGTTCTAACCGGGGCCAGCTCAGCATATAGCTGCAAGAACTTTTCCTTCCCATTCATTTTTGCCAATTCTTTGCAAGTTAATCTCTAAACCAGGTATCTTTTAATTTGAAACAATGTTTGCAGGTGTGTTAGATGTTTCCCTTGTTACAAGTGCAAAAACATTTATTGTTGCAACTTAAATGAGGCAGCTGCTTTGTCATTATGATTAAAGCTGACAGTTGAAATTACTGGAAAAAAATTATACAGGTTTGGGATTGCTTGAAGACAGACAGAATTGAAGTAGCTCTTTCCATGACTGCAGCAGAACACCATTAGATGTTTGTGTCTGTTGTATTTTAACTTGGATCACTTATAACTAGCACATTCTAACTTCTGTTACCATTTTGCTTTTCACCAGGAGAACTAGATCCAGAGAGAATGGGCTCGGGTATTCAATATGGGGATGCGGCCTTGAGACAGCTGAGATCGCCACGAAGAGCACAAGCAGAAAGTGCTCAGGAATGTGGGTGTTAAAGAAACAAAACACAAGAGTCCCAAACACTGAACTTAGATATAAAAGGTAAGATTACAAAATCTCGGGGCATTTGGTAGATTACCTTATTTCATAAGCACGCTATTTTGTCTGCTTGGGTTTTTTACAGGTAGCCTGTAAAAGAGTATAAAATCCAGTCAAGAAATGCACAGAGGAAATGAGTTGTTATAGTTCATATTTCTTCTGCCATCTACCTGCCAAAGGAAGACTAATGGTCTTTCTAAATAATAATGTTGTTTTCCTTATTTTGAGTAATACACTTAAAAACATTGTATCCCAGAAAGGAATTATACCATTTATAATTGCGTAAGACACTGAAGACACTGATGAATCTGTGGTATCATGTAAAAATATTACTGGAAATAAGAACTCATGAAATGTGTGATGCAGTATCTTGCCACCAATATCTTGTTAAAAACTATTGTATGGTCTCTTCTGAAATAAAGACTGAGAGTCTTGAAAACAAAAGATAATTTTGAATTCCAAACTTCCACTGACTTTTTTTGTCCCTAAATGGAAAACCAGCCCCAAGTAGTTCCAGTTCCTGACTGTCATGGGCAGAAATGTCTGCAAGAAAAGACCTGCATTATTTGCTTCAGCAGGGGGTGGTTTCAAGCAAGCTACTCCCCATGGCTATTGTTGTCTATAGCTGCAGAGCTGGGGACTTGAGGAACATATTTTTCCCTTTAGGAATCATAGGAAAAGAGGGGTAGAAGTCCCATAATCTACTCCTTAAAACAGCCTAGTAGATAGTTTCTCATAAACACTTATCCTTAGACATCTTCCAGTTTTTATGAGTTTTATCTACCTCCCTGCAGTATGTGAATGGGTAGAACAGTCCTTTCTCCCTAAGCCAGTAATGCGGATAGTTAGGGAATTACTGGGCAGTTGCTCTGAGGTCACTGACCCTCACTTTTCTAACAAATGAGGGCGGTGATATCAAACTAAGCTAGTGCTGAAAGCATAATTATTTTTACATTAAAAACTTTACAGAACATTAAATAGGGCTCCATTCAATTCTATAATCTCACTTTTTGTTCTTTATATATTTTGAAAGCTTAGCTTCCATTAAAGTTCAGAATTTTAATAACATAGGACTCTTCAAATTGCTTTCCTCCCATTTTCCTTAAAAGATATGATTCTTCACCAAAAGACTTGTGAAAATGGAGTCCATTGACTCTGACTCTTGTTGTGGCTGTACCAGAGTGAATGTTCACTGATGCTATTTCAGGAATTGACTGTGAACATTGATCAGATGTACGTCAGTGATGGAATTCTTGTATATTTTTCAGCTGTCCATGCAAATGGTGTTTGAAGAAACAGAGAACGTGTGAGGGCTATGCAGTTTTTTAAAAGCATCTTCCAACTATATATTAATAGGACCAGACCACTGCTGGAAAAGTGAACTGTGTAATGTAATGCAGGAATGTGCACGTGATACAAAAGACTGCAAAGCAAATCTGCTAGTTTGGTGGACAATGTTAAGGCTCATACCTGTATGTAAACATTTCCCATTGCCCATTTTTGTTCCTTCTTCTTTAGTTTAAAGCATTGCTCTGTGCTGTATATAATGTAACAGTAAATTTACAAAGCATGATATACTTATATATGATGATAGAATGTTGCACTATAAGCATTTAATATTTTATTTTTTTATCATATAAACTAAAATTTAACTGAGGTAGGCTTTATCATGTTTGCTTGCACAATAGGTTATATTTATTACCTGAATTATAAAGGCACTGGCATTGATTTGTCAGTGGTGGATTTTTTTCCTTTAGTTTGTCACATTATACAAGCAGTTTACGTGACTAATATACAACATATGTTTAGGACCCTTACTTATGGTTACCAATATGTCAATCTGGAAAGCACATTTTTATTGAAGTACACCTATCCTGTTTTCTCATAATTCTTAACTAAATATCTTTCAGAGGTCTTTTAGCCCACTTCAAAGGTTTAGATACAGAAGATATTTCTAAGTATCAAATGCTTATTGACTACTTGAATGTTTTTGTTTTCTCTGTATAGCACTGGTGTCACATGTAGTATTTGTGTGAACTGAACTGTGCACATTCTGTTTGCTTGTAGCACTAGTCCAGGGAAATGGGCTTACAAAAACGATCATGATAAGAGTTCTCTTAAGCTCTTATCACTAACAAAGCAATTAACTAGGGCAAAAATGACTTCTGCTGCAAGCATACCTGGTGAGGTACAAGCTGAACCCAAATGGGTTTTTCCAAGGTATGCTGAATGTAAGAAACTTAAACTATCCATTTCTTTGCTTTTAAACATTCATAAAGTAAAACATAGATTTTGACTGTGTATTTGGGAACTTGCAGTCTGTCTTGCTGGCGCTCTGCCTTTTTGACCTTGGTGAGTGCACTCCGCGTAGAGCTGTCTACAGCAAGCTGGCACACTCGTATAATGGTGCGGGAAAAATCAGCATGCTGCTTGAGTACTTCTTTGTGCCCCTGAACCTCAGCTAGAGGCCTCAACCTCGGAGTTGGTTAAAATGTGCAATTGAGACTTCTCTGCTACCCTGTTCCTGCTGAGGGGAGAAGGTACAGGCCAACAGCTTAGAAAACCCATCCTCCTTGCCCGGCTGGAGACCAAAGAGGAAGAGACCAGCCGAGGCTGGAGCAGGAGGCCGCAGCCCCAGACCCTGCATAGCATTTCCACAGTGTCCCAGCCTTGATCAGGTGAGAGAGCTAGGGCTTTTGTATTGCTGCACAAAGAGCTGTGGATTAAGCACAGTGTTTCTACAGAGAGCTAAATGGCAGATAGAAAAGAACAGGGACAGCCAGTGTAGCTGCACTCATGGAAATCACTAGTGACAGTTTTATTTAATTACTTGTACAATTAGACATCAGATGGTTCCTTGGGAATGCATGCTAACACAGAAAATAGTTAATGTGATCAAAACCTACTCTTGAAATCTCAAGGACAAATGTGCTTTATTTTCTATATAAGAATCTTTTCTATTTAAGAGTCATTTGTGAAATACGTGTTTAAAAACTAAAATGCAATTGATGCTGTAATTCAGAGGGTAGCCATAGCACAAAAACAAGGCAAAAATACTGCGGAGAGAGGGGGGTGCCATCTTTCATGAAACTGAAAAATGTTCCCTTTGTCCTGACACTTATAGTTCCAGTGGATGCTTCTAGAGAAGTTATACAGGTGAAGTCTAAAGAATTAAATTTGCTTTGTACTGGGAAAGACTAGGTTAAATCTTAAAAAGGCTGCTGAAGCCAAAGCCTTTTTTTCTTATGTTATAGGTTTCTCTATTGTCTATTTATCTCATGCAAGGTTAGATTTGTCACATTGTTGACCATTACTCTGAAGGAGCAGTCCCTTCCTGTTAAGGCCATAAAGTGTTTGAAGCAGCTTAATTTGGCATTTACAAGAATTTACCTGTCTTAATCCTCATTTGTGTTACTGTTTCCACTGGAAGTAATTACACAAAAAGCAAATTCATTGGTACAGGTATTGGCTGTAGTTACCTCCACTACCAATCCAAACAGCATATAATTCAACAAGTTATGTTGTATTTTTTGCTAGAATTTGAAGGAGTTTTTAACCACCCCCCCAAACCCAGCTGAACTGCTGGGAAAAAAAATGAGATTTTTTTTTTTTCCTTCTCATAATTTGAATCAAAATTCCTGGTACACAGCTGAAATAGAACTGAGGCTTTATCATCAGTTTTGTGATAGCACAGGTAAAAGCCTCTCTTTGTCACTGTTACCATGGCTGAAGTAGCATTGCCTTTCTCAGAACTTTGCTTTGTTGTACAAGCTGTTATGGGAAAGGGGAAGAGCTATTTAAGTCTGTCCCTTTTCTTTCAGCAGAGTATTGCTTAAATCTAAAGGGTTTTGCACTACTTTGTTTTCCTTCGGCTTTTTTTCAGTTCTGATCATTTTGATAAAGTGTCTAGGGTTAGGTGGTTGTAAGCACAATTCTGATTTTTCTTGTAACCAGTTGTCTTAAGCTTTCTTCTTCCCCCCAGGAAAGAAGGATTAATTACATTATAACCCACTTTGAAGTAGTTTTTACTGTTTTTCTTTAAGAAGTATACCCTTATACTATTAATATCACATGCTAATATTTAACTCATGTATGTTTTCAGTGTACAGTACTTATTCTACCAAAGCAAGAGGGCTGAGGGTTTTAATATATCAGATAGCTAAATACTAGAATTTATTGGTTGTAGAGCTTTAGCTGTTCAAACTTCAAGAAGTTTAAGTGTCATCTAAAAGCCTTGGTCTTGCCTTTTAATGAGTCTGTTGGGACTATTCTCTTTCATTTGATGCTTGTGTCTAACACTGAATAAAGATTTTTTTTTTTCTTGATATTCTAGGTGTTTTATAGCAAAGTGGTTCTTCTACACCTTTTGCCAGCTAAGGTACCTATTTAAACAAGACAAGTGGTAGATGATACTGAACAACAGTATGTTGCTGTTCCTGCAGCAAGCATGGCCTGGTCTGTAGCTGTAGCTCCCAGAAGCTGGCAGCAGAGCAGTGGGTGTCCCAGGGCTGCACTGCAGCCCTCTTGCTGCTTGCACTGAGCTCCCTCAGCACCAGCTTCTTCTGGGGCTGCCCCACAGCAGGGGTAGGTGCTGGCACTGAGCACATCAGGACACTGCTGCATCTGCTCCATATCAGACCCAGAACACACACAGGGTGGCTCCAGGACTTAATTTCTGTCCCCCCCTTGTGCCTGTCCTTGAGTGCTGCTGGCTGCAAGGCTGGATGAAGAGCTGCTGCCTTCCTGTTGGGTGCCCTTCTGGGCTGGAAGCCACACACACACACACACACACACACACACACACACCCCCTTTAAAGGGATGACTGCAGCTCTTCTGCTACATCTGTCTTCACAAGGTCACAGTGCTTAAAAAGATTTTTTTTTTGGTACAACTTGAAGGCTGTAGTGGATTTTCCTATAACTTCCTCCTAGCCCATAAGGCAAGACAGTTAAATTACACTATCTTATCAGTTTTTTCCATTGAGGTGGCTTTGGGCTTAGATGTTTCTAGCTCCTGGATAACCTTCAAAGGGAATATTAAAAAAGAGAAAAAAAAAAAAAAAAAAAAAACACTGTTACTCTGTACTCCCCAGCTTCTAAATAAGACTTTACAACAGTATTTCAGACTATTTGCCCCTTAATGGGGCTGGAAGGAAAGATGAGGCAGTAGGAAAGAACCCCTAGGAGACCACTTCCAAGAAAAGTGTCTGTGATCTAGAATTATGGGAAACACCAGTATACACTGGCAGCACCTACCAGAAACCAGTGTCATTTTTCCTCCACAAGGGGATTAGACCTGGGAAAAGGAAGCAAACAGTGAAGCCAGAGCTCAAAAGGGTTGCAGACCCCAAGCAGAGCCTCAGAGCCCTACAGTGGAAGTGAACCCAACCCCAAATACTACAGTACAAGCAGTCAAGGCACTTTGTGTCACTTACTTTATTCACATGTACAAGTTGACACTCTACTGTCACATACAATACAGAAGCTTTAAAAAACAAAATTTAAAAACTTTTAAAAATCACATATTGCTTCAAGCTTAGATGGTCTTTCCCTATAGTTTTTAAAGTGAATTCAGTGCTAACAATAGGTGAGGCAGCTCCTTGTTCTACCCCTAGTCCCACAGGGATCACCAGCAAGGTCTTGAGCAAGGCTCTACATATGGCTTTGCTGCTGTGGGCACTGAGCTGGGAACAACTGGGCCATGCAGCTTACTGCATGGAAGCCCTCACATTGCTAGCTTTTGGTCCCAATGCTGGTCTTAAAAGAGAGGCCTTTAAATTAGAGCCAGTGCCTTACATCATTAACTGTGGAGCAGGGGTATTTTCCTAAAAGCTAGAAGTTTGGTTAAAATGTGCACCTGCTAAATACCTGGATAATATTTTTCACCAAAAATATCAGGGCTGTCCATCACACATTTACATTTGTCTCTACATTTAATTATCACCTTGATTCTCTAAAGCTTCCAGTAACAAAGTCTGTCATTTAAAGTGGTGAAGATCTGCCTGCACAAGCATGCTACTCTATTGCACAGCAACATCCTTACACAGTTTCCATCACAGCATTTTACACTTCATCACTAGGCTTCACAACACAAAAGCTAAATTGCAGCATTACACACTGAAAATCTTAAGTTTCATTAAGATAAGTGCTCTCAAACTGAGAGTAACAGACAAGTATTTTCAATGAAGACTTCAGGCAACTGTGAATGTTTTCTGTGTTTGTATGAATACCAGAGCCTTACTTTTAAAACAGGAGTGAGAAGCATTTACCACACAGCTGAACTCAAAGACTCCGTGCAAGACAAAGTTCAGAACTTCCTTAATTCATTGCGGGGGGGAGGGGGCAGGGAAGGAATATTCACTAGCTTTTCCATCTCCAGATGGGTGATTTCATATAAAAGTGTTACTTGTCTTTAAGAGTCTAAAGTATAGACTCTTTTATACTTTACATGTTTTGCTTTCCAAATCAGTTGACTTTGTCAGAATTTATATCAAAACAGTAATAGCTATTTTCCAAACTTCAGTCCATTATATACTAAATCATGCTAAATATCTTGAATAACCGACTTGCATGGATCAGGACTATATTACACACATTCGAAGCAAGCCTTGAGTTTGGGAGTCAACTTATTGGGAAAATACAGGAAAGATACCTGACAGAGAATCAGAGTTTGCCTCTCACTTCAAGCTTTATAGCACTTAAATAAAGAGAATACCAATATAGCCAAGAGAGTAACAAAGATTTTTAACTACAGTTAATGACTGACATAGGGCCTGAATAGCATCACTGCTGCCTTCCAGCAAGTTTTTTGGTGGGTACAGCTTTTTTGACCAGATAAATTAACTATTAGAACTCCTCAGCAGCCCTGGTACAAGCAAGATTCTTGTGCTCTGCAGAGGACCTGGACACCCCTAGCCAAGATGGCTTAAGTTTGTACTCTGTATCCAAGGCAGGAGATATTTAGACCTCCTGTAGTTATTGAAGAGGCTGACACCTCATGGGAGACCCCTCTTAACCTAAAGTAGGTACCCTAGATAGGCATGTGGTCCTCTAGCCCTCCACTGTCACAGAGCCAAGGGCTGTGGGAACAGTTCTGAAAGCAGCAAGGCCAGTCCTGCCCCATGCAGCCAGGAGGCACAACATAGCCAACAGGCCAGGAGCACAGCTGGCTTGCTTTGCTCACACATTTTAAGTCTACAGAGAAGAACAGAGGTGCTGCTCTGGGCAGCAGCATTTTTATTCAGTGGGGCTACTAGATACTGCTTGTTAGAATTCTGCCACTGCCAATCAAAGAGCTAGGTTGGATTCCTGAATTAAAACAGAGTCAGAGGCAACCTGAACATATTTATAGCAGTTAATGAAGAAAAAAAATCAACATACTGAGTAATTAAAAAAAAAAACTCAGAATTAAAGGCATCAATCCAGCTGTATAGTTAACCTCAGTTTTAGACTCTGTTCTAAAATCTTAGCTAAATCAGGTTAGAATTTTCTAAATGACAGTATAATATTTCTGAAGCACTAGTTTATGCAGTAAAGTTGAGACTGGTCCAGATTTTTGCTGCTTAAGTGCAATGGTGCAGCTAGTGAAAAATATGCAGTTTAGTTGGTGTTAAAAATAATGACTTTCACAACTAGGGTAACAGCACATTTTCAAAACTTTGAAGCTCACAATTATAGCTGTGACCTGACTAAAGCTCAGCTACCAAACCAAAAATTTCATTTACAGCAGCTTGACTGGAAAGGGGAAAAAAAAAAAAAGCACACAAAAAAACAACTACACACACACCCCTAATGAATGGACAAATGACTGTTTTACTATGTAAAAATAAAATATTGACACTTCATTATATACTGTAGATTACTAGAGGGTACATTTCTGTCCTCCCCTGATCCCCATCTCCTCAGTGAGGAGTTCCACACCAATTTTGAGATGAAGAAACTTCTTAGAACTTCATCTACAAGGTTTATCAAAGTGATTTTCAAGTTTAAAACCTCTAAGGACACCCATTACACAATACCATGAGATGCATATTGCACTCTGACTCCACTGAGCATAGAGAGATACTCATAAGTTTAAAATAGACTTTACTACAGAAACCAACCCTCTCCATAGGCAAACTGGCACTGGAATGTTAAGCACAATAAGTGTGACCACATAGCTAACACAGCAATGCCAGGATTATCAGCAACTGCTTATGGAGCAGCAGCTACCACAGAATGATTGTCTACATCAGTCATTTGGTAGGACAGTCACAGCAACTCAGAGCCATTCTTTGCTCTGAAAATAAGTGGTCCTAAGAATGGTAAGTAATTTGTTCCAATGACCTTAGAAACAGCAATTAAAAAAATTAAGAAAATACCAGCAGTTCCATTAATCACATTTTGGATTTTTGAGTTTCTACATACAGATCACACTTGAGCTTTCTATGTGGAGCATCCACATCTGAGTGCCATTTGCCAGACCCACTGTCTTTCCCATTACCCGTTTTGACCTATTCTTTTGGAACAATCATTGAATCAAATACTATAAATGCAAATGCTCCTTCATCACACCTTTAAAATCCTCCCCCTAAACCACTTCCTGATCACTTGGAAAACTTAAGAGTCAACTAATTACTTGGAACAAAGATCAAGAAAGTATCTTCTTAGGCTGCCAGTACTCCAAGGCTCTCCTCCCACCTTACAAGGCCCTGAAATGTAGATTCCCAAAAGAGGAACTGTTTAAAAATGTGGGTAGCTATATTCAAAAGATTCTTCAAATGTTATGGCTCCAACTATGCACCCCACTGTGAGGTAGGTAGCCAAGATACAAATATTGTAACAAACAGCTGGAAACTCCCTGTAAAAACCTTGCATAAGCAGTTTGGTTCCTTGCACCAGTGTCCTGATATGCTTGACATTTTTGAAGATGCTTAAGGAAATCAGAATTCACCGAGCTCTTGCAGAGTAGCATCTCATGTACTCGGTCATCCAGGGATTATCTGGTGGGGCAGGCTTTATTCGCCAGGCTTTCTCTGCCTCTGCAGATCGCACTCGCCTCTGAGAAAGTTTCCTTTTCTCCACTTGTCTCCTGTTCTTTGCTCGCAGGGCAGATTCATGAATCTAAAAGATCAGAGTTAGTGTTACAGCAGGAAAAAAAGCCCAGGATTCCCCCATCTCCACAAAAAGCTGAGGGTCGCATTCCATTCCTGTCAGCTCCCCGCCCCCCCACCCTTCCTGAAGGGATAGGATTTGACAGCAAGGCTGCTTTTTCTTCTATCACTTATACCACTAAGAGAAGCACAGAACTGTGGGGAAGATGCCTCTGCCTCAGTGCTGCAATTTTGAAGACCTTAAATGTTTTTCCGCATTTTTGCATAGTTTAAATTCCTAAACATCCCTCAGTGTGACCAAGCATCCTTTACAAAGCTACGGTAAAAACTAGCAACTCCCTTACAAGACACTAAAGTACTTTATCTCACATGCATGCTTCAGGAATGTCTGCACATCTTTCTATATTACATTTTTTCCTAAATTCATTTTTAGGATACAGCTACTGCATTCATTGCTTTTGTCTTCAGAAGATCTATATCAGATCTCTATCTGTTTCCAATCTCATTTAGGGCACAGTAACATCTTCGAAGCATTCAAGGAAAGTGCCCTTTACCCAAGTGCTAAGAAGTCATTCCCACCTAAAGAAACCTCCCTAGTGATAAAATACTAGGCAAACAGTTTGCATAACTGCAAGTTTCAGGAGTGCCCTGCCCTTGTGCTCCACAGCTAAGCTAAATCCTTATCTTTAGGGCTCCACTGCTTGTTTCTGGCATAAGAAGTGTTAAGCATGAGTAACACTCAAATCAGTTGTCAGCTTGTTCCCAGGCTTTGAAGCAGTGCTCAGCTATTTCCATCACTGCCCAAAGCTTATCAGCACAATTACAAGTAGTTCTATATCAGAATGGGCTGCTTCTCTCAAGAATTAAGACCTCAAGCTCCTCATGTCTCTCAAAGAGAGCCATCCAGGGAACAAAAGTCTTCCTGGACAGCTTCAAACCCTCCCCAGATCTGCAGCCAGCTGTATCTTACATCAAGAACAGCAGCCTCTTTATTCCTCTGAATCCTCACTGATTCAGAGTCTAGATGGGCAGTGATAAGACACAGGTAGGACACATTACTGATTGTTTAGCAGACTTGGAAAGCTCTAGAAGGTAAAAATGGAATTGCTGTAACACTAAAGTTAATGTTTCTCACTAAGCAAGTAGATCTGCAGTACTTGAGTTCTAATACTACCTATGGCCATGTAAATTTTAATTACATTCCTTCACTAATGTCTACATCAAACAGGCAGTGTGGCAGGAGTCCGATGGACTTTTCTGTGGGTTGGCAAGGGGAGTTTTGACAGCAGAAGTGTTGGTACCTTCTCAATGAAGCTTGTGTTCCCACAGATTGCCCCAGGAAAGTTACTCTTCTACAACTTAAACACTACCCCTGCGTTTATGTACCTGTCTGCCTGCTTGGGGGTGCTTACTGCTAACCGCCTGATGCTTTTCTCTTGCCATGAAATTCAGAGTGCAGAAATACTTTTATAACAGCGAGTTTTGCTGGTTGCACTGGAACAGCCAGAAACAAGATCACCAGGCATTAATCAGAATTTGAAAATACTGGTCAAATGTGAAAAGTTCCAAAATTGATTAATAGTTAAAGCTATTGCCTTTGACACCTTCAGGCGTATTTCTATAAGATTTTTTTTTGTGCAAGAATATCATAGAATCATAGAATGCCTAAGGTTGGAAGGGACCTCTAGAGGTCATCTAGTCCAACCCCCCTGCACACG
>JAUBNY010000465.1:3250260-3307183 GCA_032275445.1 Crypturellus soui | reverse complement strand
TCCCCTTTCCCTCTCCCCTTTCCCTCTCCCCTTTCCCTCTCCCCTTTCCCTCTCCCCTTTCCCTCTCCCCTTTCCCTTTCCTTTCCTCCTTACTTTTTGTCCTCCAAAAACAACCATAATCTACTGTATTTGTTACATTTGGAATAAAATTTAGAATCACTGTATAATCTTTGATAATCTTAGATAAGTAAACGAAGACATTTTCCCTGTGCAGTAATCTGAGAAGACAGTTGTGCAGGAGAAGAGCTTGTTATGTAAGGAGATAGTGCAGGGAGACAAGGAATAGCCAAAAATCTCAACCTTTTTGATCTCTGTAACAGAATAATGATCCGATTTAATATCTCTAGCCCAAGAACATTTAACTTCAGTTTAGGCATGGAAGTTATTTTAATGAGGTTTTATTTAAGTAAACTCATTGTCCGTAGCCTTCTGTTTTGGCAATAGTCAGATGAAAGGCATTGTACACGTGCCAAGTAGCTCCTAACGCAGCAGCAGAGTCCAACAGCAGCAGTGGAAACAACAGGGCTGAGCTCCCGCTCCGCGGACCTGGGAAGCCCCTTGGGGCAGGGAGCGAGCGGGCGGCCGCGCACCTCGGGGCTGTGGGTCAGCAGCAGCGCTGGCCTCGCCGCGGCTTTCCTGGGGCTGGTCTGTCCATCCCGGCCGACGCGGGCGGCAGCAGCCCCGCGAGGGGAGCCCGAGGGCTGAGGTGGCCCCAGGGCACTTCAGTGGGGGCAGTCGGCTCCAGAGCTGCCTCTTCAAGTGAAATGCCAGTGTCCAGCGAAAGTGCGGAAGGGAAACACGTTTCACGGGGCACAAATCCCCATGATTATTCCTTTCTCCAGAAGTGTTGTGTATCAGTCAACTGAAAAATAAGCAAACAAAAAACCCCACACCCTTAATCATATTCAAAAGTGTTGAATTCTAGCACTTGAGATAATTTGTTTGTTGAAAGCCAGAGCTAGGAGCTATGCTTTGGTGAGCCCTGCAAGAGGGGGAGCAGCAGGACCCGCTCCTTAGAAAAGGGCTGCTAGTGCATTTCTTTCCCATATTAGTTAGAACCTCTCTAGATAAATCTATTCTTCCAAACATGTTCAGACTCTCAGCCCAGCTTACTGTATTAGTACAGGGAGGAGGGGAAGAAGCGGAAGGGAGCTGTGTTTTAAAACTAGAAACTGGATTCTCTTCAACCAATTTAACTTCTGACCTTCTCAGCTGTTGGATCAAGTTGTTGCGGCAGGCACGCAGCCAGACAAGTAAAACATAAGGGCATGCAAGTTGCTCTGTAGTCGCTGTCTGGCTGGGGGGCTGCTTGCAGAAGGCAGCTTGTCAGACTGAAGTAACTAACCGAATTTTAGATTAAAATCTACCAGCTGTCAGGGTAATTAAAATTGAGAAGTTACATTGATTTTTCTTTTTGCAGCCAACTCGGAGATAACGAAGGCAGACAGGGGAAGCAGTAGCATCGTCTAGTAAAGAATGAGCCCCAGAGCAAGGGAGACGGTGCTGGACTCCCGCTCCGGTAGCTGCTCCCAAGGGTCCCTGGGGGCCTGGGTGCGAGCAGCAGCCGTGAAAGACGTCAGGGCCAGTGCTGCACCACGTAGTTGTAGATTTACCCTAAAAACCTGGGTATCATTTATATGAAATTTATAGATGGAGGAAATAGTTAAAAATCAGTGAAAAATGTACGTAAGTTTAAGCTTATCCTCGCAACCTGAAAGAAGGGCGAACGTGCTGTCCCGCAGCACCCTCACGGCAGGGCTGGGCTTGCTTCCACCCATCACGGACGCGCTGAGCAAGTAGCAGCAATCAGCCGTGGTGCAGTGGTGTTCTTCACAGCAAGCTGAGCTTACCTTGTTTCAGTGGCAAAAATACTTTAAACTAAAGGTGTTATAGCAGGGCAAAGCA
The DNA here is from genome assembly GCA_032275445.1 of Crypturellus soui. Classification (NCBI taxonomy): domain Eukaryota; kingdom Metazoa; phylum Chordata; class Aves; order Tinamiformes; family Tinamidae; genus Crypturellus; species Crypturellus soui. The sequence continues at coordinate 3,305,278 of JAUBNY010000465.1, read as the reverse complement.
TACAAAATAATTCCACACTTGGGACTTTTTACACAGTATTTATTTCCCACATAAGCCAAACAGGCATGTGGTGTGCGTGTTTTCAGGTATGTTTTGTGAATTTACAGCATAAGTTCCCATTTTATGCAGTGGATTCCATGTTTCACGCTCTGTATTTGGGCATCTTTAGCACTCTTATGCCAAATGAAGACATAAAATGAAAACAGAACAGCACTACTACCACCCCCTGCCTGCAGTGAAGCCTTTATAAAGCATCAAGACTAGGCATGTTACTATATATGAAATTTATTACAAAGTCTTAACAAAATAAGAACGAAATGTAAAAAAAAAATAGAAAAAAAGTATTTTAAAAAGTGATATTCATCATGCTTGTCCCTGAACATAGAGCTCATAGTTTGCTTTTAACACAAATTTGAAGTAAGGATTAGATTTCAAGGTGCCAAGTTCCTCCGCTTGCAGCAGGTCCTTCACTTCTGGCAGATATTCGCTTAACTGAACTCCTACAATAGAAAATTTTTCATTAAAGAACTCATAAAGTGCTAGAAAGGATCTCCACTGCTAATGCAAACACTTGGTTCATGCAAAAAGAAAAGTTATTCTGCAAAACTAGGAGTCAAAATGCGAGATTCAAATACTTCCTACTTAGAATTCACAGTGTTTATAAAATCATTATGAAAAGGTCTACTATTAACACTAAGAAATCCTTAAAACTAAAAGTCTTAAACTAAAATCAAAGTCTACCTATCCTCTAAAATGGGTTGCATGATTTCAATCTCGGCAGTGGAAAACTTGCAAAATGAAAGAAAACAATTGGGTTGAAAATACGTACAAAACTAGGACTGTTTTGAAGAACATTTACAACATGGAGCCTTCTCAGCTCTGGATAAAAAAAACATACAATAAAACTGAATTTCTTCGAGTCTAGTCTGCTTATTTTTTTTGTTGTTGTTTGTTCGTTTTCCCTCAGAATCTTTAACTTTTATAGCTGTAACTTGCATTGGTCTTTTAATTTAATGGGAGTATGGAGGTTCTGTTTTAGCTTTTGCCTTTTTTTTTTGGGGGGGGGGGAGCAGCATAGAACATTTGAAGTAAATCAGATTAAGCTCTTCCAAGTGATAGACCATTACATATTAATATTTCACTTTACGTGCTTTTAATTCCAAAAGACACTTTATTTTGTGATAAGAAACTGCTAAAAGGCTGACTGCTGCCCTATAGAGCAAATAATTTGAGGATACTGAAATTATAATCAAGGAATCTGCTAGTCTCTCACTCTTTATCAATTCACAGAGATGAAATTATTTTCCTTATGATTTTAATTATCTACTGGACTGCATGTGGAAGTTTTTATTCTCACAACCTGTTTTTCCTCCATCTCTTCTTGGGTCCAACTCTTCAGTTTAAGCAACTTTAAAAATAAACTAATCAATTTCAAGAAGTTCACTTATACTTAAGTACATTTTACCTTCTTTCAAGAGCTTCTGTAATATTTTCACAAATATACTGTCTTTAGATGCTTCAATTGGATCGTCTTTGCCTTCTGAATTGGACCAACTGCAAGTCACAAAGAATAAATTCTTAAAACAGTAGAGCAAATTAAATAAAATGCAACACTAAAACAATACATAGGAAAATTGATAAATTATCCAAGACAATTAATACCTGTTCATAGTGTTATATACTTGCCTATAGATCAAAGCAAAGCTTTATTTTCTCTTTTGTGTTATTCTTTATTTCAAAGGTAAAACTGTAATAAAATTGCACTACTATAATGTAATCTAGTTAAGAAGCATTTCTTTATCTTCCTATATTCTAAAGTGTTACCTGTTAAGACAAAAAAAAATTTAGTCTCAACAGTGATTTCCATGATCTCACAATCACTAAAGATTTATCTTCTGGCATAAAGCAGAAGTAATTTGCCAACATGTTTTAAAAATGAGACACAGAAGGGAAAAGATTGAAAAATGTAATTTGCAATCCTGAAACAGCACACACACACACAGATATTTTCTGAGTCTCGTTTGTGTTTAAACACAAAGGTGACGATTTGTGGATGTGAAGCCTCATTTGTGGTAAGACACTCCCAAATGTATTTTCGTAAGAGGAAGGTAATTTGAAATGGGAGTTCTTTGTCTTTGCAGAGCTTTCTATGGAGCAGTTTTCAATCCCTGGCAAGGTAACCTCTCCTGGCACAGCACCAACCTCGCAGCCACTGGTGTCCTGCTCCAGTAGCCCAAGGAGAAACTCATGCCAAGTCCTCCCACGTGGCCTGCGGGACACAATGCCGCGGATCCAGGCCTGGCTCTGCGTCCCACAGGCCACCTGGGAGGGCCTCGCACAGAAGCTCCTTGAGCTGCCACCACTTGTGGTGGTCTGCGCGCCACTTGTACTCTAAATAGGAGAGTCTTTACAGCAGAGAGTGGCCTGGGAAGGTATTCTCATATCACTCCTTATGTTCTGCTGAAATGGGAATGGGATTTAGAAAATCTGGCTGAAAATCAGTAAGAAAGATGAGGGAATCCCATGGAATCATTTGAATGGGGAAAGAAAAGCACTCCTTAGCTTTGCTTGCTGAAAAGGTTCAACAGAATCCATCAGATTGGATTCAGCCTGTATTTAGTGTTGAAAATGATCTGAAAGGTAGCTCTTTTAAACAGCACATAAAATTTTATCTCTTACAATCAAGAAGATGACTGTAACTCAGAAGAGAGGTATAAAGTTGTCCAAGTGGTTCAGTGGTTAAAATAAGTGAAATACAAGTCTGCAGGAGTGATTTTGGCACATGATGCTCTTAAAAAGCTTCTGTCTTGAGATGTATTTGAATCATTATAGTGTTCTATAGAGGGTATTGAGTTCAAGGATAGGATTGCTTCCAAGAGAAAAAAGACAGTTAAGTAATTTATTTTACCTTATCAAAACATACAGTAAGAATGAAAGCTGTGTGGCTATATTTTTGTTTGTTTTATGTTGAAAAAGCATAGTAAGTTGCCACTCAGAAAAAAATGAACAAAGTCTTCGTGCTGTGGTTCCACTTCACAAAGAAAAGGACACATCCAGGTACTTCATACTTAAACTATGAAATCAAGTCTTTTTATTGAGCTGGAGAACAGTATACAAATATGTGATTTTGAAACACCACAATGTTGTTAAAAAAAACTCCTATTAATTTATACTTATAATGGACTTACCCATCTCTTTGGAGTGCCTTGCAGAGAATTTTTAGTTTAAGATCATTTACATCTACTTCCTCATCCTTTAATTAATGTAAGAAAAAGAGAAAGGTAATTTTAACATTTTTTTAAAGAAATAATCACTGTATCACACTCAGATTACACTGATGAACTGAACTCTTTAATTATTGAACACTGTTAAATTGTAAGTTAATGGTTTTGTGTATATGATATTTACATTAAAAACACATTTGTCTAATTGATCTGCTAAATACATGTACTAGTGATTAAAACAGTTTCCAAATGTTAAGGAATTTTGATTTTGACAGTTTCCATTACTTAAAATTGGGTAGTTCCTGCCACCTTGTTTTACAGATTAAAAGCTTGGGTCAGATTTGAAATTACTACATTAGATTTTGACTGCTATCATCCCATCATTTTGCTTGGTTTGCAGAAGGAGGTAGGAGCAAAGGAAAAAAGGTCAAAGTTGCTATTTGTCAAATCTTGTTGAAAGACACTAGATTGTACCAGGCATTCAGGGGCAGTAAGTTTTTCATAGCTTCTGAATTGTTTTTTCCCTATTACTTACTTGGCTTTGCTGGTTTCTGAAAAGCCCTGACTCTCTAGTTTCAATATTTTGTCTGTCTAGATTAAAATAATACTAAAATGTAGTTCTTTAAATGGTGAACCCACTCTGACATCTTTAGAGGAAAAAAATGCTATAATAGTGTAAAACAACAATCTTCACATATATGTATTCCCAATAATGGTTCACTTGCATCTTAGTTCCAAGTTGTTCTTCGTTACAGTTTTGTTTACTGCATTAAAATGATTTCATGGTTACTGTGTGAGCCTTAATGAACTCTGCTCTACACATCAACTGGCAATAAGGGTAGATTTTTTCTGTATTGCTTGTTATACAATCACATACAAATGTGGAAAAGTTGTTAAAAAAAGAGCAAACATTCAATGTTTGATACACACCATGAACAAGCAGACTTAAAATAATGACCAGGAGATAGGGCTTAGTGTAGGAATTATTTTAAAAGAATAAGTGTTAGAAAATGTTTAAAAAGGGTTTGAGAAATGAGACTACAAACATAACATTCAGGTTTAAAAAAGTTAAAGCTTTATCATAGTTAAAGGCTGAAAATTGATCTTGGGGCTGTTAAGGCAATTATTACTCATAATGTATCGAATTAAGTAGATGAGTTAAGTTCAATACTAGTACTACATATTTAATTTATCTTAACCATTCCCATCCTTCTGACTTAAAAGCATCTGTAAATATATGTAGTAGAGATAGGCTGAATAATTTAGGAGAATTAATGTAGCCACTGCCTTTTTGGTTTTAGTAGGAAAGCTTCTAAAATCCCCGTGCAGCCCAATATTCAACAACCCCAGTCCCAACAGAAGCATTCATTTGATTTATACACAGAACTACACAGAAGAGTGTATGGTTTCAGTTCCATTGAACCATGCTGTATGTAGACAGTCAATGCAGTAAGTTTGATTTAGAGGTCAGCTTGTCACTGGGACTAGATCAACAGGCCAGACTTAATCATTAGAAGCACATCCACAGAAGGATTTGTTGACATTTTGGGCAGTTTTCCTGATCTCTAACAAGATGAGGCATACAGTTCAGGTATCCAAGCTTTGCTAAACCTCAGACATGACTGACAGATTGGTGATGTCAGGTAAATTATTACTGGCTTTAACATATGCTAGTAATCACTAAGTGCCATGAAGAAACTCCTTCCAAGCCTTGGAAACAGCCAATAGTTTACATCTAATCTCATCCTTGTTCTAGCATGCTGTTGATCAGCACACAGTGCAACAAATGTATGTACAAACAAGTAAATGAACTACAGAATTTGTTAGCAGTAGGAATAGATCCATCTGATGGGAAAAAAATACAAGAGCACTGTTAATACCAGACTGAGTATGTAACAAAGGAATGCTTGAAACCCCCAGAAACATGAAATTTATACAGTGTTCCAAGGACCCAAAACAACCACCTGTAGTAAGTCTCATAGAAAGCAACTCATCTGATCAGGTATCATAAAAAGATGGATCAGCCCAGAAAGGAGGTGCAGCCTCCATCCCTGGTGGTCTTCATGATCCAGCAGGGTAACACCTCGAGTAACCTGCTCCGACTCTAACCTCAACAACTATCCCTGCTTGGGGGGCAGAACAGGACTAGACACCTTGTGAGTTACCTTATGACTTTGTAACTACAATATGGAAGAAAATCCACAAGCAGGTTTTCAAACATGCCCAAACTGATGCCCAATACCTGAAATAAAAGTTAATCAACCAGCTACTTTGATGGAGGATGACAATCTCAAGAGAACTTCAAACTCCCTGAGACTAAGCAAGGAAAAACAAAACAAAGAGAACTGAAATACAGTATGAACAGCCCCTAAGAGATGAAATAATGACTAGTAACCTTCTCACAAATCTGAAGCTACAAAAAGAAGATACTATATAGAAATGCGGCAAAGTTTTTGCTAGAAAAAAAACAAGGAAAGATATAAAGCAGTTTAGATATTCTCTAAAAACTGAGACAAAAGCTTAAAGTTTTAAAGCAACCATTTAAAATTGTGATGCGATTTGAGAACTTCCCAAGTGAGGAAGCAAGAAGTTACTTTCATCTTCGTTTGTACAGCTGACCCATGAGAAAGTAAAACTTGCACCGGAGTGGTCTCAGAATTGGCAAGGGCAAAAAAGTGATACTTATTCAAGGCCTTGTCAGCCTGATGACATACGAGGTCAAGGAAACCCAAGGCAGAAGAAAGGGACTGAACTCAACCCTATAGCTACACGTCCTATTTTAACCGATGAGTTGATTAGACTCTTCAACCACGGAAGACTATTCATTTCCATATGAAGACATGGCTCAGGCTCTCAACATCCCCACATATGACAGCTGAAGACTGACCACCTCAATGTGAAGGGAAGAAAAAAAATTTCAAGCACATGAACCAATCCAAGTGTGTAAGAGAGGGAACTGTAGGCAAGTTTTACTTCACTATGTGCTAAGCCATGAGTGAATTGAAAGTTCTTCTCTTGGCATGGCCAAGCTAACTGGCAAGCATCACATATAACGCCCGTGTTAGGATGTGCATTTTACAAGTGTATCAGTAAATACTTCTTCAAAAATACATATCTGTCTTAGAACGGGAAGCCCCTTCATTAAACAGAAACCTTAAGCAGCTTAGTGTCAGGGCCCCTTTTAAGGAATACTGTCAAAAAGAAAGAAAAGGAAAAAAATCATATATATATTCTTCTCAGTGTCCTAAAGTTTTACAGCTACTTTAAATATCTCCTATAAGAGGTAAGAGAAACCATGAACTTTAGGCTTTGGAATTCCTGGAAGCCAGAGAATGGGTCTTACCTTTACACTATGTTTTTGTTAGAGAAAAGCAAGGAAAAATAAAGAGAAGCTTAGACATTCTCAAGTTTTTAAATGCATTTTTAAGCATTAAAGGTTTAAACTCTACATATAGTGTAGCTGAACTCATCTTCTCAGAAACACCAGTCTAATGCATTTGTGCTGAATGGTCTTACTCAAGTTACCAGAGACTCAAAAAAATTGACTACGAAAGTGAGATTTCAAAATCATTTTTCAAAGTGACATTGATTTTCTCCAGATGTAAGAAAAAATATAGTTATCTGGGCATTCATGCAGTGAGGAGGCAAAATTTTAAGAGGAAAACTCAATTAATTTCAGTTAGTATGTTAATTATCTAGTTATTAAGTTGCTCCTTCCTCAATACACAAAGTATTACATAGCACTCAAAACAGAAGTAAACATATTCATGCATTAAGAGAAAATAGTAATAATAAACATTATTCATAGGAGAATTAAATATTATTCATAGGAGAATTAGAGAATAAGAATATAAATAAAAACAAGCAAATAGCAACAGTGGAGATTATCAGAAAGGGGCTCTCATTTTCTGATAGTAAAGAATACTTTAAAATTCCTCCATAAGAGAGGTCTGCAATTATTCTCTGACAAAATATAGCTTTTTAGCAAGACTGCTGCTAATTCTGGTTTGGTGCTTCTCAATTTATTCATGCTTTGTGAAAAGTTTTTCTGGACAAGACACTAGATCATACAATGAGATATAATGACAACTTCAAGTTTAAGATAGCAAACCTGTGATTCAGTCCTATTTACATGTTAAGAAACTGGGAACTCTTCATCCAACATTATTTAAGGACACTCGGAGAAACTGCCAATAATGGAGATGCAAGAACTGAACTACAGAGAACAAATGCTCTTAATCCTGTTTGGAAAATGCCTGCAGAGAAGCAAGGCTCCATCAAAAAGAAACTAGACTATCAATGAGATCTGAAGATAAGGAGTGTCATTTTTCTTAAGTGTTCTAAACCACATTTGGCATTAAACCCTCAGTGGCTTTACAAAAAGAAAAAAAAAAAGAAAAAAAAGAAAAAGAAAACACACACACACATTAAGGGTTATTTTTACTTACCATACACTAATAGGATCTTAACTAACTACAGATGTACAGTCTTAGTTTAAATAGCCTAAAAAATTCTCTGGATCATAAATCTTTTCTTGCTTTCCTCTCTTTCCTCTCCTTTGCCCCCTTGACGTGCATCAATCCCCCCCATTCCCTCCCCCCCAAAAAATCCTTTTCCTACCTCATCAATATATTCCAGTAGATCAAGTGCTTTCTTGAAGTCATATTCGTTGGCCCGTCTGTTCTCATCACATATGTACATCTACAGTATGAAAGATTAAAGCACAGAATTATTTTTAGCCTACAAACTAATGTAACTGATATTGTGGACAACTCACTGTGGGAAGACCACCATGTATTTTCCACTTACATGACCTTCGCATGAAAATATGTCTTGATTCAACTGCAAGTATTTTTATAGCAAGGAATATACTTAAGGTTTTAGAGCAGCATTCCACCTACATGACAATGGTCTGTGGACAAATGATATTGGATATAAGGCTGCTAGGTTTCAAATTTAAATGCCATTTAAGGCTGTAACATTCCTGGACTATTGTAGCCAGAGCTCAGTTCCACAAATAAAACGAGCTCTCAGAATTATTTCAGCAATTAAACTCAGAGCAATAAATAAGCACATGTACTGTCTTTCAACTTAACTATCTTTTTTTTTTTTAATCTTGTCTGTTTTCCCCCCCATAAACTAAATTCTAAATTAACACTTTAATCAAAATTAATACCTATGCATTTTTAACTTATATTTTCCAAGTGCCATTCTCTCATTATAAATAGTAACAATGTTGATTTGACAACATATATAAATCAAAAGGAAAACTGGCAAGGTGCCAGCTGCTGTGGAAAGTCTTAAGTGACACTTCCTCCCTCGTCTTCCTTATTCCCACAGATAGCCTCACTTAAAGATACAGGCAATGACTTCAGAATCTGTCAATCCTGAGGAGGATTTAACAAGTGTGCTAGCAGCTTCTGCTTTACAGAGGATTAAAAAAACTAATGAGTTGCAAATCTGAAACCTTTAACAGGATCTGGTTTGTTTTACAATATACTGCCGTCAATCATTTCTCTAGTAGTTTGTGTGCATGCTTGATGGTAAAAATATGCTGCCTGCTGGGCAGAAATAATCAGGCTACAGGTTCCTGGCCACAACCAGAGAGGAGAGTAGAAGGTAACTGAGCTCTAATATTGACTACAGAGTTGAGGGGTTTATTTGTTGTTGCTGTTTTTAAGAAGTAAAAAGAGACTGTCTGGATGCTCAGTGCAGCAGATGACCAAAAGCATTTTCTTGCAACTTCACTGCAGCATCCTTCTGCAGTAAAGTGTAATTCTCTGTTACTGCCGCCTTCCAAAATTTGCCCCACTGAGAATATTACAAAAGACAAGAATTCTTCCATATCCAAAGCTAGCTTAAACAAGTAATTCAGCCTCTGGCACTGATCCTTCTGGCTTCTAACCACAGCAATGCCCTTAAACACCTCAATAAGGAAGAGAAATTCTGAACTGAAAACATCATTTCTGAAGTTTGCTGCTGGTAGAAGCCAAGAAAAGATAAGCATTAAATTCATACCTCAGATCTTTAGGCACTTAGCAAGTCAGACAACAGGAACAGCTGTGATCTCTTCACTGATGCTATCGTGCTGCACTAGAGAACATAGGGGAGCTACCCTGCGCAGCGAGGGGAACCCGCGATACTCACGTCAATGAGCTGCGGAGCAGACAACACTGGCATTTCGTTAAGGTTCAGCTGTTTCTCCACCAGTAATTGCTCCGGAAGGGTCTCCTGATGCAACAGGAAACGCTCCTGTTCCGATATTTCTTGTAGTCAATTCAGGAGATGAAGAATGTTTCATGTTATTAAAAATGCAGCAATAAATTCTAAAGTACAGTAATAACTGAAAGCCACAACACCAATCCGGTCTACAAATACCTGTTATAAAGCACACAAATAAAATGTTCGATTTTGCTAATAAATCACAGAAATATTTGCATTGAGAACTAGTTCACTTTTCACTTTCCTACTATAAACCCTGTTTCCATTCAGGTTCCCAGTGTAATACAGACTGATAACTTTTCTTTAGCTCACCAAAACCATAAAATAAATATGTAAGAGCTGGAGAGCAGCTGTGGTACTCTGCAGGAAAGGTGAGCTGGACATCATTTCTAGGAACTACTTTCTGACTGAGGACTAAGCCAAAGGTCTGCTCCATCACTTTAATCACTACATTTTTGATTTTCTCTCCCCACCCCTCCTGCCCCAGGATAACCTGCTCTGTTACTGGGCTGAAATAAGGTCAAAATGGAGTAAATTCTCCTATAACTTTTTGTGAGCTATTTTTTTTTTCAGTTCCATTCGTAGAAAGAGGAAAATATTTCTAAAGAGCATTTTATCTGTTTAAATAGGTGAGCAGAATGTCGCAGAAATTACTATTCCATCTTTATAAATGGCAGATTGATACACAAGGAGCGTAAGTTTTAAAAGGTGGGCCATACAGAAGTGTGCAGCAAGCTAAAGACTTCAGCTGAAAATTTGACAGTCCCCTACCGCTGAAATGAAGCTTCCTTATTAGGTTTTCCTATTTAAGGAGGAGTTTGTTCACATCAGCAAAGGAATAAATTCTTAAGTTGCATACACATGCTTACACATGTAAGAAAAACAAATTCCCATTTTAAGTTTTGATGTAATTCTTTAATTTAAAAAGTCTGATGATGTATTATTATTACAAACTAAATATAATTTTCAAACTCTAGTTATCATATCTATCCCAGGATTTCTCAACAGGAATCCATTTAAGAATTGTACATAACAGACATGGATAAATATGCAGACTAATAAAAAACAGTAGTTTATGAATTGCTTGAGTAGTATTTTAAAGCTTCCCTTGGTGTCCAGCTAAACTATTAATGTAGATATTTGTTTGTCTTCTCAAAAATTCAGAGCTACCTGCTCCACAAAAACAAATATCAGGAGAAGGGTATTTTCCAAACTGATAGGGAAGACAGGGAAGTGATACCAATGCAGTTAGTAAAGAAGCAGGACAGGTATTTCCACTTTTTTTTCCATTAACATCTTTCCAATTATAACACAATGAAACACTGTCACTGTAAACCTTGTAAATAAAGACAGACTAAGATACTGAGAAAGCACTTTCTGAGATGACAAATGCATCATTGTGTGTATTGTGTATTTGTGTGTATATTATGACAAGGACTAAAACAGTGTAAGATTTCCTTGTATAGCTTAAAAGTCTCAGAACTTGAGCAGAATTCAAAATTATTGAGTCATTCAATAAATGAGCTTTAAGAAATTCATCCATCTTTTATCTTGCATATGAAATACAAAAGATGAGTAGATTAGAAGTTTCAGCTAACCTGTTGTTTATGCCAATATTGTATACGTTGTTGGAACAAGTGAAAAGGTGAAAGTTTCCACCTTCATAGTCCTAACTCACAGCTGACAATAAATGCCAAAGTTATTGCTTCACGTGCTCTTTCACTGTGCTTCCCTCAGGGAGCAGCTGAGTAGGTCAGAAAGAAGCCCTCACATATCATCCCAGTTCGTAAGCTAGCTTTTCAGGATAAAGTGTTCCCAATTTTTCCTTAAAATGCCAGTCTAATTCATGGTGGCTCAGGAGGTGCTCAGCAATCTGTCACAGACAAAAACAGCAGCTGTGGCAGCAACATCAGCAGCAGCCCATCTATCCTTTCCCGGTTAAGTTAGAACTCAGAACCTAACAAATTGACTATCTGCAATATTAACATACTTCCGATTCAGTAACTTCATCTATTTTTCACCTTGTTCCACTTTTCTTACCTTCTATTTTTTCTTGCAGTATGTCTTCTGAGAAGTCAGATGCCAGTGCAGCTAATTTGCTCAAGCCAAGAAGTGTTTTCTTCTTTGCAAAATATCGGGTCTCCATATTTGCTAGAGTCTGCAGTGTTCTGTGAGCCTGAAATTAAAATGTTGTAAGCAAGTTTTAGAAGTTAATGCTAGATGAACACATCAGAACATTCCAGCAGGAACAGCAGTATCCTAACTATTAAATATGCAACTTACAGTATTGCAGCTGTTAGTATTTAGAAATTAAAACTTTGCATTATCCTTTTAAGGAGGAAATAAGAGATATTTAATCCTACAATATCCAAAAAATCTTTAATTATTAATCAAGAATAACTCTTATGTTCAAAGGGTAAACTGCAACTTCATGTATTCTATCACTGTGATTTTATTCGAGGCTTCAACATAAACAGAGGCAAATATACTTAAGACAAATGAGCTTAGCATGCAGATTAATTTCCTTGTTAATTAAGGAATACAGAAAATAGAATGTTATGTATAACCCCTGCGGTAATCAAATAAACAGGCAAGAATTTACTTTCATGTCAAAGGAATGGAAAATTTCCCTTAGCATCTACTCAAATAACTATCCAGACAAAATTATTTTCATTTTGGAATCCTTGTCTCCTCCCCTGCCATTCATAGAGCTTTGCTATAAAAGACAAAGCCTCAGTCATTCAGATGGAGTATTAGATTCCCAAACACTTGACAATTAGATACACAGCCCAATAAAATCCCCTTCATACAAAATATTAGTCACCTACATGGGATGAAAAGCAGCATTATTGTGCATTATACAATGCAGCAGCTTATAGGACATACCAGATGGTGCCTTGAGGGAGGTTTTTGCCACTCTCAGTAATCTCTGTCATCCCTCTCATAGCTCCCTCATGTAATTCTTCTTTTGATCAAAAGCAGTAACTAGGTAACTTGTATACTCGAATATGTATTTAACCCTCCTGTTAAGAGGTCTGAAATACAGTATTTCAGTCTGATTGCATTAGGAAAGCCTACCTTTTGCAAGTCCTGACTATTGATTTCATGTAACCAGCTCAGATGCTCATGAGCCTGCAAAAAATTTGCCAACTGTCCATGCTGAGCAATAGGTTGAGATAACAGCTTCCCACGCTTTCCTTTCTCTAAATACCAGCGAAACAGGAAATCTGAAAAATTCTGACAGTAATAGGAATATTAGCATATTTTAAAATTTTTCAATAAATAAATATATAAAATAGTACAAAATGAAATATAATGAAATACAGTTGCTAACAATATTGGTTAACCTACTTAACAAGTGCAAATTTTTCATGTTAGCCCATGAGAATGAGAACAAATATTATGTCACCAACATAATTCTGATCTCATTTCTCAACAATTCTGGTCTCATTTCTTTACGTGTCTCATCCTGCTTAGAACTCTGTGCTTACTTCTTCCTTTCATATTCACATGTTTACTCTGCTGTCACTGTTTTGTTGAAAGAACAAAGCTATCTTATTTTCTTCAGTCATTTCCTTCCTTTCCCTAGTCAAAGCAACTTCTTTTTATAAAGTGTGTTTTTTTTCCCCATTAAATAAACAATCAAAAAATGCACCTAGGGTACCAAGAATTCACCCATTTTGGGGTGATATATTTGAGCATTCAACCTTCACTATTAAAAACATTTATGTTAACTGACATTTTGCTTGTCCCTAGAAAGCAACCTTTTTGTGCTCTTTTGTTAAGAGGGTCAGAGCCTACAGTGAACTTCTCTTCCCATCAGCAGTACACAGATAGGGAAACTTTTTCCCAGTCCCCCTTCACCTCAGAACCACAGAATATTTGGGGTCAGATCTCAAGATCATCTGGTCCCAGGCTTCTGCTTAGAGCAGAGAGAGCTTGTCCAGAACAACTCACAGGGTTTTGAGTATCCCTAGAGACAGAGACTCCACCACGCCTCTGGGCAACGTGCTCCAGGGTTCAGTCACATTCACACTAAAGACGCATTTTCTTATGTTTAAGCGGAACTTCCCACAGTGGGTTTCAGCTGTGTCCATTGCTCCCATACTATCACTGGGCATCACTGAGAAAAGTCTTGCCCATCCTCTTGACACCCTCCCATCAGATACTTAAACGCCCTGGTAAGATCCCCTCTCAGAGGCTGAACAGCTCCAGCTCTCTTAGAGAGAGATACTTCTTGTATGAGAGAGACTCTAGCTCCTTAATCACCTTAAGTGATCTATTGCCTTTTCTTTAAGCTTCCAGTTTTCAGCAAGGTTTAAAAATATTTTCACCAGATTCAAGCAATTTCTCCAGCATCTATCAAGCTTGTGACAGTAAAATGACCATAGCAAAACCCCTACTCTTAAATATTTCTCCATTTATACAAAAGATTTCATTGACTCTTTCAAAAATTGTCCTTAAATTTATATTAGACACAATTAAACAATAGTACCAATTACAGTAGTTAATGAGCCAGTCATAGAATGCTGAAAAATGTCAAGAGGGAGACGGTCTGACTGTGTCTGAAGCACACAAAAAGTCCTATGAAGAACTACTGTCTATATAACTAATATCAATATTTCTCCTAACTTTTCTTTTGTAAGCTCAGGACAACATACTTCACTCAGTTCTGCAAGGCGAAACATGGCTCCGTTTTTTTGCATTTCCTTCTTTAGATATGTTATCTGTAAGCATCATGAACAGTAAGAGGGTAAAAAAAAAAGATACACCCAATACTGTTTTAGAGGTTTGCTCCTGAAGTGGATGCAGAAGCTTTTGGACAGGGAGGAAGGAGAGAGGAAAACCTACTTTGAAGACAATGGTTTAGTGCTTAAATTTCTACCCTACTTATGAAATACAGATATGGATGTAACTAAACAGAAAACATTAAAAAAATCCAGACTTCTTTGCAATATTCTACATGCCATTTTATTATAAAATACTGCCTAAACAAACAAGAAAAAGAATTACCTGGTCTGCAAACTGGCTCATATAACGCTGTAATCTAGCCTGGTTGTCTGTCTGCTCACACATTTGCACCAGGATATCAAAGTCGCAGTACTTCTCTGCTAAAGCAGCTGCCAGCTGATACTGTCCCAGGGAAACTAGGCAACCAAGAAGCAAAAAAGTAAAAGTTAAATATGCTCATCTTCAGCTGTAAGCAGATGTGTGATGGTAGAGAGGAAAAAAAAATGTAAGCTTTTCAAGTGATCACGTCAAGGAGATATTTACACATTCCTGAAGAACCATTTAGCTATTTCTTACATACCCTGTGTACATGCATGTGTCCAAGTCTCTACCACTCCTGCCCCCCACCATAAGAGGGGAGAAGTTTAGAGGGCATTCTGCTTTCTCTGAAAGCTAGCCCATGCCTTCATACTTGCAGTTCACACTCACTTAACTAGAGAAAACAAAAAGCAGCAAGCAAGAGCTTTTTAACCAAACAGAACAATTATATTGATATTTGTATTCAAAATATTTATTCATCTTCTATTTTGATTCTGTTGAAGCCAAGAGTTATCAGAACACATTTGGCTTGTAAGGAAATACGAATTTTACATTGATATGAAAAATATTTGCAAGCTATCGGAACCAAAGAATTTCAAGAGAACTGAGACTGATAAAGTTTAAGAAACTTTTTTTTTAGATTTTAAGAACATTAAAAAGCAATGATTATTATATTGTTCTATTTATAGTGAATCACTCAATTTTAGTTAAAAAATTTAGACATTTAAATTTAGTAAAATGTATTTGCTCTTTATTATTTAATTATCAAGATTGTTAGATCAGTAATATACTAAAAAATACCAACTAAACTTTCAGGCATATAAATTTAGGTCAATTAGCAACAATATAAACACTCTGAGGTGTTTTAGGTATACTTTGTTGTACCCAAAATTTGTTAGATATACTTCAGGTTGGCACAAAATAAGCTTCTGTCACAAAAATGTAGGTGTACAAAAGAAAAATTCAAGCAGCAGTGTTATTAGATACACCATGCATGATTGGATGTATTGGGTGTAATAGGGGGAGCGGAAAAGAAAAGGAAGGAAAAAATAAAGCTTTTTCTGCAATCTGTTTTCATTCTGTCAAAGATGTCATTGTCATAAAGTCATTAACTAATACCTTGAAGACACATACATGTGAAACAAACAGACTTCATATGCAAATGCAATGTATCTATCAGATTTGCCTCACTTTCTCATCAAATGGAACAGCTCAACCTTGCATAAAGTACACAGAACTTACGGAAGGGAGACAAGAGCTCAGATCTTTTCTGCACATACTCCATTTCCAGATTACTGTATCTCTCTTGATCAGCAGGTCGGTCAACAGATAAGAGCTGAGCAACAAAGCCATCTAGAAAGCAATCCAGTAGTGCCACCAGCTGCTCGGCCACGATGCCGCGCAGGTTGCTGTCCACCTGAGGATACACCACCTTCAGAATGACCCCATGCTGCCGCATTATTGCTGCACGCACGCCTGCAGGACCACTGGATGCTTGGGAAAACACCACAAAGAACATTAAAAATCTGCCCCTCCAAGGGATCTGTATGTTGTAACACAACAAAAACACAATAACAGTAATAGAACAGGACCTAAATAACAAAGACATCAAAAAGAAAGAAAGCTAATCAGCTTTTTTATTTTAACTTAAATAAAAACTACCAACAAACACACTCCCATCTTTTTAACATATTAAATTTGGCTAAGATGCAATAAAAACTAACAACAGGGACAAAAATACTCCCAAAACTACAAAGATGTGTAGCATCAGCTATTCGTATCAGACATTGAAAAAAAAATAATACCTGCACACACATCAGGACATACTAAGAAACTATTAGCTTTGTCTCCTTTTTTTTTTTTTTTTTTTGCAGTCAAATTTGCAATTTAAGTTTAAAGAATTATCATCACTAGCAGAGAAAATAAATGATAATCAAGTGATACCTTTGGCCTCGACTATTTTTACTGACAACCTTGTAACAGTTCGTAACAATAAATGTTTAATATTCAGATTGAAACTTAAAGCAAAGTTTTTTTTAAAAAAAAAGATTGCATGTTTTGGAACATGTGAAAACTACGTCTTGTTTATAATAGATAACTAATAAATTATTATCATACTTCTCACCTGTCCATGGAAGATATTCAGGTTCTCTTTCTGGAAGTTCTCCTGTTTTATACAAAGAGGCTCTAGACTGACGATACTGGCAAGCAGCTTGCAGCATGTCCTATATTAAGGCAAAGGTATCAGTATTTTAAAGTCTACCTGTTTTTATACAGACCATAAAAGATGCTTTGCCTTTTATAATTCTTAAGTGTTATTTAACTGCTCCCTACTTTCTTGCTTACTTTTGCAGCTGGGTACCCATCACCAGGACTCAAGCACAAGCCCATCACTCTTCACTGGGCTCTCCTGCTTTCACCACTTGCAACACTGCTTCTCAAACTCTCTTTAGCAGTCACTCAGGAGGAAAAAGCAACATCTCTAATTTTGCACCAGACCCTCTCTGCTTCCCTAAAGCATCTGGCATGTGAAAAAATGATCTCACTTTTGATCTCATGTCAGTAACTCAAATACACATACTGCACTCAACCTGTTCAATACTCTTCTATATTCACCCTTCCTTCCTTCGGGCCTTCTAGCTTATGCTGTTTTATACCTTAATAATGTTGTTCACATTGACAACTATCTGGGCCCACTCCATTGATTCAACAGGTGTTTCTTTCAAGATTTGTTCCTCCTCTTCTAGTAAGCACTCGAAGATGGAATCTATCTGTGACACCTTGAAGAAAGAAAGAAAAATCACTCTGAACACATTCATAACTAGATGATACCCTTAAGCCAAGTTACATGAATTACAATATATATACACATATATAGTAACATATATATAAATATATATACACACAATGCATTGTATGTACGTATATGTGTATGTGTGTATGTATATATATATATATATATATATATATATATATAAATACAGATCAAAGACAAAAATATAAAAAGCTACTGAGAAGTCAAATGTGTAACTGACTCACCAGCTGACATTTGATCAAATACATACAGTATGAGAATTATTGTGTTTCTGGATTTAAATCAGCCAGAAGTAGCTTTCATCCCTAACTAGAAAGATGTCTTACCCTTCTGGTCAACCCTTCAAGACAACAATTTAGCCACTAAGTTAAATAAAAGTGTGCATACTAAAGCGAGAGAAATACTACCACCAATCTCTACTTAAAAGGAAATAGTGTATAGTTAAATGCATTTTTGAAGGGAAAAATTTAAGAGTATCCATTAAGGCATTACAGTTTTCAATATATGCGAGGCATTACAGTTTTCAATATATGCAATACAATACATTAATTCAGAAACAGGAGAATTCTGTTTGACCTTCTGTTCTTACCTCTCGAAAGAAAACATCCGCAGGAGTAAGATTTGGTGGAATGTCACACTCTCTTTTGTTTAAAGCCATCAGTATAGCAGCATTCACTAGATCTGGCAGCCTGGAGTGATGGTTCTTGAGAACAATAGCTGCTGCCAGCTTTTCTGCATGCTCACAGAGCAACAGTCGAGTTGCCATTGGCATCCCTCGCACTGGAAAACTGCCCAGACGTTCAAACACACCAACCTTTTATAAAAAGACAAAACACCACATACACTTTAAACAAAGCTCCAGAAGAGACAGAATAATAACCTACTGTACTCACAGTAACAGAACACTAGAACTCTACCTGATGGAGAAAATCAATGAAGAACGAATGGGCTTTTGTCTTATCCTCTAGCTGATGAAGAAGAATGAGGGATGTGTTGCTGAAGCCGGCTGCTTCTAAAAAGAGAAAAGTCTTGAGTCAAGACACTTTCTGTTTTCATTACTTTGATTACAATCTTTTGAATCCAAGGCAAACAAACTTCTTGAACTTTCTACAGTTCTATCACACTGCTGTTCTTTCTATATGTACACGTATAGAAAGACACACTATTTTTAACTGTTGCTTTTAAACTATAATCAAATGGAGCTAAAACTAAAAAAACAAAACAAAGCAAAAAAAAAACCCAAATCAAAGCATCTTTCTATCTGCATAACTATTCTGAAGCACTCATGGGATTATGTAGCTAAAATAGCAGCTTAACAGCCTATTCAAGTTTTAGTAGGATTCAGATTTTTATCTTCATTGTGGATTTGCTGTTACAGAATTTATTAAGTGCTAGACTAACCACCACAAAATGAAGTGCTTAGGTCAGCCATTCAGACATAATTCTCAACTGTCTCTAAAGGTGCCCACATAATTCTACTGGAAAATACAAATGGTTGCCCAGAACTGTTCTTTCTTCCTCTGCAGATGCAATCCAGCTGATATTTCTGCCAAAAAAAATCAAGTCTGTTAAGAAGCCAGTAAGAACAACAAAAGTGTCCTCGTGAGTACCCACATTTCTCACCTCAGCAGATTTCTTCAGAACTGGAGGAATTTGCTTACCTTAGAAGGTGAGAGACAAATACTTCTAAAATAAATGTATCTATTCTAAAATAAATTTATTTATCTTGCAGGCAGACATAACTACCTCTGCCCCATAAAGGTAGGGGCTCATTCCACCTCTGGACCCCAGCTTATTGGAAGTTGTGCAGTCACATTAACAAAGGGCCAACCTTAAACAAGTAAATCCTTTAACATATTTGCTGCCAGCAAATCTTTTCGACCTATCCTGGGAAATAGCAAAGTGGTGCTCTTCGCTCTTCAGAGATCACTCCCTGCTCAGAAACAGGCACTTTCTTTGCTGTTTGTACTACTATATGAAGACAAGAACTTATCACAGTAAACTGCAATTTTATCATTGCAGTCTCAATCAGATGCATCTTTTAGCCTTCCTGAAATATACTTAGTTGGGAAAGAAGAACAAGAAGCATCTATGCATTCTTAGCAAGATTTATATTGGGATTTTACCTACAGGACTACATATATATCTTTTTGCAAAAAAACAATCCATGTTATCTTTACCTTCAGGTACAGATTCAGCCCATCTTGGATCAGAGGCAGGGTAATCATCCATTAAGTCCACACTGATCTGAGTCACTGCTCTGTCAAGTTCAGTATCGGAATCCAGATCTGCATTATTTGGAAAGAGCTCAACTACCATGCTTTGTGCATTAACAATATCTTTCCTGAAACAAAAGAAATAAGCCAAGTGAAATAAAACTATAGAGAAAACATAAGGAAAAAAAAAAAAAAAACTCATTTAGCAGCATTTTTGGAGATCCTTTCTGTGAAGTAAGTGCTGCAGATTATAATCACCCAGCATTGCTTGCAGTATCTTTAAACTAAATATAGATAAAAGGCATTTGAAATTTTCAAAGCAGGTAGGCTGTACAATCTAGTAAAGGAAAAAAAATAACTGAGCAGAGTTTTTGTAATTGCTTTGTTTTATTCTTTCTCTTTTTTTAAGAGAAAAGCTTCAGGTTTAGTGCTCTATGTTGAATGTCAAGCTACAGAACATCTATTGCTTTCTATAAAATTATTTCAAGATCACAAGCAATCCTTCCCCCTAATGGCAACACATTAAAAGTTTTGGGGAAACATATTCAGTGAATATAATGCATTACTCTCATCTCCTATAACTTCAGGGAATCCTGTAGATTCTACTCAGGTCATAAGGTAAGAACAAGAAGGATCCAAATGCTTTTTAAACCCCCAGGGCATGAAGTTTTTCTGTAGGTAAAAAAACATGCAATATCCACAGAAAGCACTGACTTGATTTAGTGACTAAAAATGACAGCAGTCTAACTGAGAGTAGTTTATGGATTAGAATTACATTAACATTGGAAATAATATTTTTCAGAGTAATTGGACTTTCAGATTGAATTTTTATATCAGGATACTTTCAGTGGTACAAAAAAAAAAAAAAAACCCAAAACAAAAAACAAAACAAAACAAAACAAACAAAAAACCCTCAACCCGCCCCCCTAAATCTTCATCCATTTTCTGGGTGCACTAGAACAAAATATGCTTTTTTTAAAAGCAGAGTTTAAAAATATTAAATGAGGTGGCCCTATCTTTTTTAACCAAGAAGTATCTTTACTAAGAAAATCTCTTACTAAGGTGCCTTCAAGAACAACAAACAAGCAAGCCCCAAAAGACCAAGTGCAATTTCTACCTGCAATACTGTAGAAAAGCAGCTTTCAGTAATTTAGTCTTATCTTCTTGGGCAGTAATTTCTATCCTATTGCTTGCATCAAATGCAGGACTCTGAAATGCAAAGTAAAAATTTAGGCTAAAAGATATGTAAAGGCCTCCTTATGCAATAAAAACAACATTTCTAAGGAATATAGATTTACAATAACAATACCAACATGCAATGATTTTTTCTTATGGCTAGCATAGCCCAAAAGATACATTACTAGGGAAGTAATACAATGGTTTGACCTCAAGTATATTAGTAAAATTCCCAAACAATCTGCAAAGGAAATTATGCAAAATCTGTTTTCATGATTCCAGGTAAGTGTTCTATTAATTTTCCAAAGAGAAGACACAAAATTGCAAGACTAACATGATGTTTCTGTCCTCAGGTAAAAATAATACAAAAGCAAAAGGAAAAAAATAAACAAACAAATAAATAACCACCCCAAAATCAAACCATTACCTCACTGATTGGTCCAGCAACAGAAGAAGAGAGGGAATCCTCAAGGTCTTCTGGAAGCACAGAAACATTTTCCCTAGATAAAATGGTGATAAGCCCACTTTTTTTGGCAAAGAAGACAGGAAGGCTAGTACAAGAACCTGCTCCTAAAATGCTATCTCCTAAGATAACAAGAAAAAAAAAAAAAAACAAGAAAAGGCATGTGAATGCAACATCAACTGAAGACTGAAACATGACACAATGTTATGAGCACTTACTAATTTTTACCACGAAGTAACTAACAATAATTCTTATTACACCTGACTCCCTGAAGCCATGGACAGTATCTGCTACTCATAGTAAAATATTTTAAGTCAAAAAACAACATCCAGATTCAGATGGTTCAGATTCTATCCAGGCACCTAACTGTGTCTCCTACTGAGGGAAGACATCTCTGAAGGTCAAAGACAAGATAATTAGAAGCACCAGACACAGAGATTTAGGAGGAATTTTAGGCTGAACCTGGAAACAAGTTAATTTCAAGAGAAGAAGAAAAAAAAAAAAAAAGACTCCAGAGGGAAGGGTTGCAGAAAGACATAATTTTGTATGTCAAGAGTACAGATCTACTTCATTTTTATCCAAAATATTACAGAATGAAACACAGTGGCAACACTGGATATCACTTAAGTCCTTCCTCTATAAACCTATGGGAAACCCATAATTTGAAAGACTTAATTAAAAAGTGATCCAGATACCTAACAAAATATCACTGAAGAATATTTCTATTTTCAGTATCCTGAAAAGTTTATCTCAAAAAACAGAACTGAAATCAACACTAGGTAATGAAGACAGATTCAGAAAAATGCCAGGTTTATTTGAACTGTCACAAATTGATTTTGGCAGAAGAATGCTTAGCAACCAAACTTGCTAACTGTTCAGCTAGACAAACTAACAAAACGCCTACTTGAGTAAGAAAAAAATAGAGTATTTTCAATGCTATTTTTTTTGCTCCTACACTTCAAGCTTTATTTTGAGTATAGCAGATTTCTTAAAATTAAGGAGCCATATAAAACACACTGAGAAATCTAAACAGTACAAATACTTTATAGTTAAAAAGTATCCATGATATCCATTTTTTTTACTGCACATTACCTTGTATGCCAAGTATGATTTTCTCTTGTGGTAAAGAAATTCTTCCAGTTCCAGTGGAGCAAGCAAACACTTCATCTTCCTTATAAAGGTAAGCGGCATGGCTAAAGTAGTCTGGGACTACTAGACAGCATGTCAGTTCCTCTTCTGACTGAAAGTGTTGAATATAAACAATATCACATGTGTAATAAAAACCTTAAACAAACATTTACGTAATTCAGGTTTTAATTTTTAACAGGAAAGTTATATATGTTTATGTATCATATAACAAAAACACTTTTCCTTTGACCTAAATATTTAAGGTCAAAGATTTAAAAGCCAGTATTTAAAAACAATAATTAAGACAACAATTTAAGAACAAAGTATTTAAGAACAATATATTGTTCTACAGATCATTATCTTCTTCCATAAGATTTAATAAATAAAATTGTTTTAAAAAGGACCACTGATAGAAGTTAATTGATTTATCCTCCTTCCTAGCAAATCAGTTGTCTAGTAGGGATCAAAATACAGGTCTACTAATTTCTTGTCAAGCCACTATATTAACTAGATCTGTCTTAAATGGATTTCCTCAGAAAACTATCAATATACATTTTCAAGACAATTTTAAGGCAGAGAACCTCATTTTTCTTTAGAGAAAGTCGGATAGCTGATTCACCTACAGGATTTTTTTTTCTTTTGCTTGCTTATTTTTAGAGCCTTCATGTGCATACCTGAAAAGATGGATTGTACTGCGTGACCTCCACAACAACATCATCAGACATCTGGGAGCCTTTATCTTCTACGGTTATCAGAGTGTAGTACACAAGACATGGGCGATCACCAGGATGCCAGGCTGCAGCAAGTATCACCAGCCCATCACTATGCAACCAAAAATATCACATGCTTGAGACACGACCAATTACTAAATTTACCTGCTAAAACATTACTGCTTAGTAAAACGTCATTTAACCACAATGATACATATTTTCCAGCAGACATTTTCTCAAATTTTATTATTTGTTCTTTTATGCTGTTTTATTGTTTTTACAGTATTTATGTGCAGTACAATACTAAAACATAGCTCAACTATGTTGAACATTAGTTCTTGCAATTTTATTTAAATAATTCATAAATACAATAGATTTAGTGGCAACAGATAATTCTTTCTAAAACAAAAGTAATAACTAGTTACTAGCTGTCTTCATTTTCTTGGTATTATGCAAGGAAGGCATTAGACATTAAAAAGAAAAGCCAACAATAAACTTGAAATTATATTAAGAGAGCAAAAGGATCTACTCTTAGGTAAAGAGATAACTGAAGTCATGCAGCATAAAATAACTTATCTTTAATGTAGCATGCTTATTTTATCAACATTGGCACTTAGATAAAATTTAATTCTGAATACCTATGCAGAAAGCACTACAGAAAACAGAAAGCCACTTCTCCACTTGATACAAGTCCTGCCAGATGCAGGTATGCTTGCTTACCGATTTTGCTGCAAATCCATGTATTGTATATTGACTCCTCCTTTAATATCTTCATAGTTACTCTCAGAACCCTAAAATAAAAAAGAGAATGCATCTATCTTATAACTGTACATAGGTAGGGTACTAAGAAAAGTGTTTTCAGATGAGCAGGCTCTTACCCAAATTGCATCTGTAATATGTTCCTTAAGGATCCTATTAATATCCCAGCTGAAAACATAACGTTCTGATGAATCCTCAATCTCCCATTTGCTTAGGTTTGAACTTGTTAGCATATAAAAGCTTGACTTTTCTTTATCCCAAAGAACACTAGAAACCTGGATTTGAAAACAATATACATCAAAAAGTTAAAGCTTACTTTCTTACAACAGCCCATATGTATTCAGTCCACATTAAATCACTTACTTTGGCAGCCTACAAAGTTAAATTAAAAGATAAAAATATTATCGTAATTTACAAGAGAAATCCTATTTTGTAGATATAAGAACATCCACAATAAATGTTTCACTCACTGTCTCCCAGGTTACTGCTAGTTCCTTCAAGCAGTACTGAGGCTGTCAGCAGAAAATGAGGCAAGACTGAATACTCCACACAAAGCACTATGGCTTTAAAGTCTCCTCGGATTCAGATCTAAAGAGTAAGCCTGCATATTCTATTTGTAAATTTGTTTATTTCTGTCTCTCTACATATATTCTTATAGTCTTTTCTTCCTCCTTTCCTAAATACTGAGTACAGAAATTAGAACATAGGACCCTAAATATTTAAAATAATTATTAGATGAGTATTTTCCAAGCTTACCGCAGCATCGTTGCCAGGAGACAAAATACCCAGAAGGGAAGAAACTTTTCGACCAATTCCAGAAAACATGCCCTGACCCTGTGGTAGTGCATGCTGATGAATCTTGCCAGAACCATCTGGGATCAGCCGAACTAGCTGGCCTCTAAGAGAAGATAAAATAAAGCTTCCTCCCTAGTAGAAAGAAAAGGCAGCTAGGTTAAAAATAAATAAATAAATAAACAAATCACATTCTTGCAACAAATCAACCACTGTCAGATAAAATTCTTTATTACAGCTCATTAGGGAAAAATATCAAACAAGAACAAAACACAAGGCAAACACCATATGCGTCCAACATTTCTCCAAGAGCTTACTGTGACAACCAATGGTAATGGCGAGGGGATTGTTGAAAGAATTAACCATTTTCTCTACAGGAACTGCTCATAGGACAAAAATCAATACAGTTCGTTTAAACACACAATATAGAAGTTATGCTAAAGGTTACAACTAATCTGTCCAGACAAAGGAAAACAAATTAAATACAGTTGTCATATATGGACTAATGCTGCTTTTCTTCAGTGATTAAATTCTGTCCTGAACGAGTGTTCTTCTAGCACTGGACTCACATTTATCATAACGCTTCCGTCTATTTTCTTCCAACTTTATACTTGAAACTAGGGCACAACCAAGCTGTAATCAGGTAGATACAAAGGTGTTTCTTAATATCCTAAAACTCTTAGGAAATTAATCATTAAGATTGTTGACCATCTGAAACCCTAAAATACCTACAATATAGGATAATAATAATACAGGATGCAAACAGTGGATGTTAGGATAACTTGCTGAAAAGATCATGAGATAATATTGATAGTACTAGTTTTGAAGATAACAGATATTTTAATATATGTTGAATTTTAGATACCTTCCCTTTCAAAAGTCTTTCTCATTTAGGCATATCAACAACAGAAAATACAATTTATAAAGTTTCATATGAAATAACTGCCTTTTAGGTTAGCAGGACTTCTGCCACTGGAAGTAATCACTGTAGTAAATAATAACAATCCTCACAGGTTCAGGTAACAAATCATCCCCATTAATAATTCTGTGGTTCAGTCTTGCATACCTCTCTGGCCTTAACACTAGTATTTATGACAACCATTATCTGTACTTAATACTTAATATCACCACAGTCATGCAGTCTCTGAAATTACTATTTGGAGTAGTTGAGTAGTAGTACTCTATTTAGAGTAGCTGTGTGCTCAGAGTAGTTAACTAGTTTGCTTTGCTATATTTAATGAAGATTTAGGTCAGTATGTTCCACACATTCTTTTCTACTTTTGAATTAGCAATTAAAGCAGTGCTTATTGTACTGTACCTTTACTGCTGTTAGGAAACTGCATAGAGAGCCTCCGAAGTCTATAAAAGTCTCTGTGTAGGAAGCTTCATGCACAAGATTGGGCCAGTAACGTATGGTACCTTCACTGGTAGCAACCATTATTGCCAGAGACTTGAAGAGACAAAACAATTAACAGAACGTGCAAGATAATAATTAGCAATTTTAACTAAATCATATTATTTTACATATCAAGATTTTGGGTGACTAAAGCAAGAAAAAAAATGGTACATACATATGGATGCACACTGGTAACGCTAGAATTGAACAGCGGATGATTCTATAAAGCAACAACTTAACACGTGCAGGGAACATAACTGAAACGGTCATAGTTGCTTATTTTATATCTGTATCTATCTATCTATCTATCTATCTATCTATCTATATATATATATATATATATATATATATATATTATTTCTTGTCCCTGATAATGCAGGATCTGCTACTAAAGCAATCAAGATTTACCTGCTCAAGACAAAACAGAATCTGTAGAGAGTTCCAGATGCAGAACGACTACTGTGAGCCACTATGGGAGACTTAAAATAGACTATAACTCAAAAATGTTTTTTCAGAGTCATTAAGAGAAACACTAAACCATACAGTGGTCATTTTCCTTACAAAAGCATTCAGTTCAGAACATAAGCACACAGTGTACCTATATCAGAGTTTCTAACTTGGGAAATCACCCAGAGACCAAATTCAAAGACTGATGCAAGAGGTTATGCTCAAGTAAGGATTTGTATAGAAAGTATTGCACCTAATCAATTGGCTGTTAAATATCACAGAACATTATAACTATAGTTTAGAGCTGTTACTGAGCTTCATCTAGTTTTCTGATTTTTGGCTAGCCACAGACCTGCAAAAAGGAAAGTAATTGGCTAACCAACATCAAAACTATTAAAAAAAATCTCTATAATGCATTGTTCTTAGTGATTTCTCCCCTTTGATTAATCCATGTTCTTTATTTTACTAAAATATTTTCTACTGTTAATATTTCTGCTGAATTCTATTAAGTCATTGTATCCATGTACGGCT
Source organism: Crypturellus soui (assembly GCA_032275445.1). Taxonomy (NCBI): domain Eukaryota; kingdom Metazoa; phylum Chordata; class Aves; order Tinamiformes; family Tinamidae; genus Crypturellus; species Crypturellus soui. The sequence goes on along the minus strand of JAUBNY010000465.1, from coordinate 3,278,350 downwards.
CAAAAGCCGATAGAAAACTTAAAAATCTTGATTTAGTTATGTTATCTTCTCTTTCACTTCTTTCAGTACAAAGAATTTATACATTAAAGTTTACTACAACAACTTTTTCAGTCAGCATTTATATACAAGGTACTTGCTTAGACTGTTTGATTTTCTTGACATTAGTTAGCAAAATACTTAGTCTATACTATATTTTTGTTTCTTATGAAAGCAACCCAAGTAATTCTCTGAAGACATATAACTTAATCTGACCCTAATTACATGCAAATAATATAATTTCAAAAGACCATTGGGATTCTGTTTATTTTACATGTATTTACTATAAGATAACAATCCTGAGGTTTTTAGTATGCATTACAACAGCATCCACAATTTTCAAATAAATACTTGGTAAAACAGAATACATTCAGAGTCCATTTGAATATAATTTTTAACATTAAAATTAAAGATTTATCACCTGTAGAGAAGGTGCTTCACCTGAGGAACCGAGGAAAGATATAGCTGCTAAACTAGAACTCCACTGGAAGTCACTGGGTGGTAGCTGCAGTTCCTTGCACAGAGATAACTATAAGAAATAAAGAGGTGCAATTATAAATATGTGATTAGAAAAGACTATTCCAGCCCCATAAAGTCTTTAGACTTTTTCATCTTGCTAAAAATTGATCTTAAACTACCCCAGACACTGCACTAGGCGCCCAAAAGAGTATTACACAAGATTTTCAGCAAGACTGTTGCAACCAGTAGTGAAACAACTAGTTATACATTTCAAATATAATGGCTTGTCATTTGTTATTTGTGTTTCTTACAATGTTACAATTTTGAATTATTTCTCTTTCAGAGGTGCAGCACCTGAAAGTGCCTTAACGCAATACAATAACAAGATAGAAAGATATAAACTGAAAGTGTTTGAGAACACTCATTTGGTATTAAAGACATTGGAGAACACTCCCTCCAAAGTTAATCTATCAAAAGAAGTCTTAATCAAACTAAAAAACTTCTACAAATGCCAACATGCAAACATTTGTCATGCCACTACAAGTGTTAATCTGTACCGTATTAGCTAACTAAACTAATACTAACTAAAATAAACTTTAGCAAATCTATTTAACATAAGCAGTAACTACTAAAATGCAAGGAATTTACCACTGTGTTAACAACTGGAAATGGAGAGAGGCACTCCCTTAAGAGCTTGAATTTCAGTTGTTGTCAGAATGATTTTCTAGCAATCCACTTTTGAAGGAAAAGCAACAAACTCAAACTCATAAAGAAATCCTTACTTTAAATAACACAAATTTCAGCTAGCATAAAATATACACACATTTTTTCCCATCTTGATCTTCCATTTACCTTAGCAAATAGAGACTGACCAATCTTCCAGATAACCAGCCTCTCTTTACAGACCAGCCAGACCCATCCACTTTCATCCACTTGAACGCTCAACTGGTCATCAGCTACATTAAAAAGTATTTTTAAGACATTAAAATTTTGACACACAAAAGCAATCTTAAAATTCAACAATTTTTTGCTTTGATCAGAAAAGGAGAAATATCGAATCAAATCTAATTCTAAATTAGGATTTCCATTGATTTGGTTGAGATGTTAAATTGATCGATACAGTTTAAAAATCTATTTGACAAACTCTTTAACTTTTCAGACTGAGAAGACAACTCCAAAAGCTATCCAAATCCACCCAATTAAGTCAGATAAATTGTCTTAAAAACTACTGAAGAATTTGCAAAGTTATTACACAGATAGAGAGCTTAAGTTTATTTCATTTTTATTAGAAAATATAACCACACAAAAATATTGCTGAAGAGACCAAGGAATTCTTTATATTAGGGAAAATGCTTTATTATTATTATTTTAAGAAATGATAAATATGTTTTGTTGTTGTCATCTGCTGTTTTTATCATTATTGCATGAGCTGAAATTACATTAAATTGTGCTTAATTTAATGGCTCGGAGTATGTGGCTTAAAATTATTTAAGAGAATCCACAAGTTAGGTAAGAACTAAATCAAAATAAATATAAAAGACAAGAAAAAACAGCAAGCAGAAATTCTCAAAAACCTTGCATTAGCTTTTTTAATAAACCTGAATTATAGAATATACTGCTTAAAATAGTATCTGAAAGATATCAGCTTGTTACCATACCCATGGGTATTATTATGCTAATAGCTACATAGGTAAGCAAGCTAGATTCAAACCAAAACACAAACACCTCATTTTCCACTCCAAAGTCAGCTTCTAAACAGCAGCAACATGTTATCTTTTTGCCATCTGTCAAAATTTCCATGAGAAAATAACATACAAATTCAGTTCTTACCATCAGCCTTTTTTAGGGCTTCCATAACTTTAACAGGGAGAGAGGATCCCAACGCCTTAACATCATAGTTAATAGTGTCACTTGCTGAAGGATGCTGAATAACTCTGGTAGGAGTAGCTCTAAAAATAGATAAATAAATAAATATTAGTTGTCAACTGTTTCTCCAGTGTTTTCAACATACATTTATTTCACTAGGATCTGCTATGTTCAAAAATGGACATGATGAAATGCGCTTGTTTGTGTATAACAAAAGGGACTTTATCTGTCACAGCACCATTTGGAGCAGTAATTTGGAGACCTGCTTGCTCTACAAGTTGTTATGCTCTTATCAAATTCATTTATATTCAAAAATAGCTCTTTACAAATTTGATATTCCCCACTAACAAAATTACTCTTCAACTTCTCTGCCTTCTGGTTATCTACAGCATAAAGCTCTTCACAACACCAGAAGAGGCAGTTTCACAAAGTTTCTTCCACGACTGCAGGGCTCTCTCCCATCCCAAATTCTGACACCAGCAGGCAGCAGACACAATGCCACAACTCGAACACCTTTAACCTCTCACGAGCAAACACTTCTAGCATCCTTGCCTTGCTGGTGACTGCGGCCGAGTCATTTTTTGTTTCTCAGAATAACACTTTGCATCTTCCCTCACTTTTTCTCTCTGGAATGGCATGGGTCCAACTTGATCATTGAATATGACTAAGAGGGAAAGATTTCTCTGTTTTTAGAAAAAGCTCTCTTCTTTCTCTCTCCTCTGCCCCCTGCCCAAGCAGGAATAATAAATGTAGCATAAAGTGAAATACCCAAAGATAACACAAAGCTAGAACACAATGTTGCCACCTGCTTCTAAAAGTGTCATTTAAGCACTTGAAGTGTTCCCCAGAACTGAAAAAATGGCAATCTTGCTTCATCTCAAAGAAAAAACAGCTGCTTTGAGAAAAGTAATCCCAAAATCCTGAAGTTGATTTGGGGCTCATTCTAGCTCAGTTAAACTGGGTTAATTCAGTTCTGACTTTGAATGATTTATTTTTTAAACTCAGGAGTGCTTATTTTTTCCACATTCTTGAGGAACCTCAAACCCGCAAATATCCCATGTTCAATATGTTCTAAATATCTCTTATCAACGTTTAAAATAAGAAATATTTAGAACATATTGAACATGCGACTGTTTACCCGAGTACTGTTCAGCACAGTCATAAAACTAACCAACCACTACAGTGAAAAACTCCCCTCTAACTCCCAAAGGCTTGTCAAGCCCTTCTTTGCTAAGACTACCTTCAGTTTTGCAGATGTCAGAAGATCACCTAGGAAAAAAAAACACTACCTGAACCAAACGCTCTTAGTGAGTGTTTAGTTTTTGATACTTAGTGAAAGTATCTGCTTCTGCCTCTCTCTTTCAGTTTTTTGGTCAAGCTCAAGGCGGAGACTCACAGCCCAAACTCTCGTGTTTCCAAACCATGCTGTTTTTCTCCCTGCATCACTAGCCCGCTTTCCCATTACCTCTCCCCACAAGAACTGCTTTGCCCACGCAAAGGAGCCTAGTCTCTCCCCAGGAACAGCGAGGTGGCCCCACCAAGACGAGCCCTTTCTCCAAGAGCACGGCGCACGCAGCAGCCACCCCCGAGGCACGGGGCGGGCGACACCGCCTCCCCTGCCGCGGCCCAAAGGAGGCGCGTGAGGAGGCCGAGGGAGGCAGGGAAGAGGTGCGCGGCCAAGGCGGGAAGCGACTCACCGGGCGGAGAGGGAGCCGCTCCTCCGCGCCGCCGGGGAGAAGAGCCCCGGGGAGCCGCCGGCCGCCACGACGGGCAGGTTCCTCCTGCCGCCGGGCCGCGAGAGGGGGCTGGCGGCGGCGCCGAGGTTCCTGCGGGCCGAACCGCCCGGCGTCCGCGGCGAGGCGGGCGCCGAGGGGAACCTGGCGGGACAGGAGCGGCGCCGCCGGAGCGCGGGCGCCGCGGGACTCTCGCCGGGCCCCGGCGAACTGCGTCACTGCCGAGCGCCCGCGGGGGCGGGGGCGGCGGCGGCGCGCAGGCGTCCTGAAGCGGCGGCCGTTGGCGGCGCTAACGGTCGCGGCGCGGCCCGGGGCGGGTAAGCGCCGCTCGCGGGCGCTGACCAAGAGCCCAGGGGGCTTCACCGCGCGGCCCGTTTCTGTGCCGCCTGCAGCGACGCTTCTTCGGCGCCTCCAAAAGCAGTTTTGAGATGAGGGCCTACTAAATAGTTTGAATAGTCACTTTTCCAGCAGACAAGAGAAAATGAAATGGCCTCGAGTTGCGCCAGGGCAGGTCCAGGTTAGATATTAGGAAAAATATCTACACGGTAAGAGTAGTCAAGCCTTGGAACAGGCTGCCCAGGGAAGTGGTGGAGTCATCGTCTCTGGCAGTGTTGAGGAAACGTGTAGATGAGGCCTGTAGGGACGTGGTTTCGCAGACATGGTGTCGAAAGGTTTACAGTTGGACTCGATCTTGAAGGTCTTTTCTATCCATGATGATTCTATAATCTTATAGGTAGGTAGCTGTGTGGGATGTTCATGCAGAAGAATGCAGGTCCTGGAGTCTCCTGAAGGTTCGGTGTATTGCAACCTTCAGGATTCTCCTGGTGGCATTCCAAAGGTATGCAAGTATATGTTGTACTCATACACTTAAAAAAAAAAAAAAAGAGTAATGGATACATCAAAAAAAGAAGAAAAACAAACAAACAAACAATGGGAGACCATTTCATACCAGTGTTTTGCACTTTTGGAAGGATGTTTATGCCAGTAGTATGGTTGTCTAAACTTGAAAATACCCTGTGCTAAACTGTCATGCTACTGGTGTTTCACTGGGAGAAAAAACCAAGCAACCAGAAAATCCATTCATAAGGAAGAGACAAATATGAGTAAAATTCAAGCTGACATCTACATCTCCCAATATCAATCAACACTAAGCATCAAAGTATTCAAAAGCTGATGACTCCTCAAAACATCATGTGTCTAAAATAGTTAAGATAAATCAGTACAAGCGTTTTTTTTTGCTGACCGGAACTTGCCTAGGTATTTACTCAGTGGCAGTCTCAGATGGGTTTTAGAGCTCCATCTTCGGGACAGAGGGTGCAATTAAATATTAGGTCTTTAGACTCGAACAGCTAGCAAATGTGGGTTGTACCGCATACTAATCATACTAATTTTCATGAATCAATGCATTGAAAAAGTGTAGAAAATGTTCCACAACTAGACTAGTCACACACAAAAATGTGCCTATTTAGAAATAAAAAACTAGTCTGAAGGGATAGCAGCAACCAGACCACATCATCTACAGAGCAATCAAAATTCTCATGAATTGTATTTATTGCAAATGGTTTCTAGCAAAGAAACTTAACTGAATGTGCCTTATGGGATTATACAGAGGTCTAAACAAAAATGTATATGAAAGATTGTTTTATTTTTTTTTTCCCAGAAAAATTTAAGAACTGTAATGTCTTGTGCCTCAGAACACATGAGTTCCCAAATAGGCCAGCACATTAATCTGCTTGCTTCTTGTATCATCAGTTTAAGACCTCTTAAGCAATTTTCAACAGTTCTCCCAGTTCAAAACGGCTGAAAATGTTAAGCACTGGAAAGTCTGTGGAGACAGACTTGATTAAGACTTCAGAGAGGATATTCTCTTCTGCTCCCCTAAATGGGATCCATTGCCTTTTCAAAGGCAATGCTTGGATCAGTACTCCTTTTAAGCATAAAAAAAGAGTTTATTAAGTAAATTAAGTAACATAACTTAAGACACAGTATATTTTCAGGTCTTAATTCCTTCAGTAAAACATTTATGCTTCCAGGAATTACAAAAAAAATACATTTGAAAACAGTGAAGAGACAAACTGCATATTGAAAGCTAGCACATAACCAAGACTTCTAGTACTCAACTCTGCGTAATATATTCAACTTAACAAGATGGTTTTGAAAGCACTTGGATGGAGCATTTGAGCCCTGAACATCAGAACTAGACAGCAAAATTTTAAAAAGAAGCAGTTCTGACCCTGGGCAAAGGTGAAAATAGGCAATATTAATAAATGACTCTGATTATGCAGATATAATCTAAAGTATGGCCACTAGTGTTAGAAATTGACATTTAAAATACATATTTGTGTAAATATTGCATTTATTTAAAAAAAAGTGAAATAATCTTTATTACTCTTCTATACAGGGAACATATAATTAGGCCAAGTTAGAACGTCAGTGAACATGGCACAAAAGAGAGATGGTTTTAAGTGTAGCGCTAGGACTAGAAAGACAGTAAGCTCTACCCTTCAGGAAGAAGGTCTGACTTTTCTTTTCGGAAACATTGGATAATTGAGTTTGACTTACTAAATTGTATTCACTTGTGTTTGAAAGTGTTTTCTGCACTTTATGGCCTCTAGAATACACTAAGAGTAGCTGTGTTTTGAGCCTGTTCGTTCTATCCTTTCTGGAACAGAGCCTGTAACTACTTACAGTAGCCTAACCAAAAGAAATAGCAATAGCAATGCACAGACTAGATTTGGAGTTCCAACACTGACCGCTACATCATGAGTTTCAAAAATTTGTTTTCAAAGTTGGCCTATGCCCTTTTCAAGTCTTCTTTATACCTCATAAAGAAACCCTGCCATTTTTCACTGAATGTTTTATCTACTTGGTACTTGTTAGGACAATTGTCTTAAAATATTAGTGCTACAATGGACTGTGTACATCCGAGTGAAGAGTGTTTAGAGTATCCTGCCAAATTATACTGCAGCTGGGAATATTTCACTGTGTGCTAATGGTGCCAGCAGACTTCAGTCTGCAAGTATAGCCCCATTAGAAAAGCTTTTTGAGCAAGCTCAGAAGTTAAGGTATCTGGCAAAATAAAGTCTTCTTTCCCTGTGCTACAGCAGCAAGTACTAGTTATCCAGATGAAAACAGGTGAAGTTATGTTTGAAAACGTGAGAAATAACAGTTTAAAGCTACAAAAATATGAAGCTGGTATTCTCCATAGTTTCTATTTTGTCAAGTCCTTATAGAGCACTGAACTGTGTTCCAAAGCGTCCTGCCTCTCAGGATCTGTCTTTTTGATTGAATCTGAAATTTGGGCATTTTAGCATGTTTCCTCTTATGGGCCACACTGCACCAGGCAGAAGCATGAAAGGAAGTGGTCCTTAGCAGTGGATGCCCAACAGGATTGTCAGGTGCACACCAACAGTTTCAACCTTGAACGAGCAGTCATTGAACTCTTGTAACAAAACAGAGCACAAAAATTGCCTTTTTTTTTTTTTCTCTTTGATACTGGCACAAAGCTTGATTAGGGGGCTCCCAAAATTCCACGTGTGCTCCACAGAACAACAATGTGTGCTGCTGTGGAAGAAAAAAAACTCACCACGTGCACACAAAGGCGTGTAAAACCACAGCTCCGTTGCCCAGCAAAGCTTGCAGCTCACAAAAGGCTTCGTTTTCTCAGCTTGTTGAGATCCATGCTTTGTTTCCAAGATGATTTTGAGTTGTTCAAAGTGGATAAGAACTGCTACTCAACATATCTGTCATGATAGTCATTCACTTTTTTGATGGCTAGAGGCAGACTGGACTGCAGCACCTGCCAGAACTAATGAATAAGTAACATAAAATGTTCATTCACTTCAGCTGCAAACAATTTTGTGTAAATTGATGACTAAAGGAGCTCCTTGAATTTCATGAGAAAAGAGATTACCCTTTTCAAGCTTCAAGCTTCTCTAAACACACAATAAGTAGTCAATAGGAATAATTAGTCAACACTGAAAGGAAGTACTGGTCAGTCATGTTTTTGACCTATTTTTAATACAATCTCTGCTGGTAGTAGAAATGTAATGAAATTTATCAGAACATGTGCCTGTATTTTTTTTTTTCATTGAATAGCACAGGGGTGTGTATGTGCGTGTGTGTGTGTGTATGTATTTTTTCATCATGTCCCACAACATGGAAGGTTAGAAAAACACTTTGACTTTGCTCTAGAGAAGGTAGCTTACCTCTTGTCAACAGATTTTTTTTCAGCAACACGCAGATTTCCCAGCATAGATGAGAATAGAAATGCTAATGTTTCTTGCCCTTCAGGATCATGTTGCAAAGTTTTAAAACTTCAGTAAGGATAAAGAAATTCCATTGAAGAGGCTTCTTAATTTACAAACGTGGAGCCTGCTCTTTATTGCCAAACATAATCTCTTACACTTACTCTAATATATGTGATGATATTATTTCAGTGATTGTCCTGAAGAAGGTGAGACAAGGTAGTTAGGAAAAAGTAGGATTTCTATGAATAAATCTTTAAAGAACAGTGAAAACATGTAGGCCTTTAAAAAGGAAAACAACATAGACAGGAATATGTTCTTTTGGAGATTATCTTAGGAGTGCAGTGAAACAAACAAACAAAAATAGACAAGAAAAGAAAAAGGCATGCAAATTTTAGATCTTCCTATACTGAGCTAATATTTAGTAACATTTACACTTCCTTTGTCTTTATATGTAAAGCCTGGGCTGTGGTGGTGTTATTTTTGTTTAAGTTTGTAAGAATTCCATTCCAACTTACACTTCCGTAGACTTTAAAATGAGCTCTCATATGTAGTTCTCCTCAGTTACTGCAGGTGGTGATCAGGATCAACTCTTCCATTTCAGAGCCAATGGCAATTGGAAAAACAAAACAAAAAAAACAAAACAAACCACTATGAAACACAAAACAAAACAAATAAATAAAACCCCACTTGAAAATCAGAGGCAGAACTTTCAGAGAGCATCACTGTCAGGCCTATTTGAATTCCATTTTTTTAAAGCATTGAAAGCAAAATTTCCTTCATAAGAGACAGTGACATCAAAATGATTACATTTTGTTGTTTAATTACTCTTAAAGTACTGAACATACTTGAGAATGCAGCACATCATTATCCAGCACATTTAAAAAAAGTTCTACATAGTTTCAAGATAACATGAAGCAGAAGTGAAATGATCTCAGCGTGATAGACAGATATTTTAAAAAGTTACAATACTTATTAAAAAGCTTTCAATAAAAATTCTGGACACATTTAAGTTTCAAAAGGATATTTTGTACAGTTTGGAAAAATATAACATTTACTTTACATAACTGACACATAAGTTATATTCTTTGTAGTTATAAATTTCCATAATTCATACATTCTCTCATATATTTTCTTCAAAGACAGCCTTTTCTCTGGGTTGTACATCCAACGCAAAAGTATCGCTGTTCTGAAGAAAAGCTTGCTTCTGCATTAATTTCCTGAAAAGTCCATGTGGATTTGCAAGTAGCTCCTCATGTTTTCCACATTCAATAATTTTGCCCTGGCCAAGAACGGCGACGAGATCAGCATTCTGAATAGTTGACAGACGATGGGCAATAATTAAGACTGTCCTTCCTTCCATTAGGCGGTCTAGAGCTTCTTGCACTAGGTATTCGTTTTCAGCATCCAAAGCACTAACAACAAAGAGTGTGTGGGAGAAAGAGGATAATTTTATTTTAAAACAGCTTAGGCTCATTGGCATAATATGTATTTTGCTGTAATTCCTAATCCTTATTTCTGTTGGCGAAGATGAAGCAATAGAACTGCAGGAATATTTTGTGAACATGTTCAGTACACATATGTGAGTAGACGGACTACATATTCTCGCAGGCAAAAATATACATGAAGGAATAACACCATATTAATTCAGTGAAATAAATTTAAACTATACTGCAGAAAAAAACATTTTAAAGACGCAGAGAAAGTCTGAAGTAGATGTTCCACTATCAAATTACATATTACAAATTTAATTCTATGAAAAATTGTAATACATTGTACTAGCTACCCTTTCCACTTTGTGTAAACTTGTGTAAGCTTTTATCATGTGTCTCCCAACCAATCTACACATTCTGGAAAGTACATTTCTTGTGGCAGGGAAAACAGAGGCCAAATATCTTGTGCGAGGGCACGCAGAGAAAGACAGACCATCTACCACATCTGTTATACTATTATATCATTCTAAGTTTCTGATTATTTTTGTTCTTACCTTGTTGCTTCATCTAAGAGAAGAATTTTAGGATTCTGAAGAAGAAAGTAAAATTGGTTATAAAGGCAATTGGATGAGGTCAGAATATTCATACAAATAGATCATAGGATTCACACACCATAAAACTCTCAACAAGTGGGTATATTTCATCCCAAGAACTGAGCGTTGCTCGAAGGATGACTGTTAAGTCTAAATTCTAAGAGGACAAAATAGAAACAATATTTCTGCCTTCAAACAGAATAGCAGGAAGAACTTCCACTACAAAAACACAAGCCAAAGATAGTGAACATCTTTAAAGATCCTTTCAGCTCTCCCACTGAAAGGCCTCTTCTTTTTAACCCCTTGCTTTCAGCCCCTCCTGCGTCCTACCAGAAGAAATAAGTAGCTATTTGGTGCTGGCTTACCTTGAGTAGAGCTCGAGCAATTGCAATTCGTTGCTTTTGTCCACCTGAAGGAAGAGAGGAAAAACAAAACAAAATACTCAGTAAATTGAAATATGTGAAATATGTGAACTGGTTTTAACTGAAAGCCTCATCTGACCGAAACCAGACTCACATATTTTAGCATGTGAGCAGAGATGGAGGAGGTATTTGTTAAAACTTACAGTAGGCTACAATTTGGTGAAAAACTGATTGCTAACACAAAACAGAAGTAATTTTTACTTTGCTTTATAGCGTAGCATTTTTTAAAATAAACATTATAAAGGATGTACCTGAAAGTAGAATGCCTTTTTCTCCAACTACGGTGTCAAACCCTTTTGGAAAATCTTTGATAAAATTAGCAGCATTAGCTATTTCGGCAACTTTCTGAATCTCTTCTGCAGTCACAGTAGATGGATCCTCTGCACCGTAGGCAATATTTTCAGCAATAGAACAGGAGAACAGAATTGGTTCCTGACAAATTCAAAAGCATAGCCAATATGGTATATCTATAATTACATGCACGCATTTTCTATATCTCAAGTAATATAAAATCCCTTTACAAGATCGAGCATTAATGTTATACCCATATAAATGAACAGGCATGCTAAAGTTAACTCAATTTAACATAAATCCTCTAAAACTAAAATAAGCAGTCACATCTAATTCTAAAATAAGAAAGTTTTCTTAAGCGACAGAAACATGACATGATCCTCAATCTCTAATATAAGAGTTCACAAACATGTATTAATTCAAACATCAGAAAACTTTCCTTTGTATCACATTACATATTTTCATTTGGGTTTAGAATGACTCTTCCCTTAGCAACCTCTAAAGAAATTTAATGCCATTTTGTGCATTTAATTCCTCTGGATGTTTAAAGATGAGCAGAGGACTGGCAGATACGGAAAGTGATGGACAAGGGGAAAACGGCCGAGACAACCTGAGTCTGCTCTGTCTATAAAATAAAAGAGAAAAATTCTATAGTATGAAATTTCAAGACTGAGCAACATGAAATACACACATCCAAACTGAATAGATGCTAATACACTCACAGGAAAATCATTTCTGCACAGAAGATTTTGGTGGCATTGTCACATAAAGCAGATGTTTTGAAAAGCAACACATATCCCATCATTATTTTAATTTCTATCCAAACATCAACCTAACAGTTAGTTGCATTAAGAAGCCTTTGGGAGGATGGGGAAAGGAACATAAATATTTAATTAACTGACCAAACAGTTTAATTTTAAGAGGTCACTGAGTATTTCCCTGTATCTTTAGAGCTTGGGAGTTGCTGTGAAGGGTGCACTACATTAGAAAGTGCCGACAGTGCCATATTTTCATGCTTTCCTAATGGAACTGTGCATTCCAGGATACAAAACAAATCACAAAAGTCAATTTTCATGGGCTTGTGTAACTTTCGTTAATACAAAACAATAGTTATGTGATTAACATTAAGATGCTCATACTCTTATGCATTTGCAAACATGTACTTCCCAGCTTCCACACACAAACCCTTTTTCTTAAGCAAACACTTTGTATCTTTATCACTGGGTAAAAACAGAATACAGAATAATGTAACTTGTTCAGAATACTGATTTTTAGAATATCCGCATAAAAAGGAAGGGACAAACTATAAGTTGATACAGAATTACCTCATTCATTTAGAAAAGCTTTTTTTCCTTACCTGACTCACTGTTCCAATTTTCGACCTGAGCCACAATGGATTTAACTGGCGGATATCAAAGCCATCAACAGTGATAGTACCTTAAATTAAGAAACCTCAAGTCAAGCAGATTCTGGCAAGTGCTGAGACAAGGCAAAAAGAACAGTTTGTACACAAAGACCCCTGGGAACCACCTAGTCTCCTAATACAGTCTCCAGTATTACCCATCTGTAAGTGTCACATGAAGGTTTTATTTTTTTACAGAATGCTTCTCTCTTCTGCCCTTATTTACAAGTGCTGTAACCCTCTTTTTAACATCCAAGCCACAACTGTCTCTGCTGCCAGGCCAGAGAAGTAGGACTGCAGGCTCACAGAGCACACACATAAAGCTTCCCATAAGCAAGAGCCAAGCGCTGCTGCACGCTAGTGTGTTCACACCTCATATCTACAGTGAGCTTTAAGAGGATGGGGCTCTCACACAGGGGCTGTTTTTCTGTCCCAGGTTAACAATAACTTTCACCGGTGTTTTCAGAGTCACTTCTGTGTCTTACCAGGGCAAAACAGAAACAAAGGGATGTGGTCATCCCCGAAAAGTACTTGTACACCCCAAAGGGAAGCACATTAGGTCACTGGATAGTCATGAGGGCCTCAGCACAGCAACCCAACTGTCTGAAATGTGGGTTTGAGATGCAGAGCATCAATTACTTGTAATGACAAATGAGAGCAACACACAAACACACCTGAGATAGGGTCATACAGCCTCAGCAGGAGGGACACAATAGTCGATTTCCCTGTACCGCTTGGGCCAACCAGAGCCATAACTGAGCCAGCTGGAATGGAGAGGCTAAAATCTTTGAAAATTGATGTTTCTGGACGTGTTGGATATGCAAACTCAATATCCTTGAATTCCAAAGCACCTCTGAATACATCCTTGCCTAATATGATTCCCTCTAGATGAGAAAAAGAAATACATGAGCATGTGAACAGAAGCAAAAAAATCAGCTCAGCCCCCTTAGAACTTGCTTCACAGATACCAAGCAGAAACATCTACCAACACATTAATCCTGTCATACCTGCAAGTCACAAGACAGAACCACAAAGGTTGTGTTCAGCCACACCTGAACGGCAGCATGGTATGTGAACCCTTACTGAGTATGGTTTGGGGATGCCTACCAGCCTGTGAAGCTCTAGGCTACTACAGCAAGATTTGCATCTTGCTAATACCAAAAACTAATGATGCTTATTAAGGAGAGCGATTTTTTTTTTTTTAATATAGCATATTGTAAACAAATTTTATCAGTTTGGTGCAATGAAATAAAATGACAGAGTGCTGAAGGGCAAAGTTCTTTTGCCACGGAAGAGATACAAAAAGATAAACATTGCAAATCACTTACTGGCCCTTTACCAAGTCTCAAAAGTCACCTGAAATGCTCCCCTCTTTGGACACAGATTGTTCAGTCTCCACTGGCTATTAAGCTTTTAAGCAATTCTTCACTAATTGTTAAGTTTTTAGGCAAAGGCTATTACTACAACAAAACTGCTTCTATGTTTTCTACAGTAAGTGGTCATATTTTTAGAGTTTATAATAAACTCAAGACAAAACACTGTTCAAAGACCAATGAGAGGCACATTTCTTAGGCAACAGTTCAATGAAACTTAACTTATTAGTTTGTGAAATACCACACAAACTGCTATGAATGACTGATTGTAAAAGTTAAATGAAAGCCTCTACTTTCTGGAGAATAGCAATTAATTTAGAGAAATACTTAAAAGTTTATCTGTATTAGAGAAAGTTTATAAACAGGTAACACGTTATAAATGGAAACAACTTTTCAATAACAACTGAACAACTTTCAACATCCCAATAAATCCTAGTGAGACATATCTACACACAGTATAGCTCTTCTAAATTGTATTAACGGTACCTATCATACAGTTCAGACCTTTACATCAGTGATCTCATTTTAAATGAGCACACACAGAATATTTTAAAACAATTAATATTAATTAGTTCTGATAAATACAAGAAGATTATTTACAGGCAATAACTGTACATACTAAGTAAGAATAAGCTAGATAAAGATGATTTGCTCTTAGAATGACTTGTAGCATTGTTTTAAAGATCAAGGGCTTTCTGGAAACCATCAGTGAAGGAGGGAGTCTTGGTGACACAAAGTTCTTCCCAGTTTTTGGAAAACTGGCAGTAGAGCAGCAGGATCCAGGCTGGAATCCATGCTAAAGACCTGCACCTCAAGCTCCTTATTTTTCTGCACATGCAGCCAGATGCACAAGTAACCCTGAACTAGCTCCAGCACATGGTAACACATGCCCATGCTTGGTTAAACAGGATGGGCAGCAAGCCACAGCAAACACACTGCTGTGCCTACAGAAAATCATTTATTTTGCTTTTCATTCTCTCAGATTTCTTCTTCTTCTCTAGGCTTTTGGTTTACTAGTAGTAGCATAGAGAGAGAAAAAGTAACAGGCTCCTTCCCAGACTTTAATTCATGGACACAAAGACTGTAACTTGCTAGTTAGGCAAGCACCACAATTTGTAAGCTTCCCTCTGGGATAACAAATGTATTTGTTAAACCACGTGCTAGTAGAGTAGTTGTTACTATGTCAAATTACGAAGCAAACGCTTATCTTTCATCTCAGTTCCACTTCGGAACAGTCTACCTTGTGGCCTACTACAAACTGAAATCTACTGCAATACAGGAAATCTGCTACCACAAGTCCTTTCTCTATATATTACTGCAAAACATCAAAAGGCTGTGTACAGGAGTTCACCAGTTTGTCTGGATTCTAGAGACAGAGAAAAAAAAATTCTAATTTGTTCTTGAGACATTTATTGTCAT
Source organism: Crypturellus soui (assembly GCA_032275445.1). Lineage (NCBI taxonomy): Eukaryota > Metazoa > Chordata > Aves > Tinamiformes > Tinamidae > Crypturellus > Crypturellus soui. The sequence goes on along the minus strand of JAUBNY010000465.1, from coordinate 3,263,076 downwards.
TGGAAAAAAGTACAGCTGGAGTTCTGTAAAATTTAAAGAAAAGCATCCAAGGGAGTAGATGTTTCACATGGATTTGGACAAGAGACAACAGTGGTTTGGGAACTCAGGCAGAATAAGACCCATATGAATTCTAGTCTGAGGAGACAATTCTAGTCCAAGACTTGTCTTAGTGGGACACAAATGGTGAAATAAAACAGTAATTCATACAGAAAAGCATAAGCAGCTCATTGAATTACTTTAACGAAGCAGACATAGACAAATGCTGTTTATACAAAATATTCTCAACACTGGACATCGTAAATAGTAAAACAGATATAGGTAGTCAATAGCAAAAAATGTTTCTAAGATCAAAAAGGCAGATATACAGATGGAGTTTGCGTATCTTATTTTGGGGGACTGAATAACTACATCTACAAGCTATTTCTGTGCATAATCTAACACATCCCAAAGATGAGCACTTTTTTGTTGAGTCTAGGTTAATCTATGAACACAATGATAAACAGACACGCACCAAAAATACTACGCTTGCATACTGAGGGCCAACACTGCACATGACAGACTAAGAGGTTGCTTAGTGGGGCAGACCCGTAGCTCCCTCACCCATAGGTGGTTTAGATAAGGCACATACTGCTGTGGCTCCTCACCCATGGAAAGGAGGTCTGAAGCAGTGGGTAATGCTGCTGTTGAGAGGAGTGCAAGCATTTCAAAAGCAACATGTGCTACAGCTGCACATCCTACACCCTCTGAAGAAGCAGGACTCCTCATCCCACCTCCATACCCTTCCTTTTATTCTCACACTTGAAAAATCCCCAATTAAAGGAAAATTTCCATCATCTGTTTCACAGTTAGGAAAAGTCTGAATACATACCACAGTATGTAGTTTCTTTCAAAATATTAAGTTGCTACTAGCTTAAATTATTAGAAAATTCCTTTTGAAGTACTGTTGACTAACCAGAGAGAAAAAAAGCCTATAAACACTAACAAACCAAGAACCAACCATTAAACGGAAGTTGGGGCTTCCTTTCAATAAGTTCCCAAAGACGTCCACCAGCACCTAATCCTTTCATAAGTTCGGAATAAAAGGAACTTAGGCCTAAAAACAAACAAACAAACAGCATTATGCATCAGTATAGAAGGGAAAACATTAGGAGAAGTTAACTTTGTTGCTTCAGTTTTCAGCACAAACAATCAAGCATCAGGTGTGTAGGGGATCTTCTACTCCCACACATCACTCAGGCAAGTTGATGTGTTATCATATCTAGTCTCACTAGAGGGCTACCAATAAGCCTTATTCATTGTTCTGTAACTGTAAAACAAATAATTCTAAGAAAAAACTTACACAAAGTTCATGTGCTTAAGTTTCTGTATGCTCAGAAACAAAGCAACTCTTTTTTTTCACTCATCTGTCATGATTTGAAGGTTTTGCAAATTTTGCCCTTGGGCACATCTTCATTTTTTCTCACAATATCAGGCTTAGACTTAGAAAACAAAAGAGTACAGACAATCAGCCCTGCCCTGCAAAAGTATCAGAGGCACCACTTGTTTCAAAAAGGGACCCTTCCAACCAATTGCCAAGCTTCAAAGAATCTTATCTTCATTTTTGCCTGTACGCAGTTGCAAGGGCTGCTCTCTAAAAAAGATAAACAGTTTGTTTCTGGGCCAATAGATTACAGGTTCTGGGCGTCAAGAAAGAGTTAGTACGGAAAAATAACAAGTTAGAGTGCAGCGCTCTGCTGACACTTCATTGTTCTTGCTCATACAGAATAATAGCTAAATTCTACTTGCTTTTCTAAAGAGATCACATTTAATACAAACCTACATTTTTCTAAGAAATACATTACTAGCATTTTTTAACATAGCACACCAAACATCATAATTTAGTTAAAAAAATAAGCATAAAAAATATGCATCAGTCGTTTAATGAAAAAGTAACATCAGTATTCCCTTTGGGAAATGTAAGGCTTATATTAAGACCGGAGTTATAAATTATTATTCCCATTAAGGCTTAAAGGCTTAAAAAAAAAAAAAAAAAGATATTCATGACTTCTTGGGAAGATTATTTGGAAGGGACTTTTCAAGAAAGCCACATTGTTTAAGAGCTTCTTCCCATCCGCCCCTGTACCGACTGCAATGCTTTGAAGTGCAGAAGATGTAATTTGAAGTAATTTCTCATTCCATACCTCCAATGCTTATTCCAACCCAGAAAGCATACATTAAGAATGAAGAGAGTTCACCAACTGTCATGTAGGCGCTGCCCATCAGTAACCCCCCTTTGTACAAGACGGAGAGGACAATCAGGTTTCCAGAAAGCCCAGTCTGGATAACAAAACAGAAAAAGGGGAAAAGTCAGATTTTGTCACAACTTCTTAAACTTAACTCTCCAAAATGTTGTTTCAGAACTTCCCTTCCAACAAAAGAACTCCCCTACTAGGCATATCTACATTTTGAGAGACTTCCTACAGTAAAGAAGGTAAATTTGAACAAAACCAATTCTCACCAATAGCCAGCCAGCAAAACACTCAAAATAGCTCTCCATCAAACACTCAAAAAGCAAACAACTCCATCACCCTGTTCCTCAGGATAGAAAGGGATGACAAACATTGTTTTTGACCACCAGTCACGGAGAAGGGCTGATTATTGTAAAGCTACAATCTAATACAGATTCTGTTAAGCAAATTTACATCAAACCACTATAGAAAAGGGCAATCTCATTCTCCCTGTCCATCTCCCTGGGCCCCCCTTGTATCAGTCCTCATCTCATCAGGAAGCCAAACCTGTAATACACTAAGGGTTGGGGAAACTTTCCACTGTTTTAGCTTATCAAAGAGTAGGTCATGGGCTCAAGCAGTAGTATCAATCAATGTAGAAAAAGAGGGGCAGAAAAAGAGGGGTAAGTGGTATTCAGTTTTATCATACCACTGTATCTTGAGAAGCAGTTTCACAGCAATTTAAAAAGTCCAGTCTTCCCACAGTTTTGTGTGGGTTCAGTTTACACTTAATTCATTTTTTGCAGATGTATAAGTAACCTCATGAATTTTTAAGTAATTGACACTTGGCACAGCATGGTTCCTCTCATTAAAACATACTTACTGCTCCAAAGAAGCCTGCCCGAGCTAGTGCCTCTTTTTTAGCCAATTGTAGTACATAATTCACTCTGCTTGTGTATTTCTCCATTTCAGACATTTCTTGCCCAAAAGCTCGCACCGTTCTTATGTTTCCAATACGCTCTTCAGCTAACTGCATTAGAACAAAGACCAAAACAAAAGCACACACATTAATTGGAAGTACTCATATTACAGAACATCTGAAAGTTAAACCAGTATAAACATTAAATAGACTAATCTCCATGGAAAAGGTTTTTTCTACGTTCTTCCACCTTTTATTTAGAAAGAAAATACAAAACCAGGATTAAAAAAGAAAAAAAAAATCTTGAGTTTGATGTGAACAACATAAGAAAACTATTATTCACAACAACTTGCAGTAACAACTTGGACAGGGGAAAAATAAATATCCTATTCTATCCTATTCTGCAGTTATTTCCTGAATAATTCCATTCATTTAAACAAAGCACCACTGGGAATTAATTTAGCTCAACTACTAGTGTCCCATTTCAACTCAGCATTTTTTTTCATTTCTAAGTAATAAAATATTAGTTCTAAAATGATCTCAACAATTAGACTAGACATTAGTAGACTCTGAGACAATCTTGCAAAAAATGTCGCCCTGACTGGAAGCACACACACACACACACACACACACACACACACACAAAAAAAAACAACCTCTCCTTGTTCCATCATCTAGTCAGTCTGAAGATTTGAAGTGAGCACTAAATAGGGCTCCTTCATGTGAAGTCCCACAACTCGTTTTCAGAGGCATGAGCTTCCTTTGGACACAGGATGTAGGAGATAAGCAGAAGAGGCCTAATCTTTCTTCTGCACAACCTACTTGCAGATGCCTTACACAGGACACCCCAACTCTAAAACAGCTGACAACTGTGGATATTTTAACTAGGTCAATCATTCTTAAGTATATTTCTATGCACCCTAGTGATGTTCTCTCCCCTCCTCAACCCCAAGGGGGAAAGGTCATTATATCTCTAGATTTTATCATTTTGTAGTATTCCAGAGCCGCTAGCAAACAGTGAAATCCCTTTACTTTTTAGAAACAACACTTCCCTCTGCTTTTCTCACAAACATGTGGGTATATGTTGAGATGCTTGAAAAGCTTTAACAAAAATCTAATATCAAGCATTAATAATGCTTGATATTAATTAAGATGAAGGAGGAAAAAAAAAAAAAAAGATACAGATATCAAGGATACATTCCAGAAGATCTGCTAGCTAGGTTTTCTTAAGAGAAAAAATCCAGCTAGTATTCTTCCGATGGCTTCAAGCTCACAACTTGAGCCAAGAGCCAAAGAAAGATTTTCAAATCCATGCACCAAATTACAGAGGACTTAAGTTGACCTTTTATGCTCTGCTACAGCTAAAGAGCCTAACGTCCTTATATGACACATATTTCCTAAATCTCAAGACAACCTAGTTCCTCCACATTATGCTATATGGGCAACTCTTTACGAAAGATGGTTGGTTTTGAGATCTGTAGCATAAGTGTTACCAAAGTTTATCTTTCATACCATTCAGGTGCAGAACTACAGGCTTAGCATAGCTCAATTCAAGGAAGAATCAAGGAACAATATTCAGAAGATCTGTAACTTGGGAGATATGAACCTATATAAGCGTAACTTTGAAGTTAGCTAAGAAGCGTCTGTTACAAGATTACCTGTGTTGCTTCTGCAAGGGAATCTTGGGTCACTTTAGTAAGTTTTCGCAAATATCTTCCATAAATCACTGCCAGGACAGCCAAGGGTGGCACAACACTCAGAACAAACGCAGCAAGGTTTGGAGACACAAAGAACTATAAGAAAAAGGCATGTGTCAGGTGTTAATGTTAAGTTAAGAATAATCTGCTAGAATACTGAAGCACACTTTTCCTTACTGGACTTTTCTGAAGCTACTTAAATTGTAGTTTAGTGCTGTCAAAATACACATTTGTCCCCAGCACTTGGGGAAGGTATCACATGGTTAGAACCAAGGACTACAAGTAATGAGGTCGGATTTCCTTTCCAACTTTCTCACTGGTTGCTGTGTGAGTTTAGCCAAGTATCTTAACCTGTCTATAGACAGGTCTGCCAGGAAATCTCATGGGGGTGATGAAAGTCTAAAGTTATTATATAGTTTCTAAAGGGCTTTCACATGGTTACAACAGATGGTGTAATAAAGGCTAAGAAATATCACACAGCACTTTTGTCTAAGTGAGGAACAGAGGGAGTCACCAATACTTGTCACCAAAGGACACTCATAACCTGGAATAAGATATTTTACTGCTCCAAAATGCTGCATGCAAAAGTAGATTTGCTTCACCAGATTTTTTTTAAAATTAGGTCTAAGATATGTTTTCATTTCATCTTGCTTTCCATCTTCCAAACAGAAAAACACTATAAAAATCCAAAGTTGACTCAGTTGTATGATAAGCTTTGTAATTAGTCCAAAACAATCTCTTCTTTCTTACTATTTTTTAAGCTAACATCAATCCTGGATGCTTACTTTTATAAGATTTTTTGCTCTTTTTTTCTCCCCTGAGCAGACAGCAGATATTACTACACTTTCTTTTAAGACAATTGTCACCAACGTGCTTTTCAGATAAGCATAATGAAATTCAGGCCACATAAACCATGAACAGATATCAGGCTTTTACATAAACCAACTGGCCAGCAGGGAACATGAACTGAAGCACTGCACTGAAGCCTTGGTTAACACCTAAACACATTCTTTACAGACAGACTAATGCAGAAAAAAAAAGTATGATTTGCTGTAAAAATCCTCAGCAGTAATTTGATCTTCAATGCTGCTGTTGCTTGACTAGGCTTTACACAAAACTCGCAAACTTCATTGACTTTAACATCACACCCCTCACATGTTGTTCTCCATACAATCACAGAAAAGTTATTGCCAATTTTAATGCTTTCTGTAATAATACAGCCAAGCTATTTGCCTACTATACTTTGCTTGATAAATAAGTGAAGCAACAGTTGCTGATTTTAAGCCTTTGTTCCTCATAGTACGAGTTGTGAGCAAACATCAGGTGGCTACAAGAATACCATCTATTACGGCGCAATCCATATATGTTATTATGGATGACAATACCTGGTGGAATACCCTCACAGATCACCTAGCAGAATTCAAATAAACATGAATAGCACAAGAAGCTACAAGCAGGGAGAAGACCACCATACCATCATCCCAATGCCCACAGATGCCTGCGCTCCAGCTCTGAGTCCGTCGGAAAGGTTTTCAGTCACCGAGCGGCCCAAGAGCGCGGTATCTGAAGATAAGCGGTTTATCAACTCCCCGGTTCTGGTCTTGTCAAAGAAAGCAGTTTCTTGCTTCAGAATAGAGGAGAACAAAGTAGCTCTCAGACGTTTCACAATTCTCTGTCCTGTTAGGACAGAGTCAGCAAAGCACAGAATATGCAACTTTACATAGATGCATTCCCAAAACAATGACAATATAAAATGCACAGGATACCACAGAATCAAACAGGGCACATTACAAAGTTTTAATGCAACAAAAGGCAGTGAACTTTAAGATAACACATAATAGCAAACAGAAATGAACAGCTATTCTAGAATGCTTATCTTTTCATTATCAACTTACCTTTGATCTAGCAAGGGAAAAAAACAAAAACACAATAAGAAAAAACCTACAGACTGCAAGATTTCTCAGGCAGTGCCAAGAATGTATTTCAGATCATTAGATAAGCTGACACTGAGAGAAAAAGGCCAGCTCCTTGTTGTCTCCTGCTTTTACCTGAGGTCTGCATGAGGTAGACGCGGGTAGCATTGGCAGCAGCACCACACAAGAAGATTCCACTCAGCAAGGCACACAGGCTGGTCAGGTTGTCAGTGAAGTCGCCAGTGGGGTTTGTATAAATAACATCAATGACTTTCCCCAGAAAGAAAGGGGCCGACATGGTAATGACACTGGATACTGTCAGAAAGCCAACGGCAGCTGCAAATCAGCAGGGAAAAGATAAAGAAAATATAATGTGAATTCCAATGATAGTTAATAACACAGCGTATATGAAATTATTTTCACTTGAACTTTCTATTAAGCATGGGAGTGCCAGCACTATGTAATTCGTGTTCTTTTAGGCCCAGTTTTAAACACGACATTTGTAGTCACTGCTTCCTGAACTAACTTAGGGCACATTTTAAGACTTTAAGAAAAGCCTGCAAATACAATCACAGTGCTGGATGTGTGTCTCTGCTCTACCCTTCCCTGTCAAGCAAGGTCACCTTCACACAGATGCCATACTCAAAGCAAAGAGTGTAATAATCGAGAAGTTTCAGTATCACCCACCTAAATCCTCACTCCAGTTTGGTTTGCCTTTCACTATTCGTGCCTGTTACTAAACTAAAGCTTCCAGTTTTCTCCTTCTGAAATAGCAACAAACGGAAGTATGCATCTGATCCAAGAATCATTCACAACTAACACTTCTTTTCAGACCAGACTGATTTCAGATTTAATCTGTGAAGAAACTCCTTGAGCCCAAACCCCAGCTTGATTCTGAGGGCCAAGCCTGAAAGGCTGAGGACTAGAGGAAAAAAAAAACCTCTTAATTGAAAACTCAACAAAGTCGATATGAAAACCATGGAAGCACAACAAGCATCATTTATAGGGGCGCAAGCACACGGCCCGCACTGCACTGAGACCAGCGTGAGCGGAGGCACCTCAGAGGTCTCTGCTGACCCTGTGCGCGGCACTACAGGAAGGCAGGGAAGAAAGCGACAGCTCCCATGCAGGAGCCGAAGCTCCACAGGAAGCAAAGTCCTTCCTTGCAGCTGGCCAGGCTGCTCCACGCAAGCTGCGGGACAGCAGGGATAGATGTGACAGGGGTCGAGACGTCTCCCGTCAGGAGAAGTGCTGGAGAGCCGGCTGGAGACGGCCTAAGGCCCTGCCTGCACTGCAGGCACAGCGCTGTGCAGCAGCTCGGCACAGAACCATCGCGTGGAAAACACCTAAACCCATGTGTCTCTGCCTAGCGAAATAACCAACCTGGCTCAGAGCGGGTTTCAGCTGTTTTTCGTCGGCATTAGTGCAGATCTCCCTGCAACAACTCCCAGTAGCCCTTCCTAGCCACTCTCCACCTTCCTGCCACAGCAGCCACTCTCTCTGCACTGCCACCGAGGGAGCCGCTGCCACCACGACCCACATGCCAAGGGGAGCAGCGGTGCCTGCAGCCCTGCCACACGCAGGGAGAGACCCCGGGGCCACGGGAAGCGACCACTGAGCAGCAACGGGGCGCTTCGCGCAGGGAAACGCTATCAGACGGCAGCGCGTTATAAAAGGGACGCAGAGCGGGTTAAGTTACTTTTCCGCAGGTTATGAGATGTAAATAAAGAAAAATATGAGGCAAGTCAAGGGAACTTAGAAAAGTGCAGCTGCACCAGATGGACAAAAGAAGCAAAGGAAAGACAACCTGCCCTCAGCAGCAGCTGAAAAGCCCATAGACGGGCACCAATGTGTGGAAGGGAAACAGAACAGAACAAGATTGAAGAACAGCTCATACACCCAGGTCAGCATCTCCAGAAAGTTTTCACCAACTTCCCCGGAATACTTTTTCAGGGCAATAGGTCAGAGCTTATTCAGAAAAGTAGAACATTACTGATTTTTGTATTTTTAATCATACAACACCATGACATGTTAAAACTATATAAATCATTAATTATGCACTCAGAATGCTTAGCTGGAAATATTTTTTTAAAAAAATCCCCTTTCAAAGAGAGCAATTTTCTCAGCCACAAAAAGACTAAGTTTCCAAAAACCAACACTGAAATAGAAAATACAGCTCTCTCTTTTAAAACATGCTTAAAATAAAAGCATTTAACTTACTCATATTTTCTTGTATAGAAAAGAGATTTTTATGTCAGGCCAATCTAGGTATTTTCCCTTCTTTCTTCCAAAAATCAGGCAGCACAGCAAAAACCACTCCTTGGAGTTCTGAGACCCTAACTGATGCACTACCCTTTCTATAATGAAGTCTTACCCAAGCTGCTTCATTGAAAGCTCACCACCAGCATCAACCAGACCAAGAAAACCTTCTTTGCAACCCCCTCTTTTTTTTTGCTTTTTTTTTCTTTAACAAAGCTGCAGAGTCGCTTAAAAACAAACACAACAAAACCAGAAGAAGAACTAGGGGGAAAACCTGGCCTATTTGATTTCCACAAAGAGCATACCACACGTGGGAAAAAAAAATCATTGTTATCCCGTATATATCACACATACATCCATTATGATTTTAAAACCACTCACATTACCTTCAAAAAAAATCCCAGCTGAGCTGTGGTTGCCGAGTTGCTCTTAGATGAACACGACCATTTTACAGTAACAAAACGCAGCAACCAGAAAACAGTGGGCACTTATGTGGGTCTCCAGGGCAAAGCCCGGCTTTGCCCAGGGATTTCCCAGCTCCTTGGTGACCTCAGAGAAAGAGCAGGATTTATGAGACCAGGGCTCGGTGCAAGTCCCACTGCTCTAGTGGCACCTTTAGGCCTCTCTGCCCCCACTAGCTTCCTTCCCACTGCATCCTCCGAGGAACTAAATGGACTCACTGCAAACGCTTGAGCGAGGGCTGGTTTTCTAAAGGCACAGCCGTTTCCTCGACTTTTAATTAGCTTCCCAGAGGGGGAAGCAGTACGTCCGTAACGTGGCCAGCAGGCTGCCTGCTGAGGACTAAAGTCTTGCTGCAAAGCTCGGAAGAGCACAAGCTTGAAGATCATACCATTTAGCTTTTCTACGAATTAAATGCATATCATTACCTTGTTTTCATTTCATGAAATAACGAAAGATATCTTGTGAATATCCCAAAGGTATTCTAGCAGTTAGTATAGGAAACATCAGCTCGTATAAGTAGAAGTATCTATACGATCTTCTAGTAGAAATAGTGGCAGCTGAGGTGTTCTACATTTCTACCTGTATCCTGTACAATCAATAAATAAATTAAAAAAAGAAGAAAAATAATAAGCACAGGCTATAAGAATGAAAAAGTGCAAAATTCAGCATAACTTCAAAAAGGTAAAAAAGTACAAAAAAAAGAGCAGGTTTTGAATACCTGCATACTTCTACCTATGAAGTATCACTTTGTGCACATGTCTAGCAAATAAACTTCCTTGCTTTGAGTTCACCTGCAGCAAGCGATTTATATGGGAAGAGGAAACATTTTGCTAGTGGGTTAAATTGATAAATTTCTGCCATTCAATGGAGCTGTTGCTTTCTTGGAGTGCAGTTTGGATAAAGTGCAATGGGCAGATGCTCACAGGGACAAACAAGGAAATGGGGGAGAACAAAAGCTATCATTTTCAAAGTATGTTTTTTGTGGCCTAGCACACATAACAGGTTTAATTTTGTCAACTGTGGCCGCGTCCTCCTCCCTGAGAGCTGAACTTAACTGAAGACACCCATTTATCTGACCCGGCTAGGCAGAAATGGTCAAAGCATTGCTAAAACAACTCCCCTCCTGGGTAAACTGCACAGTTAAAAAATAAGAATTAAAAAATAAATAAAATCATAATGTCACTGCACACTGTGGCTAATAAAAGAGTAAAATCTCATCATAGTATTTCCTTTCCCCTATTAACAAAAACAGCAAAACTTCGCAACGCAAGCTGCGCCTACAGCGCATTCCCAGCTGCACGCAGCTCCAGTAGTGACCGAGGATGCGTCATGGAACACGCTGCAGCCCCCACACCGTGGGTTTGCTCCTTTCCTCTCCACAATGTGACACTTGGTGCCTCTGTTTCTCCTTCTCCTGGTTTTGGGGGCAGGAGCCACCTGTGGGGCTGGGTCGGCAGCAGGACCGTGTGCCAGTGCCGAGGGCACCTTGCAGCGCAGCCCCAGCCAACGGCAGCGAGGAGGTTGCCTGGAAAACTGGATGCAAACTTCCTACCCGGCGCAGGCACAAAGTGCCCTCAGCACCTGCGCTCCTCGCGGGTGCTGAGGAGCGCAGCACCAGACTTGCCCTATTTCCTCATGGATTCACCGTGTTTGACCCTATTTCCTTACCATTATCCTTATGGGAAGCAATTCCAGAAGAAATCTGCCTCTGTTCCATAGAGGTGATGATGCACCCCTTGGCAAGGATGCCACACACCTACCCCGTCGACCATCCAAAATGCAAAGTGCTTTATTTTATGAAAAAAAAAAAAGTACCTGCACACTCACAATAGTTGTTTAGTAGTTATATGGGTTTGATGAAGGGATTAAATATCACTGTCGCACATAATAACACCATTAAACTTCCCCGTCCTTTGTACAGCACAGGTAAAACAAGCAGAGACACTGAGCTTACAAGAGCTAATATTGCAGCATCAGGATGTAACAGGACCAAAATACATATTTCAGTGCATTTTAGATGGACTATACAAGCGCCATTTCCCTACAAGGCATCTTTAACTATACTTGTTATCCCTACAAGGCATTGGCTCCAGGTATTTTCCTCCTTAGCTTCTCCCACTTAATTGTAACTTAACAATAAGTTTTCTCATACATAAGGTGTCACTTAGGAAGGGGAAAAAAAAGTTTTAAACACATATTCCCCCTTTTCCAAAACAAAATATTAAAAAGCATTTACTGAATTTGCATATTTTCCCATTTTCTTGATTTATTTAAAAAAAATTAAATTCAGGCCATTTTATCACCTCAAAAGAGAAAACTGCACGCAGTTGATTTTTAGTACTTGTGATAACAGATTTATTTAGATTTAAAAAAAAAAAGCAATCAGTCGATTACACAAGTTAAGGATACCCAGCCTTATTTTAAGGGCACACTCACAAACTGTCCCACTGTATTCGTAATTTATAAGATGACAGCAACTATCCCGTGAAGGGGACTAAAAGTGACTAGCACTCAGGAGTCTCTAGCCCCATTTACAAAACAATCTATTTCTTTCTTGTTGTAATTTCTATTAAGAAAAAAAAAAAAAAAAAAAGCTCCTAGATTACCGGTTGATTTTTCAATCTAATCAGATACTCACTTTTTCACTAGAATATAAATAAATTATTATTAGCAAAGAGTTTTTGGCTTTTAGTCCAGAGGCCGTTGTAGAGAAATAATCCTGAACAAGACCGAAGTGTGGCCAAGCAGCCTCCCTTCTTCCCCTTATGCAGCCCTGTCCCGTTAATATTTCCTGTTTTTATTTGCTAACGGCTGCACAAGGGCCCTTGCTGGATAGAACTGCTGTGCACGGCACAAGAGCGTTCATTGCCTGCAGTGAAAACTCACGTGGATCCAAGTTACCTTGGCCGTGTAACGTTAGCGTGTGAAGAAGCCCTGCAACTCGCCGCTCATTTTCTAAAGAGTGATTCACAGCCCGTTTCTCACACCCCCTCTCAACAGACGCCTTCTTCCTTGACCCAAGGCAAGTTACGGCTGGGGAACGCACGGATCTAGCCGTACCGGGGCCTCACAGTTAATTAATGGAACAGGCTTGACGCCGCATTTTCAATCCAAAGCCACCATCCCCGCGGGTGGGAAGCGCGGCCAGGAGAGCTCTGCCTGCCCTAGGACCCAACCACCGATGCGGTCGCAGGTGCGGCAGCCACCACACGGGCACCACAGCCGAAACCCGCCCGGAGGCCCCGCGCGCCGCCCGCCCAGCCCGGCCCCTCGCGTCCCGCCCGCCGCTACCTGCGAGGCGGCCGCGCTCGGGCCGCGCCAGCGCCAGGAGCCTCCGCGCCTCGAAGCTGCGGGCGGCG
>JAUBNY010000465.1:3232187-3250243 GCA_032275445.1 Crypturellus soui | reverse complement strand
CCGCCGCCGCGGGGCGGTCCCGGACCCGAAATGGCGCCCGGCGCCGCCTCGCTCGCCTCAGAGCAGGGCGCGTGGAGGCGCCGCGGACCGGGCTGCGCTTAGGCGGCCCCTGCAACGGCGGTCCCGCACGGGGGGGGCGCGGGAGCCGCGCTCACGGCGGGGGAGGGGCGGTGTGGGAAGGTGGCGCGGGCGCCGCGCTCACGGCGGCGGAGCGGGGCGGGGGGAAGGGGCGCAGAAGCCGCCTCGCCGTTAACGGCTGATCATCATCACCGCGGAGCTCCCGCTCCTCCGCGCCAGGGAGGAGGCGGCCCCCGCCGGGCTGCGGACCGGGTGGGCGCATGCGCGGTGCAGAACAGGGGAACTCTTTTCGCGCCCCTCGCCCCAGGCGGGCGTCCCGCGGGGCTGTTTGTGGCGCTCGCCTCTTGCCGCGAGCGAGGCGCGACCAATCGATGCCCGACGCGGGGGGCGAGGCCGGCGGCGGGAGGGCGGGGCTGTGCCGAGGCTTCGGCTCCGCCCTCGGCCCCCGCCCCCCGCCCCGGGCCGCCCCTGGCGGGGGGGAGGGGAAGGGCCGTGTGCAGCCAACGGCCGCGGCCCGGCGGGGAGTCGTTGCTCGGCCCTCACTCCCCTTCACACCCTCTTTTTTTTATTTTTATTTATTTATTTATTTATTTGGTTTTCCTTCGTATCTGTCAATATATAACCGTCTCCGTTTGGTGATGAGGAGAGAATGGGTCAAAATCCTTTTTACAGTTTTTTTTTCCCCCTTTTTTTTTTTTTTGGCTTGCCGGGATTAGGGCTTTTTGAAACCAAGGTACTTTCTAGAGGAAAGTGATACCAAGAAGTTTACAAAAGGGAAAAGCAACCCCTTTTTAAATTTTATTTTTAATTGAAAGGGTGATTGATTTGTCCTAGTTCACCTGTAAGCGTGTCTAGGCTTTTAGACCCTTTGCCGCCAATGAGGGGGCCTCTCAGGGGGCAACGGAGTGGATGGACCAGGGGACGGAGAGGGGTTGGGGCCCTTGGGCCAAAGCAGCAGCTGCTGCCTGGGGAAACATGGGGTGATCTTGATAAAAATGTGCAGGTAGGAGCCTGCACCATGCGCTCATGATGTAGCAGCGCAGACCTGTACGGCGCTGCCAGTACTGAGGCTCTTGACAATTCACGCATTTCTTGCTCTGGCTGCCGCAAAATAGGTCTTGGTGAAGTCAAAGGCCACTCTTTTTCTTAGAGGACTTTGGAGAAGCAATAAACAGCTACAGATGAGGAAGTAAAGAAGAAGAGCAAAAACAGCAAAAAACACCAACTATTCCCCCTACATCATCCCTGACTAGGAAATTCTCCTAGCAAAGCTGACAAAAATTTAGGTGCAGGAGGGCCTTGTTGTGCTGCTTGTTTTAGTCATTCTAGGGAAAAAAAAAAAAACCCACAAAGCTCGCAGGGAAAAGAGAGCCTAAAGTTCTGCCTATTCTCTTGGAGTTTGTTTACCATATGCAGACTGCTCCAATACTGCCCTAAGCAAAAAAGCAAAAGCAACAGCAGTGCAGGACAGAAGCATCCAGCTAAGCTGCTCCTAGCACCAAAACAGGCAAGAGCAGTGCCAACGTGGCTCTGCCAGCACCTGCGGGATGAAGATGTGGCATATTAAGCCAAAACAGTAGGAAGCTGCCGGTGCACCCAGAGTTGCGGACGTTGGGGTGTCAGAGCCAATACTTCCGAGTTGGTTGTTTTCTGCTTTTAAATGACGTGCAGCCCAGGAAGGATTCACACCAATTCTGAAGGAGAAACTTCATGAGTTTCCTGAGTTTTGCTTGGCTTTTCTCGGTGCTGGCTGAGTGGCCACCTTCTCTAGGCAGTCAGCACTGGTTTGCCTGGGGTTTTCTTACGAGGTTCGTATGGGGTTCTTTCTTATGGGATCTTATGGGGTTCTTTCAACCCCAGTTCCCTTTATCAGGGTAGTGAGCACGTTAGTGTTTCTATGCTTATTTTTGCAATTCTTCCCCTTCTTAGAAAGTGTGGAGTTTCACTAATGATTGCGAAGCCAAGTACCGTGCCGGCCTAAGGCAGCAAGGAGTAGGAGCACAGCAAATATGGAGCAAACTCCCTTCTACTCACATTGCACAAGTGGTGCAATGAGAGAGAAATCTTCACCTTTTTCCACTTCCTCAGAAATTGGAGAGAATTGGTTCTTTCCACCTGCAACAACTGCCTTTGCCTGCTTTTATTCCCCCCCCCGCCCCGCCTCCATAAAGACCTCTGCATTCCAGGGTGCACAGGTACTGTCCCTGCTTGCAGATGCCCAGGTGCTGGGCTCAGCAGGAGTCATTTGTTATCCAGGCGCTGACTTGCCTGCAGTGTCCATCTGCCTTCCGTCTACCCGTCACTTTCCAGGGACTCCACGCAGGATCTATCTTTGGGATGCCTCTCCTATAGCACCTGCCACCATAGGCTTCAGACTGAGCCACTGCACACTTGGTGTAGTGCTTGCTGTTTCTGGACAACCTGCTTGCTTAACTGTAGAGGAGGAAGGAGAGTATGATCTGGTGCCTCCCAAATTAGGGGTGGGAGGCTCAGAGCATGGAGGCCCTCTTCAAGGATGAGTATCACAAGAGCAAGGGCCTCTCTGAGCTGGGAGCAGCACGTCAGAGTGCTACAGCCTGCCTCGCTGGAAAGCCACAGACAAACCCCGTATTTGGTGAAGAATATGTCTACAGGTGATTTATGAGTGAGGAGGAAAGCTTAATTACCTCACCAAGCTGGTTCACCAGTCCCCCTATGTACCAAAGCTACAGGAATCAAAATTGCCAGCTACATCTACCAGGATGGACAGAAGTGCCCCTGCTGGGGCAGGGATGGAAGCAGCACTAAAGGCACAGGAGCAGGCGCCACCACCGTACCTGCCTCATGCTCTGCCACTCGTTGCTGCTGCTCCACCTTCCATCCTATGCTGCAGAGCTGCGGGAGTGACAACCAAACACCTCTCACTTTGAAAGAGGGAACAGAAGGCTTTTTCCTCCTCACGTACATATATATATATGTAATATGTATATTTGTTGTTGTTTTAAAGCTTGTCACAAGGAGAAGATTGTGGTCATTGACAAACCTAGGACAAACCAAGGACAAGTTAGGCAGAGAGGAGATGATTTTAGCCTAAACTGAGCTGCAAAGATCTGAATTGGGTAAGAAAGCAAGTTGGCTGACAGAGGAAGGCACAGCTACGGACAGCACTTCTCCCCTTGCCCTGTTCTGATCTCAGTTGAATGCGTGCGATCCCTTCTCTAGTTTTAAACCAGAGCACCTTTTGTGGTTATAAGTTGCACCTATGATATTGAGAAACAGCTTCCACAGCTGTCTTGCTCAAGAATTTCACAGCCCTGGGAGAGCAGTTTTGCACAATGGCACATATAATAGCTAATGCATCATCCCAAATGGGGCCCTTAGACAGAGTATAGCAAATATGGTATTTTCTGTATAACTGCTGCTGAATTCTATTATATAACAATGATCAGGGAATGGAAAGCAGGTGTGTATGTTTAAAACTGTAAAAAAAAAAAAAAAAAACAAAACAAACTCTGCTTGTGACAGATTTCACCAGTATTCTGCCCTTGAAACACTCCAACTTGGTGAGCTTGTTATTTCAGTTGGCTTTGGCCCCTGTCCAATACCTTAAAAAAAGTCATAGCTAACGTGCAGCATGATGGGATGTAGTCCTTGGCCAGGGACATTCAGGCAATTAATTTAACTGTCATAGCAGCGTCTTGTAATGGTTCAGTTTTAGACCCTGGCTCACCACAAGCAACTAGACACCACTCACAGCGAAGGCCATTTCAGGGCTTTGAAGAAGCTCCTGTGGCAGGAGGACTAACAGTCAGTAACTGTTGCAATACGGCTGGCAGAACTGACTGACGCCCTGTTTATTTACCTGTGAAAATCCTATGGGTCTGCTAACGGAAGAATCATTTTTGGAAAATATTCTTAAAGACATTTGTAAGAAAAAATAACCAATTTAACAAGGGAAGCCACCTGAGGAGGGATATGATAAAATTAACCATGAACTTAACTTAGATTGCACCATGTGGCAATATGCTAACCAGGGGGTGATAGTGTTAACTAACAGGGCAACTGTGACCTTGTAATACTTTTTCTGTGTGTTGGAGCAAATACTGTTCTCTTTCATGAGGGTGTCCATCAGTTTGGACCATATTCCAAGCACCAGCATTATTCCAGCGATCGTGTTGCAGCCTGGACTTCATGATGTCTTTTTAATTCAAGATCTTAGGGCACAGAATGAAACAGTCAGATGGATGGATTTGATGGAAATGGAAATTCTTTACTTTCCTCTTCACCACCCAAATCAAGATATAGAACTTCTTGCTGCAGCAAGCTGTGGAAGCTGAAAGGTATATAATACGCTGTTAGAGAGATCACCGCCTCAGTTCTGCCAGACTTGAGGTATTTCTTCCTCCCACTCCTATTGTTTCCCCAATACCGTCTTGAAGTTCAGGCTGTCAATTAGTTGCAGGCATTTCTTGTAGTTGAGATTGTTCCCTGGCTTCCTGCCTCCAAACATTTACATTCCATGAGCGCCAAGCACTCTTCAAACAATGCATAAAAGATGATGGTTTCTAAGTCCCTCATTAATGATAACATATTTCAATCCCTCAGAAATCACATTTACATCTTTTTAGTTTACATACATAAAACATGATTTGCTTCCAAAGGTCTTTCTTATTTTATATCTTTTTTTTTTTAGGCAAAATACTTTGGAATACCCCAAATTATTAAAAACAAACAAACAAACTGCATTGTGAAAATGAGGACGTTAAAGGAAGCTTTGTTAGCTGCCCATCTCACCTGCTTTTCATTTGCTTACTTCTGTTTTTTTTTGTTTTTTATATCTATTTTGGAACCAAAAATCCATCTGCTCCAAAACTAGACCCTGCTCTGGCTTTAAGGAAACAAACAGCAAATGAGCTCCGGAGAGCTGGCTCCTTCCTAGGCACCAACAGAGGCGCAGAGCAGAGCACTCCCGCACCTTGCTAAGGTGCGAGAGCAGTCTTCTCAGCACAAAATGTTGGACTTGGATGTCCAGAACCTGGCAAAAACCATCCAAATACAACCTCAAAGCTCCCTGTGGGGTCGAAGTTACAGCACTGCGAGTGCAGTGAGCAGTGACAGCTCGTTAAGAGCTGAAGGAGCAAAGCTCCCCATGGAGGTTTTCTAGCCTGCACAGCATGGACTGTGAGCAGTGAAACCACCTTCTATTCTGTTCTTTCAACAAGTCCGATCCTGGGCTGGCACTACGGAGCTACCTCCCATTTCCATATCCAGCTGTCAGAAGATGGGAAGTGCCAGGCAGCTCCAATGTGTACAGGAACTGATGATACTCCTGGGTGGTTGCTCCTTTCAGAAAGGTCAAACACCTTTCTGAGAAAACATTCTGGCAAATTACCAAGCTTAGCAGGCAAAAAAGAGAGGCAGTTGGGAGCTGTCCTCTAAACTCTTGGGTTACTTTGATGTTCTCAAGGGGATTCTCTTGGGGAAGTCCAGAAAGCTTGAGGGAAGCTGAAAGGGAAGCATCAGCCTAAAAAACATAAGGATTGTGTCTTTGCTCAAAGGATGAGTTTTAAAACCATAGTAAGTTTTAAAGCTTAGCCACAACTAAAGGTAATACAGCTCTGCAGAGCAAGACCTTCTGGCGTGCAGGGCCAACCCCGAGTGTACCTGCTCCTTTGCTTCCATTTCAGCTGATCCACAAAGTCGTGTCAATACCTAGCTCCGTGACTGGCCGTGTCGGTTGGGAAGTGAGCGGCAGGGGACAGTACAGTGGCGTGTGCCAGGGAGCAGGACCACCCCAGTCACCTCCTCTGCTTTGAGTGGCATAGCAGAAACATGATGCTGCTCCTGCAAGTCACAGCAAGTTTCCCAGAAAGGGACCAAACCACTTTTTTTTTTTTTTCTTCTTTTCTTTTTTAAACTAAATGCTTTAATAGAAAATAAAATACAAAATAACTCTTTTCAGAAAGCAGAAATATTTAATCTCTCCAAGTGACATATCAGAACGTGCTTTCTCCTCTGATCCAGGTTTTAAATGCTGATGATTTATTTCACAAAGTGTCCATGAAACTCATATTGCAACATTCTGAGAAAAAAAAAATCCAACACTGGCAAAGCTGCCTCTGTGCTCTGTGTATGCACAATAATTTAGTAATACTACTTTTTCCCATGTCACTTTGCGCCTCTCGCTCTCTGTCTCCCTCCCCAGCTGCCAATTCCCATTTACGGAAACATCCCTGCGATGCGCCGTGGTGGACCGACATGCTGTTCCCACTAGGAGTCCAGATGTAGCCCGTTCAGTTCCACCAGGTCTTCCCTTGGCCAAGGCAAGTTGATCATTGGCCTTTAAGGTAGCACTCCACCCCCTACTCAAGACATCCTCCCCTCTGCAAAACAGTGCAAACAGATTCAGAGAGTTCCCTAATTTCTGGACCATAAATACAAGTATCACAGCTAGTACCAAGAACTGAACCAAAGCAGAGATGAGCCCCAAGTGAGGTCAGATTCCCATTTTCCTTACTAAAAAGAAAGACTGTATTTTTTTTTTTTAAGTAGTCCAAAACATTGCAGAAGTGCTATAAGGAGCTGTAATTCTTCAGATCACTATTTGCTGTAGAAAATACATAATTTTCTCTTAATGTAAGGGTCTTAAAACACTGGTCCTCTGTAATACCAAGAAGAACAAAAGAAAACAAACACTGGGCCAGTAGTTGTATACACACTCAAGCCTCAGTTAGCAGTAGGCAGGATGCGCGCATCAATCAATGCAGGATATTTAAGTGCAGGTCATCAACTTATCCAAATGGCAGTTTCACTTGCCTGGATCAGGCTTTTGGATTTCCCAAACTACTGGTCAGCAGAATTTCCTCTCCTTCTCCCCATCCCTACCAGTACAAGGTTAGAACATATATATGTATTCTTCTCACTCCATTCCACAGCATGGGCCATTTTCTGGGCAAGACATTTTAAAGCATTTGTGTCACTCTGAATGTGCCTTTCACTGGGACAGAGGAAGAAAAGTGTTTCACAGTCAGTAATTTAATTTCAGCTTGTAATGGACTCTGGCATTCAATACACCCACCCACATCCCAAAGGAAAAAAAAATTAATGTTCCTGATTTTCTTGTGCAATTCCAGTCACTAGAAGAAGATTACAGGCCATAAATTGTACGCTCAGTACATTATTCATCTGCCCGGTGTACACACCGACCAGTTCACTGGAAGACCCGTCTGCAGGGGCGTTGCAGTAACTGTTCCGAATGTCCCAGACCCGGACAGAATTATCCATAGAGGCTGAAGCAATCAAACTACTGTCGGGGCTAAAAGTAAGGCTGGTTATGTTGTCCGTGTGCCCTCTCAGTTCCTTGTAGAGAGTTCCCGAAGCCAAGTCCCACAGCTTCAGCCGCTGGTCTTCTCCCGCCGATGCCAGGTACTTCCCGTTGGGGGAGAAGGCGAGCGCGAGCACGGGCCCGCGGTGACCCGTGAAGAGACGCACCGTGTGGCCCTGCTGGGTGCTCCACAGGCGCACGGTTTTGTCTGTGGAGCCCGTTGCCAAGTAGTTGGAGTTGGGGTGGAACTTGACGCAGTCCACATCCGCCAAGTGGCCTGCGTATATGCGCAGCGGGTACGTCCGATCGAACGACCAGAGCCTCGCAGTGCGGTCGTGGGAGCCGCTGGCAAAGTACAGGCTGCACGGACTGATGTCCAGGTCCCAGACGGGGTAGGCATGGCCTTGGTACAACACAGTGTTTGTAAAACTCCCGAGGTCCCAGTACCTGATGGACATGTCCTCAGAGCAGGATAAGAGCCCCGAGCTGTCTGAAAGGAACCTTGTGCTATACACAGGTCCACAGTGGCCTCTCAGGATCTTCATTTCTGTGCCTACGCTGTCATCCTCTTCCTCCTGGCGGGGGAGTTGGGGAGAGGGGGAAAGAGAAAAAAAAGAGAACAGAAAAGCGCTTTTATCTCTCGTTCACCTCTTCAGCAAATACAGGAAACGTCATGAGGAGAAGGGGCAGGGCACTAGCACAGAAGCATTTATTTTAGAGATGGCACATTCGGTGCAACATGGGCACAGAGATTTGCTAGCGCATTTGTACACATCTGGGATGATGACGAAAGAGAGGTGGAGACAAGATATTTACAAAGGCTTGATCTTTGTTTTGTGTAGCCTTGTGCCTGCTCCTGGATACACCTCGATCAGATACTCTATGTAAATATGAAGAAAGGAATATTTTATGATATTTTTCCAAATGTCTTTTGCTTCAAAACACTTGCTAAATACATGTGCTTATTCCCAGTCCTCTACTAAACTTTTGGCAGAGATGTTGAGAGTGATCTTGGCATCTGCTCTTTGGTGTGATCGTTATTGGAAATGAATCTCACAGTAGAGAAAAAGCAGCCCAGATGTCTTTAAGCAAAAGGCAGGAGGTGCAGAGCTGTTTGCTGGACATTCTTAATCCCACATGTGCAAAGAGTCTCAGTGCGGCTGCAGTATCTTTCTCTCCACACAAACTCCACCAGGAGTTTTAAGAGCTTTTTCACATCCCCACCCTTCAGAAGAGCCCAACGCATGAAGCTTATTTAGGTCAAATGATCTATTTTGAGGAAGAAGATAAATAATCACAAAAAAGGATGGCATTGGAAACCTTATTTTTTTTTCCCTGTGATTCTCCAATTCAAATAACAGAACACACAAACATGAAAGCCTTAAAATGTTGGTTAAGGCAGTGAGCCACATGTGCCAAAGGGATCTGGGAGCTTTACCCCCTTTCTCAGGGGACAGATGTGCAGCAGGTGTCAGCCGCAGGGAGCATCTTTGCCTGGCAGGCTGAGGCCTGCGGCGGGAGCGCGCGAGGCCTGGGCAGTGTCTGCACAGCGGCTGGAGATGACTGGGGCTCCAGGGCTGCCCTGCAGACACTTTTGGCCAGCGTTGAGTTGCTAACGTCCACCTGAGAACACAGCCAGCTCAGCCCGTCCTGCTTCCCGCAGGCTGCCTTGGCCGCACCGCAGCCACCGCCTTGGCTCCCTGCCGCCCTCGGGGCTCTCCAACCTCCCTTGGAGGGGGCCGCGCGAGGAGTTTGCGGTTGCCCTCCTCCACGCCAGCTGCCTCCCCGGGGACGAGACGCATGCAGCAGCGCTGCTTCCCTTCGGAGCAGCCAGTGCCCATGGGATTTATGGCGCGGTTCGGAGCCAGCGAGGACTCCAGCAGAGGGGAGGCGCAGGAAGCGGCAGGCTCCAGCTTGCAAAGCTGATTCTCATTCTAATGCCTTTCTCTGCCTCGGAGAGAGCCCTGCCTGCTGCAGCCCACAGCATTTCTAGCCTCTGCCGCCACATCAAAGCAGAGAGGCTGATCCTGCAGCACTTCCCACTGGTTAGTTACAACCACAACTCCTGATCAGTCACCAGTGGAAGCCCACTCAAGCTCTCTAAGTTTGATCATCATTTTAGTAAATTCTGCAAGTCCACGTATTTGATATTGTACCTTCAAAACCATGTGGGACTCCTTGGGTGGTCTGCAAGCAGCTCTTCCGTCTCTCCGTTACAGCTTATTTCAAAAAGCAGGGGAAACAGTAAACCTGCACTCCTACATGGTTCATGGGTAGCAATGTTATCGCTGCCTTCTGCTTGACACCCTCTTCGCGTAACAGCTGCTGTGAGGGGATCACTGAAAACAGTGTAGCTACAATGCTTCCCAGTCACTAAGTTTTTCCATTTCCTTCCCATCCAGGTCAGTCTGCTAACCAGATTAACAAGGCAGCTGGAAACACAGCCACTAAATCATTCCCTCGTGGAACCAAGCCCCATTTCTTTGTCAGATCAAGCACAATTTTCCCTGCATCCCTCAACTACTACAAGGTAGGTGAGCAGCTACAGAAAGTTTGCAACCTGTGCTATAAATCAACAAAGAAGAATGCTCTTCACAGTATTTTTTTTCCAGCATACCCATTCCAGACACTGAATGCATTTCTTGGATATAATAACCCACCAAGGACCGCCAAGATATCCACCGGCCACTTCTGAAGTGGCTACTACTCCACGTTAGCAAGAACGATTCATAGTTGCTTGGAATGTACCAGAAATCAAATTATGCAATCTTATTTTAATCAAAACCTACACACACACACACTCTCATCGCTGCCCTTCATTATTTGCACTACCCACTTTGAAAAGCAGCAGCATGAGAACAGATATTAAGGAATAGTAGATAAATGGAAAAATTACCAACACTATTAAATGAGCTAAAAAGCTACTCTTCAACAGCAAAGAGAAATTCTTCCTGAGCAACAGCAAGACTCCAAATGAGCACATTACTACGAAGCCCAAAGGAAGATGAAACTGTTTCAGCTTTTTTGTTACAAAGGACACCTTCCAATTATGATATGAATAGGCAGAATGCTCAACTTCCCAGCTTTAACTTTAATTAGTTAAATTAGTAGGTTCTGCAGGACAGTCACCTGGATCCAGGGAACTGTATTGCTGACATGTTTAACCTTTCGGGCAGCAAGCACTTGTCAAAAAGGATATATATTAATATAAAATATATAAAAAAATATATATTTATATAATCTTGAGGTATCCTCTACTGTATATTACTTATGAAAACCAGGAAATGATGTAGGTGTTTGAGCTTCTGATGGAAGAGACGTCAAAGGAATAAAATCCTAATGGCTTGTTATGGAGATGCTTTTCCAGGGCAAGAGCAAGTATACATACCTGAGAGCAAAAAAAGAAGCAATATTAATTCCAGGAGGGACTCTTCTCCCATGAAACAGTAATTTTCACTTTTATGCTCTGCTGAACCAGTTTGTTTTAATAGTGTGGGAATGCTGTTATAGAAATACTTTTCCTTTTTTAAAAAAATAAAATAAAAAATGAAAGAAGTTCTTCACTCATCTTTTTCCTAGCCCAACCACATTTTGGAACAGAAAGACAGCCCAAAATTGATGTCTTGCTTCATCCATCCACCAAGCATCAGCCTTAAAAGGATAAATGAAGCCTCAAAAAAACACCTCCAACACCAGGAGGGTGAAGGAAGGTTTCTTTTTCACTAGTAGAAGTTCCCCTGAGCACCTTTAGTGCTGTTAAGATGTCAAAAGAGCCATGACCACACCTTCTAACAGAGAAAGACATGTGGGGGTGGATACCAGGGCTCTTTCTGGCAGGACATTTCTTACTGCCTCTTCCAGAATTCCCCTCCCAGCTGCCACCCCCAGTATCACCCTTGCTGGACACCACAGGCAATGTTTTAAAAGCAGAGCAGAGCAAGGCCAAATCTGAATCTCTGTGGAACTTAAAGGCTGCCCCTCTAACGGTCTGAACAAAGAGCACCACTTTGTGCTGTTGGTTTGTGTAGTAGCAGCGACGTGCGCAGCAGCGTTGCAAGGAAACAAACATTAAGGCCATCTGCACAGCTGCAAAGCTGCATTTTACACTAGGTCTAAAGTAATGGAGACTAAAGCTTCTGTGAGATGCAGCTGTAGAAGAAACAGAGCTGCCTCACCCCAGAATGGCAGGGCTGTCCTGTCTCCGCGAGGGAAAGACACTCAAGTGCTCTGAGGCACCACACTGAACAAAACTCACTAAAACTACAGGCAGCAGGAGAGCTCAACCTTGCTCAGGCTTCGGGTCCATTAGGAGCAACAGCTCCTCTCTAGCACACTTGCTGAGTCGCGGCCTCCTTTACATGCAGGCGCGTGCGTGTGTATGCTCACATGCGCCAGAAAAGTTAATAAACCTAAGAGTACAACCTTGGTGTCTCCTCTGAAAGAAAAGCTCTGAAACTACCACTCATAGGCTTTTTTAAGTTTACAAACTGAATGAGCTATTTGCTTGCAGCACATCGGAAACCCAGCCAAAGACTAATAATGCCAGGCATTATTTAAATATAGTACTGCACCAAAACCAATTACGCAATATTGAAATCAAACAAAATAAACCCTACAAATGGAGAAACACTACAGAAACCATTCTGAGTTATTTCACAGACCATGCTGAAGTAACATCCAAGCACATGAGAATTTTTGTTCTTTGTCAAACTTTTCATTCAGTTAATTTCTGTCGATAGCTGCTAATCATACTCCAGTGACTCTTGGAAATACAGCTCCTGTTTGCACTGACCTGTGTCACTGACAGCTGCAGCTCGGCCAGGGTGCTCGCTTGGTGTCTCTGTGCATTTGTGGCTTTCATCCCAGTGTCTCCCGAGCACTTACTGTTCTGCTGCTAGCTGGGACCTTTTGGGTGCCTGTGTATTTTCACTAAATGGCCTCCAAATATTTGAATTTACTTCCTTTTTAATCGATAGTCTTTCATTTGCATTCAGGACACATAATCAACAGCATCTTCAGCTTGTATAGCCCCCAACTCAACTTTGAACTCTTTATCAGGTCATGATTTTATTACCAGGTTTTATTAGTAGTTAAGTCGTTCACAGCAACACTGATTTTGGTCTGTGGGGTCTTTTAACAGTTTTTATTTTCAGATCTGCACATAAATACTGCAGGATTTACAAAATACTAAATAACCAACAAGTATACCAGCTTCTGTGACTGATTCATAACACATAAGATACACAAATGCCACCCAAAAAACTAACACACACTCCTGATAACCTGGGAAGTTTATACTCCTCTATAGTTTGAAGTCAGGAGAGATGACCTACGGATTTTCCAGACCATGGAAATTCTCCTCTGTTCAAGGTTATTTGCATTTGATTTCGATGGCAGGCAATCCATAGGCACATGTCCTACGGACTCCTGCAACTTGTAATGAAAACTGCCCATGGCTTCATCCTGGGCCAGCACAAGCCACTTTGCTGTTTGCTCATCGGCTGAGCCAAGCCGTGAAGCAACGAGCACGCAGCCGTGCTGCTCTGCCTGCACACGCTGCCTCTGCCTCCCAAACCAACACAGCAGCGCCTGGCCCCAGGTCACCCCACGCAGCAAAGCTTTGCACGCCCCCACAACACACAGAATCCTGCTACAAGACCTTCCTTATGAAAAGGAAACAAAACAGTGGAAAAAGGGATGTTTCTCCGGCAAACTTCTTAACACAAGAACAAAAGAGGCTGTTTTCCAGCAATTAAACAAAGCAAGAGTCACAGCTGCTGATCTCTAACCAGATAGTGAGGCTACGTGGGCAGCTGCGGTGAGAGGGCAGGAAGGGTGCGACTGGAAGGCGAAGGGCAGGCAAGGAGATGCTCTCTAGCCCGTGTGAACGCGCGCACATCTCCACCTCCCTCCAACCCACTGGAGCGGGAAGCCTCTCAGGTTTCTGCACTGCAGATTCCTTAACAGTTTTGCATATTTTTCCATACTAAACCCCTCACCTCTGGTTAGGGTAACTCCTTAAATACAGGCTTGCATTTAGGCAACCCTTCTTCTTCCTGAGACCTCACACGCACCTCCTTTGGCTCTTTCCTTACTCTGTCCTTATCTTTCTTCCTGCTTTGGCCTCCTCATCTCCCATCTCTGACAGGTGGCTCTGAGCCAGCTGCCTTCTAGTTTTTGTTTGCTATAGTGTGTTTTTATCACCCAGGTCCTCGTTTCATCCCTCCTTCTCCTGGAAGGGCTCCATGCATGTTCTAGAAGGGAGCTGCCTCTCCAGGGACCCGCTGCATAGCTGCCTGTGTGCTAGAACCTGTTCCAAGAACAGCTGGAGAAAGGCGAAAAGTGGCCAGGACTAGCAAACTCTTGCCTGAGCACATGCTCACTGGACCTCAGTGCAGCATTTACAACCACTGCTAGAGAAAATAGGGATGAGAACAGGCCATAAAATTTGTGCCAAGGTGGACAGGTTGTAGAGCAGTCTTGCAAGCCCCCACGACACTACCACATATTCAACAATGCCAAAATACCTCAAGGAGAAGGGGGAAAGGAGAGGAGAGGAGAGGAGAGAGGAAGAGAGGGTATCCAGACCTCGTCATCCAGGATGTCGCAAGCCAGGCGGATGCGGGACACATCAACAAGATGGGGCTCGGCTCTTAGCTTGCTGGAACGCAGGCTCCACAGCTTCACACAGGAATTGTCGAAGCCGGCAGCAAGCAGCTTGCTGTTGGGCGAGATCTCCGCTGTGTTCAGCAGCTGCTCGGTGTTGTAGAAGGCATAGAAGCAGATGGTGGTGAGGGAAGGGGGCCCATCCTTGACGCGCTTGATGCTGTCCTGCAGTAGCTCAAGGGCTGCCTCGTTCTGCAGGATGGCAGCCGGCACGTCGCCCGGCTCCAGGCCGTTGCTGTCACTGCGCGAGGAGCTCCCGCTGGCGTAGAGCTGGTAGTCGGTCCTCTTGGCGGGCTGCACGTCCAGGTGGATGTGCAAGGTGAGCACTTTGCACAGCGCGTTGTTGTTGTCACTTTGGAGGTAGCGAAGAAGGTAGTTGTAGCTGTCCTCTTGAAGGCGGATGACATACTTGTTGTCCAGAAAAGCTCGGAGCTTCAGGTTGGACAGGATATCTTGGATCGTCATGGTGGTCTGCAGCTGCTCGATGATATCCTTCTGGCTGGCATTCTGCAGGAACATGCCATGGAAGCGGCTGTAAAAACTGTCCACTGTGCTTTTTAGGCCATTCTGGACCATGTTCAGATGGAGGTAGACAAAGAGGGGATACAGAAGAGGCATCACTTCATGGCTGTGCTGAGAATCTGAATCTACATTAAAAAAATAAAAGAAAAAGAAAAAAAAACAGCAATTAACATTAGATGATTTCTCAATCCACTTTCTAATGGGAATAAAACAGAGCAAGGACAATTACTGCAAAAAACCCTTCACAGCAGCACAGAAGGGCAAGTCCCTGGGGACTTTTGCTGGTGCATATAAATGAATCCTTGTTGTCACATAAAGGGGACATGCAGTATCTATTACAGATTTGAACTGAGATTTTCCAAGTCAGTGAGGTTGTCAGAATAAAAAGAGACAGGTTTCAAAATTTTTTTTAAGGTGCATCCAGATATCAAAACACCACCACAAGCACTAGATGAGAGAGAGACATCTTTTTCTCTCATATATTTAGGAAGAAAAAAAAAAAATCTCAGCACTCATTTTATTGCAATAAATGGGCTCTAAAATTTATTACATAAAAGTGATTCTTAAATAGTATTTTAAAGTCAAAATTATTTACATAGATTATTTGGGCCTTAACTTTGGTGGCTTTTTCTCAGGTTCAACAAAATCTGTATTCAGTGCCTTTATATGCATGGAACTCATTTCTCTGTGGAGGAAAGGAAGCTACAAACAGTCCCAAAATCATGTTGTGGTCTGCTGGGCTCCTGCTGTATTTCCGTGCCAGTGCGTGTGCTTGCTCTCATCCTCTCTCCCCATGCCAAGGCAAATCCCAGCAGCAATTCCGAGCACACGGCATAAGGGGCTCCTGCCTGGGCTCTGCTGGGACTGATCCATGCAAGCCAGGCAGTTTCCTGGGGCTGCTTCCCTCCCTCACCCTTTTCCCTGTTATGTTAGTGCATGCACCAGGAATGATGTCCCTCCAGAAATGTAACAAGGGAGAAGACCTCACCTTGCAGAGGGAAGAGAGGGAAGGGATGGCGAAGATGGGAATGGAAAAAAGAATTCCCAAGAATATATGGGCAGCAGGTAATGGATTGGAGCTGGGCTTGTTAAGCTGCAAGACAACCAAAGCGGGTGGGGAGGTAAATTATATAATGGGATGTTACAGAAGAAACAGATCCCGTCTCTTCTCGGGGATGCACAGGGAAAGGACTAACAGCAGGTTGCAGCTAGGGAAATGCTCCCCACTTGTTCATCCCTTCTGGAACCCAGAGCTACAGGGGAATCTCCATGATTTTTAATTTTCAAAACCTGGCCCTAAGCAACCTGATCCTGTAGGCGGACATCATAAAAATTATAAGTGTCTGGTAGCTGGCTGGCAAGTTACATACAGGAACTGCTTTTGTTTCTGCAAGGGAGTAGGAAATCAGCACTGAACAAAAGTGACAAAAAGAGATTAAAACAGTTTACACTGATGCTTTGAAAGATTGCTAGCATGACACCTATAGGTCTCAAGCAGTTGATGCTAAGTATTTCCATATTGGTATTTAAGCCACTGAAGAGGATAGTTCTGTTTCTCAAAACACTACTGAACCATAAGGACTCACCTTCCAATTCTGCAATGCAGTGGTATTAAACTGCTCTAGATGGCAAGGCTAAAACTTAACTATTTTCTCCCTCCCTCTCCTTTCGAACACCGTCAGGAATATTAACGTTAGGATTATAACACTATAACCAGGAACAAATTCCTACACTGGACAAACACAGACATGCTCAAGGGTGGAAAGAGGGTATCACCATTTTCTGTGCTGTTACCCTCTAAAGTGTGGTCTGCTTTCTCTTCCTCACCTTTGGGATTAGTAGTAAATATAAGGCCACTTACAACCAGGTAATTCTTTTAAGCTAGTAGAGATAAATTTATGGGAACAAATTCTTCTGTAAAAAAACTTGACCATCACAAAAATAAGGCAGTTACTAACATAATCCACAAACCTAAAATGAAAGACAGCAGAGAACCACACTAATTTCCAAGTTAACTGCTGTATCAGAAAGAGATAAATAATTCTTTCTAACTGAAGTAAATGAAACCTCATAGCTAGAAATCAAAAGATTCAGTTTTATTATAGTTTTATTATAGAATCCTTATTCTTTGTTCAGCTACTTCCCTCTATTCTATTTACCTGTAAGAAAATTGCGTAATCGGCCGAACTGTACTTCATATTGCTGAGGCTCTGCCAGGCAGGGGGCTGCAGACACAACATTGGCACAACCAGATTCAGATTGGACTGTGGAGAGAGGAAAAAAATATTAAGATGTTCTTGCATGCATGTCTGCAAACACCAAAGATTCTCATAAAATCTAGAGCAATGCAGCTATCAAGATGACATTTCATCTTTTAATTGTCTGGAAAGGACAGAGTCTGAAGCATCTAAGTAGGGCGTTCATTAAATCCAAAATGTCACACCACAGATCATGAACCAAGAACTACATTGGAAGATTTTTTAAGAAGTTCAGTACCTCACCAGTTCACCGCAGAACACACCATCAGGCTTTCAGAGAGAGCTCCACATTCCCCAGAAATACTGGGGGCAACACTGTGACAAGCTCCTTCAGTGTGTTACAAGGCAATTGGCAGTTTTACTACGTCGCACTGGTGAAGATGAGGAAGCCGAGCTGCAACTCTCCTCAAAACAACGTTTCCTTTCAGCTGGAGCCAGCACAGACTGTGGTGCACTCGCAGGCAACAGCAGGTCTGCGGCGACCCCACTGCACAGCCCCAATGCCTCGTGCCCAGTAACAGGTTCTTGATCCTCACCAATTCCTTTACCCACTTTGGCGGTAAAAGCACTCTCTATTGCAAACACTTGCTGTTTTTTAATCAAAACATATCCTGTTTGCTGGGAATTTTTAGGTTGAAGAACAGCTGGTCCATACACTGATATTATCTTTTTACAGTCTAAATGATGCAAAAAAGAGAGCAACTTGCAGTTGGGGGTTAGAGATCCTCTAACAGTTACCAGAGACAGTATCAAAGGTATTTTCATACAGTCAGTATCAACTCGGCAAAGGCAGTTCTGAAATCCTCAAGAAGAGAGCAGGCTTTTCTTCCTGGAGCCAAACCTGAGCTCTTGCGCCAGCCCTTCAGATCCCAACGAGGGCTGTGAGCTGATTTACAGACGGTCTCCAATGACCCGGAGCACACGTAAATGCTGGTGATTAAGACCATAAGCAGCAAAACAAAAAAAATAGTGTCAAACCTTGTTCTCTGAAAAGAGCAGGACAAGGTAAGGAGTTTCATTCATCTTCCTCTTACTTCTTTTTTCTTTGTTTCATAGCTATTCTACAAAAAAATACTCTCAATATTCCTGCTTTCAGCTCCCACAACTTCTCCCCACATCCTCCTCGCCCGTAGTCAGCCTCTTCTGGGACCTGGAGGGACCTGGACAGACTGAACAACTGGGCGGTGAGAAACCTCATGAAATTCAACCAGGCCAAGTGCACGGTCCTA
>JAUBNY010000465.1:3211613-3222884 GCA_032275445.1 Crypturellus soui | reverse complement strand
AGAGGGGGTGACGGTTGGGGAGGGGGCGGGAGCCCGTTGGGAGAGGGGGTGACGGTTGGGGAGGGGGCGGGAGCCCGTTGGGAGAGGGGGTGACGGTTGGGGAGGGGGCGGGAGCCCGTTGGGAGAGGGGGTGACGGTTGGGGAGGGGGCGGGAGCCCGATGTGGGGGGGAATCAAAGTTGATGAGGGAGTTAAAACCCCTTTGAAAGGGGCAGGGGGAGGGGTTGAGAGTCCAGCGTGCGGGGTGCCAAGGGGGGTGTTGCCGGTGTGGGAGGTGGGAATCCTGGGCCAGGGAGCTGTGCTGCTGCTGGGGGTGCTGCGGGAGCTGGGCACCGCATGCGGGGCACCGGGGCGCTGGCGCTTCCCGTAACACAGCATTTATCTCCGTCCTCCTTTGGCTCTACAGCCTCGCAGAGCGTCCCCATGGCAGCAATCTACTCGGGCATCCACCTGAAGCTGAAGAGTGCGAAGACCTCCTGGGAAGACAAACTCAAACTAGCTCATTTCGCATGGATTTCTCACCAGTGCTTTCTTCCTAATAAAGAGCAAGTAAGTGCTTCTTAGGGATGAGTGCAGGAAATAAGATAATTGTCACTGAGGATGACCTGGTTTGTAAAAGCAAGACCTTTGCCTCTTAATCCTGTACCTCTAGACAGGCAGTGCAAATATGTTGCTAGTGATGAGGGGAGCAGCAGTTCTTCATTTCAGTGTGACTGTATGAAATGTTTTCATAACATCGTTTCAGAGTTGCCTCAGTTGTAAGATCTGCATTGGGATGGAAAGAAATGCTCTTCATTATAGAGAAGATGCTGTGGGTGCCATCTCTTGGATAAATGGGAAATTTCTCATCTCCAGAGCCATCATTAGCATCTTAGAGATGCTGCAGTAGCATCTCTACAGGACTTTAAAGCCATTGTCAGCTGTTTCCTGATGCTTCTTGTCCTAGTTAAGAATATATATAAAAAAAGCTTGGGATGGAAGAAGACTTATATTATAAAAACTAGTCATATGTCATAATTTTATTCTGAAATCAATCACTTAAGTGGGTGGCGTAGGTGTAAATTTGAACCTGCCAAGAGTAGGATATGAAAGGTAAAGTGAAAATCATGTGATTTTTACTGACTGATTCAAAAGGTCATCTTTGCTAAGTAGCATTAAACTGCACACTTCCACCTGCTGCTGAAGGAACTGGTGAAAGGACAGTACGGTATTGACTGCTGAAAGCAGTTTTGTGTATTTGCAGGGAACAGAGTCAAAACTGGATTTAGGATGAAGGGACTTAACAGTTCAGATCTCGGCTGCAGCATGCAAGGGATGGTCTCATGTGCTTGTTCAGAGACGTGGCTTGCTCAGATTCATGGATAGAGCAGTTGTTTAATCATGGTCTGTGCTGTGGTTGAAGTGACTCCTACTCTTGGTATCTTTTCATATGGGGATTGTAAAAGATCACTCCTATTTTGTTAACAGGTATTGCTTGACTGGGTAAGCCATACATTGGTTTCATACTACAACAAGAAACTTGAGCTGGAAGATGAAGTTGTTGAGAAACTCTGGACATACCTTGACAATGTTATCCACAGCAGAAGACTACAGGATCTTTTAAAGAATGGAAAGACAGTCAATCTCAGTTTTTCCATTGCACAGGTAACTAAAATTACAGTTATTTTGTAAGATGGTGGATAACAGTGCAGTATCTGCTACCATATGTGACCCTTCCTCACAATGTAGGGTGTTGTATGAAGTACGTAGTAATTAACACCATGCTTTTAGGATGGTTACTTATAAACTTCTCTTTCTGTTCTGCAATATAGTTTATGTTTGTGCAGAACTAAGGCTTAGAATGGTAGAACTTTCCAGCAATGGCCTCAAACTTCATCTGTCTCTGTCTTTAATTTCTGCAAGCTGTCAGAGAGGGACCTGGTTTAAGTATTTCAGCAGGTATGTAAAGGCTGAGTTCCACTTGTTGCTCTTTTGTTTAATTTACTATGTACCTTGGGCCTAGCAGTGTTGGTGAGAAAGATTTTTCCTTTGCTGTGGAGCTCATCAGCATGTTTGGCTTGAGTGCATGTGTACTGTGAGGTGCTGTTCAGCTGACCCTGCCTAGGCACTTGCAGCTGCTTGTGATGGTTCTGGAGGAGCTATTGCTCTGATTCCCCCTTTTCCAGGGAGCTAGGTCCCCCTCTCTCCAGCAGTCACACTTCCTGTACTGCTGTAGCTCTGTGTAGGCTTCTGTGGGCTGTACATGTGCATGGGAGAAAATCCAAGGGAACTGTTAACTGTTAGTCCCTTGGCATGCATCTGGCACATGGCATGTGTCTGGCACGACTCTCCTCATTTGCGGAACTCCATGTGCTAGACCTAGGAAGCTGGAGGAAAGTTACTATGCTGGAAGTATGATTAGTGTTTGCAAGTGAAAGTTTGACTGGGAAGCAGGAAGTGTTTTTCTCAGCTGAAATCGTGTTGGTCCCACATCTTTCCATTTTTAAGCATTATGTTACTGTGTGAATTTAATTAAACGAATCTAATGCTAATGCTAAGTAGTGATTGGCCTTATCAGAGAATTGATGGAGCTGTTAATTGCAGTTCAACTTGGCTCAGAATTGAATCATAACTTGTAACTCCTTATTAAAGGTCCTGGTTACAGAAATGGGAGTGTTAGTGGATGGCAGTGAAGGCAGGCAAAATGACTGGGAAAATAGCCTTGTAGTAGGGCTTAGGATGGATAGAAATAAGGCAGGACTGTTTCCAGCTGCAGGAATGATCTGTGAAGTACAGAGAGCTGGTTGGATGAAAGGAACTGTGCTTCAGAGAGATAGCCTGCTCAGTATAGCTATGGCTTGGGCATGAAAACTGGTTGTAGACAGGATAAGAGTTACAGGCCAGAGTACTCTAGTGACCCAGAAGGAAGGGAAGGTGCTGTGGGAAGGATTTAGAAATCTGAATACAGTAGACCTTAGTGAGCTGACGAGACAGACTGTCTTCTCGGAGGTGCCAAGGACCAAGCTGAGGTTTTAGTTGTGGAACAGGCAGATTTGCAAATTGTCTGCTGAGAAGATGATCTGGAGGTGAGAAAGAGGAGTGAATAAAAAAATGTGATCCAAGAAGAAAATCTTGTAGAAATGCCCGCAAAAAGTTTGAGGAGGGAAAACTGATGTCAGGTAAGTTTTACATTTACAAAAATGCCTCTGTTCAAAGAGGAGAAAGGACAGTTCTTCAGCTTCTTCATATCAGCACAGGAGTCCTAGGCTGCTCTTAGAACATAAAAATGATATTTACTCATGGACGTGCATATCGAATAAACATCCTCGACCAAGAATATAAGGTGGGGTGGGTGTTTTTTCAGTTCTATTTGTGGGGGAGAATAAGGAGGAATAATTTCAGGCACTTGCACAGAGGGAGGGAATATTCCCCTTTCTCCCTGTCTGCAAGACTAGCCATTTGGTTCAAATGCACACAATTTCTGCTGTTGTCAGTAGCAGTCTCACTGAATGAGAGATTCCTCAGGCATCCTGTGGTGCAGACAAAGGAAGGGACACTCTTCTTGAAAGAATGGCTTTAGTCTGAGACCTGTGACACAGGAGGCTCAGCAGCAACTGTTGACAGATCTCTGTTCCTTCCCGCTTGCAGCCAGAACTGATGTTGGCTCATTGTGATTATTGGCTCATTATGATTAGCTTGATCTTTGTGTGAAAAGTTGACTGTGGGCTTTGTTTGTTTCTTCCAATCTTCAGGTCATAAATGAAAGGTTGTCGGAGTCCTGTTCTCAAAAGGTGCGACAGAGCATTGGCACAGTGCTGAGCTGCTCCAGTGGTATCCTTTCCACTCCTTCACTCGCCATCATTTACACAGCTAAGTGTGAGCTTTTGGTCGATCTCCTTAGCAAGCTGTCTGAGCTGGCTTGTCAGCAGCTGGCTTCTGATGATGCTGTGAGCTCCCAGTTGTTCAGCACTCTGCAGCTTACCTTTGCTCAGTACCTCCTGATCCAGAGGCAGCAGACCAACCCAAATCGTGTGTTTGGGCAAGTGATGAGCCATTTGCTCCAGCCGTGCCTGCTCTTGAGGCACTTGCTGACTGTGAGGAACTGGACACAGACAGATGACAGCCATGTGCGTCAGCACTGGAGCAGGGAAATCCGAAATCAAGTACAGACTCTGCTGCAGGCTGGACTGTTCCAGCCTGAGCTCTTCTCATCCTACAGGGAAGAGCTGCTGCCAGAACAGGAACAGCAGGAGAAGAAAAAAGGAGTCCTGAAAAGTCTTTTGCTACCAGTTGACACAGTTCGGACCAAGCTGGGCAGTGGCTTTTGTGAACCTGCACTCCATGGGGCTGTTGTGGCAGGTTCAGTGTCCCTGCTCTACAAGCTCTTTCTGGACTCCTACAGCAAGGGAGAAAACGCCCTGCTGTGCTTCCATATGTTCAGCAGGCTCTTTGACTGTCTCAGGCTCTCTGGCCTGCAGGAGGGTGCGAGGGAGGATGAGCTCTCCCCTGCGGGCTGGAGCACAGAGCTGCTTGCCTTGGAGCAGCTTTTGAGCTCAGTGCTTAGCAGCGATGTCTATAATGTTGCCAGTGACCGCATCCGACACGAGGGGGTGCAGTTTGGCTTTTACCGCAAGCTGGCACAGCTGCTGGTGCGGCACGCTCAAGCGTCCATCCCTGCGTGGTTCAGATGCCTCAAACTCCTCGTATCGTTAAACCACCTCATTGTGGAGCCAAACCTGCGTGATTTAGTGGCCTCTGCCTGGATTGATGCAAAAGTCTGTGAGCCACGTGCAAAGAGGTCTCAGGAAGCGCTTATCGGTGCTGTGTTTCAGACTTACTGCAAGCTGCGGCAGTTCCCTCGGCTCTTCGAGGAGGTGCTGGCTGTCATTTGCCAGCCAGCGGCTGACGAGCTGAGGATGCCCGTGTTGTCTGCTGGCCTGACGGCAAAGCTTCGCGAGTGCCTCCTGGAGCTCCCGCCCAACCAGATTCTGGACATTTTGTGTCTCGTAGTAGAGAAGTGCCAGACTCTGATCATTCCCACTCTTGAAAGTGATTCAAACATGGTCTTGAAGCTGATGTCCATCAGCTCAGTGCTGCATGCTTTTCTCTTCAACATGAAGAGCCTGGATGATGCCACCCCATCCCCTGTGGTCCTTCGAACTCAGAGTCTGATGGCAACAATACAGAAAGAAATAATCCAGCCCCTGCTGGAACTCCTGCAGGCTGCTATAGAAGAGGAAGGGGAGCCAGAGCTTTGGTTAAGGAAGGCCGGTGACTCTGCCCTACTTCTTGTTTACACTTGGGTTGAAGTAAACACTTTGTTTGGTATTAGCTGCAGCAAATATGTGTCTCTGTCAGCTGAAATTGCTGCTACTGCAACTGCTGTAAGGCAGTGGGGCATTTCAGCTCTTGTCCCTGGTGTTGAGGAACGGTGTTGGGAGAAAGTCATGACACTTGCAAGTAGTTTTGCCTCCACTGGTAAATATTGCCTAGAACTGCTCACACTCCAGAAAATGAAGATGATTTTAATGCAGACAAAGGGTGATGCCCAGGCCTTGCAGCATGCTGCAGCTTTCATCCTGGAGTCTGGAAGATCTAGCATGGATAAGGGAGAAATTGAACCTTGGGATGGAGATCTAAGTGCGATAGATGATCTCACCTACCCTACAGCGCACTGGCATCTCATCATTTCCAACCTGACTATTCTGTTGCCATATCTTTCCTTGAAAGATATAGAGTATGTTGCCAGTGTGCTTCTGGAGACATCAGTATTGGCCAAAGCCCAGGAAGCTGATGGAGATGAGGAACCTTCCATCAGCATTGGAAAGGTGTCTCTTGGTTTGCTGCATAGTCCCTTTCTCCCAGAAATGAAGGTGCTGCATTGTGTTTTTCTGAGCAGCCTTATTCATCAATTCAGTAAAGTGCTGCACCCTGCCAGAGGTTCTGTAGATCTGCCACTTCAACAGCTCTCTGCAGATAACATCCCTTGGCACGAAGAGATCCTGTCTCTTTGCAAAACTGCTGAACTGGTGGAGGTACCTTCAGAAAACAAACCACCGAAGGATGAATTCAACTTGTGTTGGAAAACACTGGAGAAAGCGGCCCAGTGTACTTTATTGCTAGCGAAAAATGGTTCTCCTGTGATCCTGAAAGACAGTCAGCTGGAAAGCTGTTTGAGTTTGCTAGAAATCGCTTCTTTTCTGAAACTGGACAATCTTTTTCCCTCAGACTGTATCCGTTGTCATCTCTTGCTGCTGTCCTTGGTAGCCAATACCAGAGCTAATGCCTCTTGCAGCAAGTTGCTATCATTGAAATTTTTCCGGACTTGCTTCCACCTTCTGAGGTGCCTGCAAGCTGGTCGGAACGCTAACTCTGTTCTTAAGGTTTTTCATGCCAGTGATGCTCTTGAGGCTGTAATGACCTCCCAGTTCACAATCAGCAAATTATTTGCTAATACTTTGACTGATCCTGCCTGGGCAGAGTATCTCCAGGAAGCTCAAACCTTTCTGGAGCACTTTCTTCAGATGATTGTTGAACGACGCCAAAGTGTGAGAATCAATTTGGAAAAATTCATGTCTTTCCTGGTGAGCTGCAAGCCAGATGCTGGTGCAGCCAGAAGTAAATGCTGTAAAAACTGGAATCCTGCAGCTGGGCAGCTGCTGCTTATGGCATTTACCACACTATGCCATGTCATCACCCTTTACCTTCAGCAGCAGCCAGAAAAGAAAGTGCAGTCTGGAGCTGTGCTGCCGGCTCTGCTGGAGCCAGCAATCCTGCAGATGGGACAAGCTGTTGAACATGGTCTGCAGAGCAACATGCAAAGGCAGCCTTTGCCCATAGCATTCATACCATCTGTCACTACTCTCCTCAAGGCGGATCTGAGTCATGCCCTCAGTAAAGGGGGCTGGCAGAAGAACCCTGAAGAGCCCAGCGGATTTTTGGAGCGTCCCCATATTAAGCTGTACCAGAAGTTTTACTCTCAGATACTGAGGGAGCTGCCCTCTGCAGGAGGGCATCTCCAGTTCCTTCAGTCCGCCTTGCGGTTCTTAACTGTCTTCTGCTCAGTACCTGAGCTGTCTCCTGGAAAAGAAACTGCAGTAACTGTGGTTTATGCTGTAAAAAAGCTTCTTGCTGGTATGAAGGCCCCCTTTTTCCATTTCCTTTGCTAATTTTGCAGCACAGAGGCGAGTTAGAAGTTCTTTTTTTTGTTTGTTTGTTTTTGTTTTAGAGGCGGTATGTTTTGTATTTCTTTCCACTTCTGTTAAACGCTTTCTGTTTTTTTTTTTTTTTTTTAATACCCAACTAAGTTTTCCCAGAGGTATTGTTTTGGTATCTGGACCACAGCAACCCTCTAATTTGATATGGGTATCCCAGTAGCATGGATTCTGCAGCCTGTGGTTATTTTTTGTGCTTGAAAGGGAAAGATAATTTTCTCAGCTTATCTTTGAACTGTATTACCATTAGCATCTTAGGGGCTGACATATCTGTTTTTCCTCTATCTCTGATCTTTCTTCTTATGCACTGAAAGATTTTTATAGGCACCTGTGCAGATGGTTATCCGAGCTTGGGACATTAGGGAGTGGAAGTTGTCCTTGGTTCTTTGAGATTATAATATAGCTCTTAGTAAATGGAGCTGATTTCTTTATTGCCTCATGGCAATAAAGCATTCTGGTAATAACGAAACTGAGGTGGTACTTCCGGAGGCACGACTTAAAGGAGCTCTTCCTCTTATGGTGGGCAGAGTAGGCTGCACTAAAGCAGCTGTTGTGCTTGGAAAATGTGATATGCCTCACCTGAGGGTGTCGAAGGACTTTAAAAGGCTTAGATGAGTATTTTTGTCTGTATTTGAAAAGTGAAGTGTCAAGAAAAGAGGTGATCTGACTATCAGGAATGCCAAATACCCGGAATTGTGACCAAGCCTGGGGGAATCTGGCAAATCAATCACTGTCCTCATCAGACAAGGAGCCAGGGCTGGAAATGACGTGTGAACCCTTTCTTCTTGCTAGCCTTGTGACATAACAGCTCCCTTGTATTGTCTTGTTTGGAGTGTGAGATGAGCTAATTGCTGCCAGTGACATGTAGCACGTGAACATAACTGCTCCCTTTGCCTTTTCTGAACAATTGGACTCTGTCTTGCTTTTGCTATCCTCTAGCATACTGTCATTCTTTCAGATTTAATGCTGGCATTAAGTAGCTAAGTCTAGAGCACAACTCTGCATGGAAAATCTGATCCTGTACTTGCACAGTTGAGTTTCAGCTAGAACTATTACATGTAGAATACACAGTATTGGTGTGTGTCTTCTCTCGTCTGTGTTTTGGTTCTCCTGAGTTTTGGTGTTCAGTACAAGCCAGTGTGAGAGCAGAGCTTTTATAGTGGGACTAAGGGCCACAAACAAGTATTACTTGCTGGAATTTTCAGCTAATTTTTCTCTATTGCCCTGTGCTTCTCTCTCCTAATATAAGAGTGGTAAAGTTTTATGCCTGGAGCACTATTAAGGACTGTCAAAAGCTATAAGAATTTATGAGTATGTAAGGTATTAAATAAGTTAAAATATGCATTCTTGTTGAAGAGGATTTTTAGCATTGCTACAGATCCTGTGGCCACTTTTGGAACTAAAGAACAAGTGCAATAAATTGAAAGGTAGTCTAGTCGTGGTAATTAACTGAACTGTATAAGTGGGAAGTATGGCTTACGATCAGCAAAAACCTAAACGTTCTAGGCTTAATGCCTTTATGACTTGTGATGGCTCTCTGTCCAACGTGCATACTATGGCCGTGCAGCCTGCCCAGTCCATTCCCCTTGCAAACTTTATCCTAGCATTTGCACAGTGAAAGCTTTCTGTGGTGATGGTGCCTGCTCTGTGAGCTCTATAGTGCGAAATATCTGAGAACAGCAGATTCTATCACTAGCAGCGGGGAGGGTGAAGGGATAGCATGGGGCAATCTATGCATGTAGTGGCTGAAAGGATACCCACAGAGCTGTACTGAGATTTGATTATTTTTCTCCTGTTCTTACCTCTGCTTGCCTCTGCCTTGGGAAGTGATTCAAATATGTTTGTGTCTTTTGAATATACAGGTCCTGAAATTACAGTCCAGGTGATTCAAAATATAGAGATGGAACTGACAGAGTTGCTTATCCAGCTGTTAGGAAACTGCTCTGCTGAAGAGTTTTATGCTATAATGAGGCTTCTTCTACAGGGACTTGAAGTGAGGAACATTTGGCAACAGAATGCTAAAGTAAGGAATGAGTTTTGGTTTATTTTTATTT
Source organism: Crypturellus soui (assembly GCA_032275445.1). NCBI lineage: Eukaryota > Metazoa > Chordata > Aves > Tinamiformes > Tinamidae > Crypturellus > Crypturellus soui. The sequence goes on along the minus strand of JAUBNY010000465.1, from coordinate 3,213,638 downwards.
TGCTTTTCTTCAGTTTTCTCTATCTTGAAAAATCATGTTAGCTGCCTGACATGTGATGAATATTTCTTCCTCTTCCTGCATTATGTTCAACTGTCAGGTAGAATTAACTTGTGTGACTCGAGGCTTGATGCCTGTGCTGAGGTGTGCCCTTGGAATGAATTGAAATGGGTAGAACCTCTGTGAAAGGCTATGGCAACTTTTGGTTATGGAAAGGTTTTCTGTCCTGCTCAAGCACTGAGCAATTCTGATTTCAGGTTCTGTCAGCAAAAATCACTTGGGATATGATTTCACAGGCCATGCTGAAAGCTTTTTCTACCTGCTGATCAGAGTTCTTGCACATCAGACACCATCAGTCAGTGAGCTTAACCCCTCTGTGTCTCTGTCTCTTCAGATCAGGGTTAAAAGGCATATTACTTTTAAAATGCTAGTAGTTCTCTGAAACCTAAGCTGCACCCATGTTTTCAGTATTTGTCTCTGTAAAGACTCTAATGACCAAGTAGCATTCAATATCTTTCTAAATAGGGTGCCTTTCTCCAGAGAAGCTTAAACAGCAGGAGTAGCATATGGAATGCCTTAGAGCTAAAAGGCCAGATGTACCCTCTGTATTAAAACGTCAGTGTTTATCTAGTTGGAGGATTTATTTGTCAGCAGTGGGCACGAGTGTGCCATGTCAATACCTACTATGTCTTTTTTGAAAATGTATCTGGAATTCCTGTAATACTCATATTCCAACCATCCAACTGCCTAGGCATTGGGATATGTAGACATGCACTGTGAGCTTGAAATACAGTGATAAAAGACCAATTGGCTTTGTCTCGTAATATATTTTTTAATCAATCTGCCATCACAGCTAGCAGGTAAATTCCTCCCCTGTTGCCAGTGCAGCATTCTTAGGGTTACACAGTCCCTGCTTCCCTCTGTTGTATTGGAGTGGTTGAAGGAGGAAGTTTTCCTTTTGTAAAATCACTTAAATATTTTTATGCCATAAAGTGATTCTAAAACAGATGCAGTGCACAGCATATTTGGGCAGATGCAGTTCAGCATATTTAACTTTGTGGGGCTGCTAATCATTTCACAGTTCACAAAGATGAGTCATAAGAGAGCTTCCATGTGTCAAGGTAATGCCCAAAACTGCCACTGCCCTTGAAAGAGTTCTGCTGTGCTAGAAATGAGCCTCTGCCTCTGTATCCATGACTGACTGTTGATCTGTTTTCTGCAGGAAGTGTTGTCAGCAGTTACTCTAATCAAATTGTTGCTCAGCTGCCCATTAAGTGGAGACAAGGAAAAAGCTTTCTGGTTTGCCAGCCCACAGATAATCACAGCTTTAGCTGTAAGTATCCCTTTATTGTTGCTTAATTACCTGTTCCCTTTCATTTGTTGGAGTCTGTAGTGATTGCATCTGTAACGGACTTCTTCACACTGTTCTCTGTGTAACTGAGGGTACTAGACAGATTTTCAGATTCACTTGCACTGTTTGGTTTAGATCCGTTTTATCCTCCTTCCTCAAGTAAATGTTTTGTGGGTGTAGTGGGTAGGACACCCACTTCTCATTAGCAGTAGTTGTCTAGGGCTAGGCTGTGTAATCTGGAGCTTGAGAGAGACTTCTGCTGCAGAAAAGGGAATCTGAGTCTCCTGTCCTTCCTCTTATCCAAAAGAGAAGAAAGCTGTCAGCTTAGCTCCTGCTGTGACATGTGGGGGGAAATACAGGGGGAAGTGCTCATAAAGAAAAAAAAAATAAATTCACTCAGTTATGAGTAGAAAACTTAGCAGAAAGTAAGCAGAGCCAAGTTCCCCCTTGGCTGTACAGCATATAAATGCAGTGATGTAGGTTTTGAGTTTTGTTTTGCTTTTTTTTCCGTCATGATAGTGGTTTCTCTAGCCTAGGGTTTGTTTGGTGTTGGCTCTGCAAATCTTGAATCTTCTTGAATCTTGAATCTTGAATCTTCTCTGAGAATCTTGAGGGTGAAATTTCTGCTCTTTTCAGTGGGTCTGGATAGTGCTTGTGGAGCAGAGAACATCTGTATC
>JAUBNY010000465.1:3186514-3211513 GCA_032275445.1 Crypturellus soui | reverse complement strand
TGAGAATCTTGAGGGTGAAATTTCTGCTCTTTTCAGTGGGTCTGGATAGTGCTTGTGGAGCAGAGAACATCTGTATCATTACATTCATGTGAGGAGATGCAGAGAGTTTCTAGTTATTGTAGCCTTTCTGCTTCTTTTCTAGGAGACTGGTGTAGAGCTACAAGTCCACACTTAAAGCAGTGTGTGTGTGTTATATCCTGTGCCTAGTATACAGCTCCAGCAGAATAGCTAAAGTGGAGGAGTGTCTCTGCCACGGCTGCTTGCACTGATGTTGTTTTAGGGGCTAAAGGCAGAGCGTTGAATTAGGCTCTCTTGATGCACACCTCCTCTTTGCCTCCCTGTCTTTATGTAGATGCAAACCAAAGAAGCCTGCCAGGACCAAGCGTTGATTTCCACCATAGTTGTGCCTATCCTGGAGACCACAGCAGCTCTGCTAAGGCAAGGAGAAGGGGTTCTCTCAAACCCTCACCACGTGGCCTTGGCATTCAACATTCTCCTGACGGTCCCACTAGATCATCTGAAGATGGAGGACTATGGCAGTATCTTCCTGGGAGTCCATGAAGTGCTCTTCTCTATTCTGCAGTGTCATCCAAAGGTATCTTTGACAGAGGTGGGAGGAGGAGAAGAAGGTAGAAAGAACTGAGACAGAGGCCAATGATTAGAAACATTTTTTAAATAATTTTAATTGATTTGTCCTGGTAATACCAAAGTATTCATAGCACTTGTCACTTAAAACGTTGTGAATCCCAAAACTGCATAATTTCAGATGCTCTCCTATTTTGTTTTTATACCTGCACTGTTAGAATCTTTGGCAGCAGATTTCTTATGGACCTCTGAGGCTAGTTTAAGGTAAAACTTTCTAGATTATTCATAGTGGGTCATGAATAATCTGGAATTTTATGAAATCATATTTAATCCTTAATCTTACGAAAACATAAATGTCTTAGGCACCAGAAGTCTAGTCTTACTGGAGATCAAGATTTTTGCAGACCCTTTAAAAATAGGGCTGGGACATGTTAAAACTGACTACTCACACCAGGAACATAAAGGCAGGGGAGGAGGAGAGAGAAAGACAAGGGGCCTTGGGCATTAACATCAGGACTGAGAGTGAAAAATGATAAAAACAGGGAAATATTCCCTATTTTTATTAATTTTATTTATTCTAATTCTAAAAGCAAGGCTAAAGTGCCCTGATAAAAATACTGTAGTAGAAAGCTTACTATCCAGATTGTTTTTGTACAGTGGTCTCTAGTATTACTAACCTTTAGTCGGGCGCCTGTTTGACTACTCAGGTTCTCGACCACCTAGAGCAAATTTCACATTCATGAGGGGATTCAAACACTAATTAATAGATACAGAGTAACTCTAGTGTGATTTATTTTGTTATTTATATATAAGTACAGCCAGGTCTCCTGCATGAGTATTCTCGTGTTTGTACATATGCAGGATGGAAAGATGTTCTCTGCTCTTGGCAGCTGTATGAACTGTACAGCTTTCTTCTCAGGACTTGCATGCACTCTGACTGTATCTCTTCTTCCTCTCCACTTGCCCCCTAGTCTCAGGTACTTTTCATGTCATGTCGTTTCAGGTTATGTTAAAAGCAGCACCGTCTTTCCTGAACAGCTTCCATCGTCTGGTTGTTTCTGTTATGCACGAAGGCCGTCAGAAAGGAGACAGAGGTACTATACCTTTTCTATTTGTACACTGTATTCTAACCTTGTGTATTTTAGAAGATGAGGTTCAAAATGGGGCAGCCTGTGACACAAAAGTTAAAATAGTCAAAAACCTACTATGGCATTGGGAAAAATAGCCCCCTCTGTCCTATGCATAGAAGTGAGGAGAAGCTCTGTAGCAGCTAGGACTTACAAAAGATAACTGATGCTTTTATGGAACTGTCTCCAGACAGCACTGCTTTGGGTGTGCGTAAGGTATTCTTTACTGACTGACTGACAGTGAACAGGATCCTGCAAGATTTGCTTTGCCCAGTTTCTGCTCTTCCTGCCAAGCTTTATGCCTGAAACTGATAAAATTTACAGCACGGTGGCTATGAACTCCAGTGATATTTGTTAACATGCCTGAGTGACACACCCAAGTCACTCCCAGTAAGTGGAACTTCTCAAGACTAGAAGTGATTACTACAGTCCTGAGTTTTCACCAGTCTGCTATGCGTAAAAACAGGAGCTTGCATGTCTGAAGTATCAGTTGTGATTAGATGGTGTGTATGTATGTATGATTAAGGAATTGCAATCTCCGAACAAAACAAAAAACCAAAAACGAAACAACAACAACAAAACAAAAATAAAACTTTTCTGTACGTGAAGTTGTGAAAGAGTTTGCATTGGCCCCGGAGCATGAATCTACCAGGAGCCAAGTGAAAGAGGTCCAAAGGGATTCACAGTGATAAAGGTCCTCCTCTGGTACTTCATCTTTACGCTGGTCAGTAGAAAAGTAACTCAGAGCAATGACATTTTAAGACAAGAGAACTTCATGGCCTGCAATTACCTGTGTGCTGGCTCTCCTCTGCTGTCCCACAGCTTATTTTGTATTGAAATGCAGACACAATTCTCTGTCCACAGCTGTAGACAAGTGTAAACTTAGGCATTGTGGGCGAATACGCTAACGTTCGCAGGGGTAGCAGAACTATGTTCAGTTGGTGCCAGGCTTAGAGAATTTGCCAACTTCTGCAGCATTCATGTGTACATAAGAGAAGGAAACTTGGGTACAGGGCATCCTCAAATTTAAAGACACATTTATGTTTGCAAGACTGTTTTGTTTTCATAACAGGTAACATGACAGCTATTTCCAGACATTTCTTACTTATTTCTATTCATTCTTCTCATTCACTGTGTAGTGAAAAAAAAAATACATTCTCAGGTGCTGTCTTCAGTGTTTTTTTTATCTCCAGTGCTGTTGCTTCTGTTGAGTTATTCCATATAATAAATCTTATCAGGAAACTTTCTTAATATACTATTTGCAGGACTATTTCTGATTTTCCATCAGGTAGGGAATCTCGTTTCCCAGTCTACTTGTTCTCGTCTCCAGAATGTTCATGGGAGGACTGGATCGTGGATGGGACTGTAGCTGCTACTTCTAGCATTTCAGCATATAAAAGAGTACTTTTTGCCTTGCAGTGAGTGTAGGATTGGGAACTGGTGTGCTCTTATTGGGCAAGAGAGACATGGAGGGATGTAAGGGTACGTAGGGTCTTTCAACTGTGTCTTGATAACAAGAGAAAAGACTAAATAGGCAAGCTGGCACTGGCTTAATGTACTTAAGGAACTGCAGAAGATTGCTTTGTGAACCTGGGAACGTTTTCTAATATTCTTAACCCTCAAAAAATGCAAATTGTTTTCTATTCTAGTCAACACAGATGAATTTGAAATCGCCTTGAAATGTGCACACTTGGTGGAACGAATGTATACACATATTGCTGCAGAAACAGAAGAATTCACTGTGTTTTCTGCCTTCATTGTGGCCCAATATGTGACTGAATTGCAGAAGGTAACATCCAGTCAGGCATTTTGAAAGTGCCATGATAATGGTCTGGTTTTGAGGTTGCTGTTTTAAAGGCAATTGTGTTGAATTCTGTAAAATCCATGAAGTTTTAAAATTTGCAGGGCATCCTTGGAATACCCTTCTGATATAGACTGCCAGTTAGTTTGAGCAAGGGTTCCTAAGGATCTTTTTTACGCAGGTGCTAAAAACTTCTGAAAGAGGAAAAAAAAGAGGGGGGAGAGGGCAGACCAATACAATATCTATTTACAAAAACACTTTGCTTTTCCATCTTGTTTTGGCTCTTGCTTTTTCTTCATATGCTAGTTCAGGCTTTTCACCCAGGTAGTCTCATCTATTCGGGACTGATATTAGTTAGAGCCCCATCTGTCAAAGCAATGGATAAAACAATCCCTTGGGGAAATATTTTTTACTCTGGTCTAAATGAACAAATGAATGGAAAAATGTTTCCAAGCCAGATAAGTGGTGGCTTTTCAGTAATTCTTCCACTAAAGCTATCGTTCACATCCTTTCTGAAAGCAGCTGCTGCGCTTATTACAGATGCCAGAGCAAGGTCAGTAGCTCCTCACATCCAGATCTAAATTCAAATTGTTCTTCTATTATGAGCTAATGAATTTAGATATCACCAGTGTTTGAACACCGCTTGCATTGCCAGTGCCTGGAAGCTATTTTTTTGTGCTCTAGCCTGGAGCTGGCCCAGCATACAGAAAGGGAGCTTAGTCAATGTTTCTAGACTCTCACAGCAGAAAGCTATCCTAACCTAAAACCACCCTATAACTAACAATGAAGATTGTTAAGGGCTTAAGCTCAGTTGCCTTTTCTACTGCTTGGCAATTTTCAAATGTTTGGGAGTAAAATGATGGGCTAAGCCAGTTCTTAACTGTTATTGAGCTTTCCTGGTGAGCCACGTCTCGTTTATGCAGTATGTATCTTTGCTAAGCAAATGCAAGGGCCAAACTAACGGTAAGTTGCTTAACTAGTTCTTCATCTGAATATAGAGCCTTCCGTCAGAAAGGAGAGTTGTGGGGGGTCTGATTTTATTTGTCAAATGATGTTTTTGAGCTAAAAAGGGCACTTGTTAGGCTGGAGTACAAAGTCTTGTAAGACTTTCAGGAAGGTTTTATGTTAAACTTTCCCTGACGCACAGTAAGTGATGGATGGTTGTTGAAACCACCACCAAATAATGTGTGTATGGAACTTCAGGGTATGGAAAGGGAAATCTGAAATGAGCCACCGGACCCTGTGACAACAAGGTGTTTTCTGTCTTTGATGTAATAGATAGGAGGTGATGATTTATTTGCCCATTAGACAGGAAATAGTTGGTAGAACTGGAGGAATCCATCAGAGGAAAATAGAGGCTTCAACGTGCCTGTCTTGCGGAGGAATCTACATATCTCCTTTTATGCTAATTTATGCTAATAAGGGAGGGAAAAGCAGCTGCTTTTAACTATTCCTCTCTCCAGAATCAGATCAGTAGCTTTCAGCCTGTGATTGGAAGACCCAGTCTGTGACAGGTAGCTGAGGAAAGCAGGTTGTCAGTAGCTTTGTGGTTTTGTGCAGACTAACTGAAACCCTTTGTAAGGATCTCCAAACTAAAATTGATGCTGGAATAAAAATAGTCACTCCTAAGTGCAGTTTTGGAACAGTTCCCTCTCCTGAAAGATCAATGCTTCCCCTTTATATTAGGGAATATATATATCTGTGTGAATGGTTCAGTGATAACCTAGAAAGATTCTGGAATAGGTGGCATCTAAAGCGTCTTTCATGCTGCTGACGGTGCTTTTCCCATATTACCTCTGAGCTGTTGCTTAATGCGGCAGAAGTGAAATACCTCTTCACACGCTTAATGTGTCCCATCAAGAGTACTGTAATGCTTGACAAATTGGTTGCACTAACTATATAGATCATAAAACATTTATAAGCATAATTAACTGCCAGCCAGCAGTGGCAGCTCTTTACATCTTTGGTTCTGCTTCCCATAGTGTTATTGGATGGTGCTTAGGGGAAGCTGCTCTGCAAAGCAAGAATGGCCCAAAGAAGGCACGGGTCCAGCTTAATTTGTGGTGTGAGGGCTATAATTCCATTAACTGCAGCTCTGAGGTATCTGTTTACACGAAGAAGGACACCTCGTCTTGGCATGTCAGGAGCGAGGGGTTTTCCTATCCCCATGTTTTGAAATCATTTCTCTGAGCTGCCAAAAGAGAGGCAAAACGATGCATTCGCTAGGGGTGCTGCTGCAGTTGCAATGCTCACTTCTGTTATTTTACTGCATGCTAGGGAGAAATAACATCTTTTATTAGCCTTCTACTAGATCAGCTAACACGGGAGAAAATGGCAAGTTTTGGGCACGTAAACTCCTCAGGGTCACAAAGGCAAAGACAGACTTATGTGCCTTAATATTTGTTGTATATTTTCCCCAGCTATATCGGCAAATCTAATAAAATATATTGCTTGTTCTGTGTTCATGGCAGGAGGAGCAGGAGCCTGACACAGTGATTAGGAGTTCACTTCATTAGTGGAAAGTTTATTAGTTGCCTCAGGAAGAAAGAAGTCTGAATTTTAACGACAGCCTTTTATGTAATTTTCATTAGGTCTGGAGTGTAGAGGTTTAGATCTGGAGGCAAAAAGCTAATTTGGGGATTCAGCGCAGATAAGACCTGTTTCTTTGGCAAAAACAATGTAGTTATGCCAGAGGCCAGCACTGCCTAAGGCAGTGAAGCATTTAGCAAGTGGTTTGTGAGCTCAGGACAAATTCCAGTTTGCCTGGAGCACCAAAGGGCTTTGGAGTGAGCCCAGATGTTCCTGCTTGGAGCGGCTGTTCTGCCCATTGAGTGAGGCTGAGCGGGGATAATAGCAGGAGCAGGGCAGGCAGTTGGTTGTTTTACTTGCAGTCCCAGTTCTTCCGTCAGCTTTCTGTGTGACTTCTGGCACTTCATTTCCAGTATTAAAACAGAGCAAATAAATATACATCTCCTGGGTTGTGGGGGAGTTCTTCTAATAAAGCTGGTAAAATACACTGAAGCCCTCAGATACAAATTGTTAGGTAAATATTAAATATCAAGTTGTTAAATGATAGGTAGTCAATCAGTTTAAGTTTCTAGTGTAAATGATAGGGTAGCCTAAAGGGAGGACTCATTTGGAGCTAAGACTTAAATGGCACATAGCTGATGCCTTGCTACTGTCCAGGCATGATGAGTTGTACAAAATCAACTGAAACGTGTTATCCAGGGCAAATATTTATTTTTTTTTTTAATGGGAGCTTTTCTGCTGAGGAGTTTTCATTTGACTGCAAGATGATCAATCATTTACCTCCACAGCAGGGTGTGTATAGTTGCACCTGTATGCATGTTATTGCAAGAGACATGCTTATTTTGCAGAACACATTTGCAAAAAGTCAGGAAAATATTGCATAACTAGAGTTTTGGCTTGCATGTAGTGGACAATTGCAGATGGTCTGATACATTGGGATACATTTGTCAGCACTTCACATGTGGGGGCGGTTTTCTCCTGCCTTTGTGCCTTCAAGTTTAATGCAGTTTTTTTCTTCTCCCAGGTGACTTTGCACCCAGCTGTGAAGAGGCATCTCACAGAAGGGATATATCGCATCCTTGACCTTTGCATTGAACGAGATGTCAAGTTCTTAACTGCATCACTGCCAGCAGGTGTAAGGGAAGTCTTTAAAGATCTATACAATGATTACAACCATTATCACAAAGCAAAAAGACAAGGGGAGGAAAAATATACTGCCTGATGAATTGTGTCCAGTGCTGTGTGATGAGGCACGATCTGATCTTGTGCAGTGCTCAGAAAATCCTTGGTGGCCAATTGACTCAGGGTGCCCAGAAGGATCCAGAGGGTTTCACTTAAACACAGATTGCATCTGTCTCTACAGCCAGCCTTTGCCCCGGGGGCGAGGGCCGGCTGACAGGAGCTGGTGCTGTTGGGTGCTTTTCCCCTGCCTGTGGTGCGCGGCTGGGCTGCTGCGGCCACACAGAGCTGGGCCTGGGAGCTGCTGCGTCACTCGGTGCGTGTCCCGCTGCAGGCTGTGCCGCCCGCCCTGCGCCAGCCGCCCTCCAGGCAGGGAGGCTGCAGCGCTTCGTTCCTGCCCTCACTCACATAATGAGCACAATTAGATGCAGTCTAAGTACGTCTATTTTTGTGCCATATTGTTTAACGTTTGTCCTGGGGAAATGTGGGGATGTTGTACATCTGTACAGTTGGCTACCCTTACAATACTCTGGAAAAACAGTAAAAAAATTTGAAAACTTGTATCTCTCTGGTCAGTTTTGTGTTGAGCACAGCCCTGAGCAACTTTGACTTCTAGAGGTCCCTTCCCAAATGAATCCCACATGAATTAGTGAATGTTAAACAAAAATGCCAACCGCTTAAAGTGGTCAAACTGCCACTGTCACTAAGCAGCTACACGTAGTCCGTTGCAGTTGCTCTTGGTGTATGTTCAGCTTGTGGCAGATGCTGGGCACCCAGTTTCCTTCCAGGCCTGAAGCGAGCTGCAGCAATGGCAGCGAGTCGAAAAGGACCCACGAGTGAGGGAGGGACCTGGTGCATGCCAGGAGGGAAAGGGTGAATGAGAGGTGCAGCCAAAGGGGCGCTGGGGAGAGGAGTGCTTGAGGGTGGGGGCAGTCGCTGTCCTAGTAAAAGACAGAAGGTGATGGGCACGGGGAGAAGATCTGCAGAGTGAGGTGATGAAGAGCAAGATTTGAATCGACACAGGAAGGAAATGCCTAGCTTGAATGAATGAAAAAAATGAAACCATGCCCAAATGAAAGGTTTATTTTCACAAATGCTATCCAACTGCTGCTTGTCCTATAGTCCTCCTCTCCTGGATTAACTCATCAGAAATTCAAGATACAAATCAGCATTTTTGCATAGACGTTACAAAGAGGTTAAGACAGTGACTGTGTTTCACTCCTTAATTCTGGGTCTTTGTCCAAGAACCATTCTGGGTTTTTCAGCTAGAATAAATTAAGTCACGGGGATAGGGCCACCTACTGAGGGAGCAGACAGGGTCCCCTTCGGGTGCAGTTTTCCTCTTGTGTCGCACGATGGAGCCGTCCTGCAAAGGCAGGGAGATGCTTCGGCTCACAGAGCTCCGGGCTGGTCTTTCCCAGGCCGTGTTGGCTAAGGAGCTCTGAGCACTAGGACGACAGTGGATGTGGAAGAACTGATGTCTCCTGTCTAAAGGGCAGGATTGACACCTTATTTAAGCCTTGCAGTGGCTGCATGTGAGTGCGCCGTGCACACTGCACGCCCCACCTATCCCCCCAAAAACCACTTCAAATAAAGAGACAGGATGGAAGAGATGAATAGAGTCACAACGAGCAATGACTTCATTGGTTTCATTTTACTGGTTTTAGCTGCTTTCTGCTGCTGTAGAAATCAGCAGATTTTTCTATCTGCCTGGAGGTGGGACTTGATATCTAGTTCATATTGCTATAATGCTCAAAAATGGTGTAAGGTGGTAGAACTTATTTTGCTGGTTTAGAAGGGATTTTTTTTTTCCTCATAGTCTTAACTACTGGGAGGAGACAACATACTCGGGACTTTCCTTAGAGTTTGAAATGGTTAAGAAACTTCATATTTGTCGTCATCTTGATAAGGATCTGTGGCTGTTGAAAAATAAAAGGCCTATTCCAAAGCTTCCTTTATGGGTTAAAACCTTACAATATGAAGAAAGGAGTATTTTATCATCACTACTGTACCATTAAATGTCTGCAGTGATAGTAGCTGTACTGGGACTGTTTAATCTTTGCATATTACTGACTTGTAAGGACACTTGCCTGAGGTGCAATAATGAGTTTTGCATTTGAAGTAGATACTAGCCATTCAAATGGAGAATTGCATTTGTGTCCTAAACAGTATTTACAGGAATGGGGAAATTATTCTGGGGGGCTCTCAGTGCTGTTTCTGCTCTGTTTTTCAAAAAGAAACAAAGAAAAGTTCAATTGTAACTTTTCTGCCAGTGTTGGCATTTACAGTGATGCGCTCAGTGGCATCTTATGCAAATAATTAAAATTTCCCAAAAGCAAGACACCTGTTAACTGCATTCACAGTAGAAGACTTGTCAGATGCAAGCAAGTGGAAGTGCAACCTGATTTGCTATAGAGTTGTAATGATTTGCATCCGTGCATTGTTAATGTATGAGAAAAGTTTTCTTGATAACTTTAAAGCCTAGAAAATTCATGAGAGAAATGTGTTCCTGTGAACTCGGAAAGCTCACGGTCTGGGAGGCTCTCCCAGCAAACCCATCAGGGATTCTTCACAGAGATTTGCCATTTAATCTATTCTTCCCAAAATATCAAGTGCCTACGTTATATTGCAATCGCTTTCTTCCCAAAGGAGGACACTTTTATTATTATTATTACGCATTTCTAAAGATAGTATGGAAATAGAATGGCAAAAATGCATTTTGTCTTTTGGATGCCCATTCCAGCAAGAGGATAGAGTGCAAGTGTGAGTCTGCAAGAGCTTTTCTGCAGTAGCTGCTTGGTCCTTTGTTCCAGAGCTGTTGATGTATCAGAATAAGCTTCTTTCAACACAGTTTTTGGCCTTTCCTTTAGAAATTGGTGGAGACCAGCTTATAGTCCTGCAAAGCAAGCAGTACTGGTTTGATTGCTTCTTACAAAGGTTATATTCAGAATTGCTTCGTTGTGGAGGTGGAATGGGAAGCCCACAGATCTTTCACTCCCAACCAGATATTTTCTCGTGGAAGCTGCCATGTATTGGAGGTCCTCTTCTTCCTGCGGGGTAGTAATGGCTTTCCCACTCTTCCCCACAATAAAAAAAGGCAGGAGTCTTTCTGCTGATGGCTGGTGGAGAAGGGAGGATTGGAAGAGCAAGAAAAGAAATAGAAGGAGGAGGAAATAATGAATTGTCCACTGTTAATGCATTCATGGACTCAGGTTTCCGTCTCTTAGATTCAGGCACTTGTTTTATTCCTGCGGTCTTCACTTGAGGTGTTAGTTTCTTGGAATTTCAGAGAGCTTTGCCAAGGCTTCTCGGGAGTAGGAGGGCAATACTCCATTTTATAACAATGAGGACGAGGTGGGGACTGCTTCTGCTATAGGAAAAGAAAAGAAACTCTCAGTAACTGAAAGCAGAGCAGCTCTGAACGCCAGGCTGCTTCTCCGAGTGCATCTCAAACATCCATCGTTTTATTGGATATTACACGGCCCCAGAGGCTCCATTCAGGAGTCTCCCTGTGTGTGGCAGCGTGGGCTGCAAGAGGGCAGTTGCTGCCCTAACACGCGAGGGTGCGAATGCCAGTGGGTGGGAAAATAAACACGGCAGAGAGAAGCGACTGCTCTATGTTTAGTTTTTCGTACCAGCTTTAGTGCAGCACGTGGGAGTTCTCTTCAGTTACCTCAGGGAATAGTGGTGTTAGTTTTTTCTTTCTTCCCTGGAGGAAAAGGAGGGGAGAGTAAATGACCAGAGAACAAAACAATTAAATATTTATTTTAGTGGCACAAGAAACAGACAAGTCTGTAAAACCTAATTTGATCAGCTCCACTGCTGGCACATTACGTGGCCTGTGCAAACAAAGCCACAGCTTTGCTGGGCAGTGTATTAACTGGTGGAGGAGAGTGATTTATTACTGTGCATCCGCCCAGTAATTGTCAGTCCTTAATCCCCTCCAGGGAAAGTAGCCATCTCTGCTTATCACCTGAGGAAAGACACGGGAACAGACAGATGCTTCAGCCTGGAAGAAAGGGTTGCCAGCTGAACACAGCTCGTCTGTCCCAAATGAAGTGACTGCTGGTTGTTCTAGTCAACAAGGCCCTGATGCAACTGGTCCCGAGCGCCTGCTGTTGGGACTAAAGCTCACAGCAGAGATGTGTTTTTGTTCCTGGGTCTGCTGCGGGTCACTTGCCTACGCTTTAGTTCTGATCTTTGACGCAGGCGTTCGCCCTCCGTGTCAGGGACTCGGAGGCTCGCAGCGTGCTGCGTGTGCAGCGGGTATCTGAGCAGGCTGAGCTCTCTAAGCGCTCCAGAGTGAGGGCTGCGCTGTTACTACAATGCAGTGTTCCTCAAAGCGCACCGCTGTTCACAACACCCGAGTGATCGACAGGAAGCACATAGATTGACAGCATAATTTCTGCCTGTCTTGCCCCCTTAGCACACATACATGAAACTTACTGTTGTTTCTGGGTGCACTTTAGGTTCTTTCCTAAGATTCCTCTAGACTACTCCATGTTTTCAGGAGACAGCTATGCAAATGTGAGCTGCTAGTACCTGATTTCTTCAGACTGTCATTTTAATGCTTTTGTTGTTAATGTTTTTATAACCTAGGCTGATAATAATGAGAGTCTAGAGTATGTGCCTCCTGGTACCACATCCAAAGGAAGTGTGTGTTTAAGAAACCTGTTATTAGCAGCTCATATTTTGTTTGTGCAATGACATCTAAAAGACTTCCTAAGCTACTTATTTTCCCTTACTGTAAAGGCAGATCTCGTACTGCAGCAAGGGACAAATCTGTTCTTCAGCTCTCAGCCTGCACTGTGTTGTCTGAATGAGGAGAAGTCTGGGGGACAAGAAATGCTTTTGTTCCTGAGCCAGCTGGAAATCTCCCTTGACCCTTACAGCCTTTCTCCGCAATAGCTGGAGATTATCATCTGCCAGAGTATTTCCTGCCTCACACCTGTCTTAAACTGCCTTCACTCTAAGAGCATCTCCAGAATCCACATCTCATCCATTAACAACAGGCTTATTCTGGTAGCTCTTGTTTGAGGGGAAACTTCAGATGGACTGAGACAACCCACCAGTGTGGGTGTTGAGAAGAGGTTGTGTTTAACTGCTAAGGCCTGCAGTACCAATCCCTCCATTCTAGGTAAGCGTGATACTATATTGCTGGGCCATGTGTCTGTAGTACACGGATGAGTTGCACTAAATAGTTCCTCCCTGCGCTTTTCTATTCTCTTCCAGGAGAAGAATCTGTAGCTGGGTTGTCTCAACACAAGCTGCAGCTGGAAGATGGGTCGACCTCTACACGTAGGTCCAGGGTGTTGAGGAGCTGTTGTACATGGAACTCTTCTCCTGACACACTGCAGGAGCAATAATGTTTAGAATTAGCTTCTGCGCACACTTCCCTGGGACTTCGGAGGGCAGGAACATGCCCTCACAGCCCATGGCACTTTTCATCTTCAAAGTGCATTATAATCGTTAATACATTAATTAGGCGTTCTCCCCTTCCTTCCTGCTAACAAGGTTTATTAAGCTGAATGTATTTATCTTTGGGCAGCTTCTACAGCAACTGAATGAATAAAATTCCTTCTAATTTTAATAGCAAAGGCATAAAAGGGAACAGGGCTGATGGGAAGAACAGGAGACAGAAGTAAATAAAACTGCACTGTGAAAGAGAAGGAGCAATTTCCTTAAAGATGCATCTCAACCTTCCTCTGCCACTCTGCAGCCTTTGCAACTTCCCTCTTGCCTAATGTATATATTGCACACATGCATGCAATATGCATGTGAGCATGCACAGTTGCAAAAAATGAGGTCGTGAATGACTGAAATCTGCAGGCAAGGAGACAGTGAAAATAACCTGCAGTTGGAAGTCGAAAAAAGTATTTCTGAAAGTTTGACTTGAACCTATGCTGATCATGTCTTTGGTGTATTTATGAGAGTCAACTTACTTAACATAGCAGAATATTTCACTACAGGTGAGTTGCAGGACTCGGGAGGTGGAGCATGGCCATGAAAGACTATAGCAGGGGGCTTAAGGTACTGTCACTGTCACTTAAAGTGACCTGAAAATTTTAAAGTAATCTAAAGCAAATGAAATTTTACTTTCTTTCTAATCTTCACCTCTCAAGAGTTGCTTGTTGTGGTCTCAAAGCATACACAGATATAAGGCGGAAGGATGTTGCCATTCATATGCTCTTTTGCTCTTAGTCCCATAGTGAAGGGTGGGAGAAGGACTTGGGAAGTGTTTGCTCTGAATAAAGGCAATCCTCTAGAAAACGACTGCGACTTGGTTGCCTGCTCTGGATGCCACATGGCAAATTTAGCCATTTGCATCTTAGGCAGTGCTGCGCTGCTTGCTAAATGGTTTCACCTCTGTCTTCCTCCTGCCTTGTTTATTTAGATTCACAAGACCAGAAGGGACTATTAGATCATCCAGCCTGACTTCTTGTGTATCACATCACAGCCCATTGAGCATGACAAAGTTCTGCTGGAGAGAGCCCAATAACCTGTGCGCAGTTGCAACATATCTTCCACAAAGCCAGAGTTTTAACATTAAGCTCTTCAGGGCAGGAGCACTGTTCTCCTAGACATTATGTGAGCAGAGCTTTTCAGCAATGTTATTAAACTAAAATTACCACAAAGAAAAATAACTACTGGGTTAATAGTTTTTATTATAAATAAAATTAGTTTTGTTGGTTAAGTCTGCAAAATCTTTTTTTTTAAACTTCAGCCAGCCACTATATATGAACTGTAGCCTTTAGAATTATAAAGTGCAAAGCTGCCAAACAGAGATTGAGAGAGAGGTTTTCAATTCTAGTATGCAGTGATTTCTGCAGTGCAAAAAGACCAGGTATTAGAGGGCTCTTCAATACAGTGGAGGAGGATGTAGTAAAAAAGGGTCATCTAGGAGCTCTATTCCAGCAAATGCCTATCTGCAAAAAGGTACAAATTGTCATTGAGCTCCATAAAACAATGGGGCAGTGAGAAGTTACGGCTGACAGCATCCAGGACAAATGCTATGATTTTGTGAATTGCAGATTTCATTAGAGAACACAGAAAATCAGCCCTGTTCTTGTATCCCTTAACTCCTTATTGAAGTTTAAGTTTCCTGAAAATTATTCCTGCTTTTGCTTCCGAAGGAGCAAGTAGGAAGTAGACTGCCCATGTCACTGGCAGAAAGTAGCTTGTCAAATGGAGCAAATATTTTGGTAAGAATTCTTCCAACTAATGTGGATTTGAAACTCCCATAGCTGCGTATAAAAACTTTTTCAGACCCCTCCAAAATGTTTTTCTTTATGTTCGTTTATTGAAAGAGCCCAATTAGTTTCAAATCTGGACTTAAAATAGAAGTGTTTGTGATGGGCCGAAGGTTGCTGGAGGGATGGAAGGATCCTTCTTGCCGGGCTGTAAGAGGAGCTGGTGCCTCCTGCTTTGGCTGCGCAGGTTTGCACACAAACTACGCCGGGAAGTAGCCTGGGTTTGTTAGCGGTGGCAGGAGCAGGCCCCCCATGTCACGAGCTGCGGCTTCTTGCAGTGCCCTGCCAGAGGGGCTCAGGGCAGAGGGGCTCAGGGGGGTTCAGGGAAGCAGCTTAAGGCCTTGTCACCCTCACTGCACCTGCCAGAGGTCACTGTCCCCGCAGCAGCAGCGGCGGCGGCGGCGGCGGCGGCGGCGGCAGCGGCAGCAGCGCAGGGCTGTGTCTCACCTCACACCCTGCACTGGGGCCTGGTACGCTACCCCAAACTGCCGGCGAGGGCAATTTGAAATAAAATTCAGAGCAGCTAATGCACTTTCCCTCCTGCTGGACCTGCTGCGGGACGGCCTCCTTTGTGGCAGACAGGCAGGACAAGTGCAGCTGGTAAAACGTAAAGTCGTGTCTAGGAGGGGTCCAGCCAGGTCTGGCAGGGCTGCCCTGAGCCCTCAGGCATTGCCTGGCAGGACTGCGGTGCTGCAGGAGAAGCCCACAGCAGCGAGCACAGCCAAGCTACCCACAGTGTATTTCCCCCCTGAGCACCAAAGCTCAAAATCCACTGAGCTGCCTAATTGCTTGGGGGCAGAGGGAGGGAAGGGGCACTGTGGCCATCCGTCTGCCAGCAGAACGTGCCGCAGGCTCTTGGGCCTTGCGCCGGGCTTCCGCACAAGGACGGAGCCTGTCCCTTGGGGCTGCAATGAGCAGGGCCTCCCTGTGCTGTACCCTTCTACAAAACGGTGTCTTTTGTTGCTCTTCCCCTGAGCAAGGCTTGAGATGGGTGCACTGGGCCTTTGTGAGCGTCGGGTCTCCTGGTCTTCAGCTTGCTCTGGTTCTAGTCCTTGGGCCTGGGTGGAATCACCTTCTGCGGCTGCCCTAGCAAAGGGCTCCATGCCAGCGCCAGCCGTGCTTCGCCTCCGTGGTTAGGGAAAAGGTCTCTGCTCGGTGCACAGCATTCTTCAGGTTCCAGAAACACATGCGATTATTGTGGTTGTTAAAAATAAGCAAAGCTGCAGCTCAGGATATACTGTGCAACATCTCCCGGTGCAGGGCCACGACTATGTCCATAACTGTCATGCTCCTGAGATGTTAAATGAGTCTGAGGAATTAATGTACTGCATAAGACCACTTGACGGGAAGAAAGTCTCTAGAGAAGACCTTCGAGAAGCTTAACCTGCTCTAAGCGTTCCAACTTTTTTCAACTCTCATTTTTCAACTTGCATCTTCTGGAATCCTTCACCTTCACTGATTCCACTGACAGGAGTTTCTGGGGGTTCCAGCAACAGTATGAAAATAGTAAGTCCTACCACTTGTCAGTCCGATGACTGCTTTTATTTTACATGCCAGCTGCCTGAAGCTATACTACTGTGCTGGTCCTTTTGCTCCTTCCATCCTCGGTTGGGTATTTTGGCAGCTAAGAATCAAGCAATTGGGCTAATTCACATTTTATAGGTCAAAAAAAAAAAAAAGCCCC
The DNA here is from genome assembly GCA_032275445.1 of Crypturellus soui. Taxonomy (NCBI): domain Eukaryota; kingdom Metazoa; phylum Chordata; class Aves; order Tinamiformes; family Tinamidae; genus Crypturellus; species Crypturellus soui. The sequence goes on along the minus strand of JAUBNY010000465.1, from coordinate 3,195,358 downwards.
TCTACATCTGCAAGAACCCTGCACTGCCTTTATAGGAGGCAGGGGAGGGGGAAATCCAAAATTTTGGTTCCATATGGTTTTGGTTGATCTGTGGCTTTAATCATTTCCTCTTGGCACAAGCCTGTCCGTGTCTGTGCTCTCTACCAGGAACTGACTCATGGAAATGGAGTTTTCCTCCAGCATGTTGGGAGAGCAGATCTGTGTGTGTGTGGTGTGAGGAAAATAATAGGCTAATGTGCAGATGAATATTTCTGAATGTCGAGGAAAGAACATACTTGGCTACTGTAAGTAAAGCTTCTCATTTTACCCATCGGCCAATTGCAGGTTGCATTTTTTCTAAAGCAGAGATTTGTGTGCCTCATTGCTCGCAGGTTGCTTTGCTGGAGACCTGAATGTTGTTGCTTTACAGAGATAAGTGATATTTGGTAGTGCACTGAAGTGATCAGATACGGTGATAAGTCTGATATAAAATGCCAGCTTTGGTCAGATGTGTGCAGGTATTGTGTCCAGTGATGAGACAATATCATGCCCTTCATCATCACCTAGCTTCATCATCACCTGGGCATAAACCTGGATCCTCTCTGGATCTAGAAGCACAGTGCACTATGAACTAAAGGCTCGGTTAGGCAAATGCACCATGACTTAACAGCAGTAGTTCTTACCAACATAAGGTAAAGCATATTTGCTCAAGCCTCAGTCAAAAAGATTTAAATAAATACCTTTCATCTCACTTTTACGACAGGCTAAACATGTGTGTGGCCTGCTACTGCAGCTCAAGAGACACGCAGTGTCTTGTAGAGTTACAGCAACCCAAGTGTCTGGACTGTGAGCTAACAGGCCCATCCTTGTTATCCCCAGAATCCAATGTCTGCAGCACTATTTGTGATCCAGCCACAAGAGGAGACTGCTGCAGTCAGATGTGGTTCATATAAGCCTATATTGTGCTTGCAGGGAGTCCGGCCCATCACAGTGGAGCTCCGCGTGTGTCCAGAGCTGTATGTTCAGGGTCATGGCTGGGTGGGGGCCTCTGGGAAATTAAAAGTGCCTTGGCAAACAGGATCATTAAATTTTGTGATTTCTCAGCTGAACTGTCAGAAAGCTGTTTTCTGTGTTCCTTGTTATTCTCTGTTATGAAATTAAGCACTCCAAACACTAGAACTTTCTCTGTGTTCTCAGGAGGTTTTTTGCTACCTTTATAGATTAGTGTCATGGAAACATCTCTTGTGTTTTGAGCCTAACTTTCCTTGGCTTAGCTTTATCCTCTTATTTCTGGACACAAGGGACATTGGCAGGAGAGGCAGGACTTCTTGCATCAAGAACTGGAGGCAGAATCTCATAGATACCCCAACTGTGAAGGAGTTGTGGATGATCAGACTTCAAAGAAGTGATGCCCATCCCTCAGGAGTGGGAAACGTGCTTCATTTTAACTGTTTCCTGCTGACCTTCCAATGCATCTTTGACCTTCTGATTTTGAACTACACCTCACAAGGCAAGATGTAGATGTAGCTACAGCCTGAAGAGACTATCTGTGTGCTGTTGCGGATGACCAGGCCATGCCCAAGGCTAAATCCCCATAGCCTAGCAGGGTCTTAGCCAACATGTAGGTGATACCTGGAGAACAAATGAGGAGCACAGAGGATGTCTGCTAGGCTTCTGGGGATGCAGAAACAGGGATCTGTATTTGGGGACAATTTGCATTTAATTCCTGGACCGCGGTGCTGGCAGCAATGGTAGCTGTTCATCCGGGGCACAGAGGGCTGAATGGCGCTTTGTTCCGCGCTGCAGCGGCAGCAGCTCTGCAAGTCGGGGCTGGAGCACCACGTCGCACGTGGTGCCGCCGGCGCGAGCTGGGGAGGGAGGGAAGGAGGGAGCGAGCGAGTGAGGGGAACTGGGCCCTGGTGATGCCTGCGCTCGCCGAGCTGGGCCCTCCCAGGGGGTGCAGGGGAGGGCAGGCCGGGCTGAGACGGGGGAACCTCCGCTCGCACCCCTGGCTGGGGCTCTGCTTGAGGCCGTGAGCGGCCCTCGGCCGTACCTGGTGGGAGAGGGTCACCCCCGACAGTGGGGCCTTCGTAAGGTGGTGAGGAGGGCAGGATGGAGGAGCAGTGCGAGGCGTGATGCCGAGCCCTGTTTCTCTAGCAGATACCTGATTTCGCCAGGCGTCGCAGGGTGGCTCAGATGCCCCTCCAGACTTCTTTGGATCAGGCTCACTGCTGATCCCGTCCTTCAGATTAACACACACTGCAGATGGCTGTAGGCAGGAAATACCCTCCCCAGGGTCCATATGGCATTCAGTGGGTGCAACAAGTCCCTCCCCACAGGCTTTGGAGACTGGAATGCTCCAAGAGTCACAGAACCCACTAGTTACGCTGCGGATAGCAGCGATGTCTCCTTCCCCACAGCCCCAGGGGAAAGCCCCTAGTCTCAGACCCCAACAGCGCCTGCTGCAGCCGTCGCCTTGCCCCCCATCCTGCCCCCACTGCTAACTGTGGGGTTGCACTTCTGCTGTGAACGCCAAAGCAGTGGGAGCTCGGCTGAGACACCAAGAGGCCGCAGGTGACTGGCGGGCTCTTCTGCTGGTTTTGCCCCCATGTGATTTGCAGTTAATGGCCATAGGAGGGGGGAAAGCAGAGGCAGTGGGATCCACAGAGACATTACGTGCAGCTTGGGGCCTGCCTCTGCCAAGCACTGTCAGTGAAACCCAGGCATCTCCTGCTCCTTGCTACGATGCTCACCGTGGCAGGTAAATTAGAAGGAGCGTTAATTGCACTGTGTGCTCCTAAGCTGCTTTCCATGGCTTCCTGTAGGCTGATGAAGAGAGAGAAAGTGAAGTGGGGATTACCGGGATTCTGGTGGAGGCCAGTGGAAAGAGAGAAAATTTGTGGAAGGGGAAAGAGAGACGGGCTTGAGCAGCTGACACGAGTCCCTGCAGACTGACGGGGAGCGTTCAGCAGCCTAGCGCTCCCTGGACTTGTGCCAATGGATCAGATCGATTTTAAAGACGAAGCGCCCACTGCCTGGGAAAGCAAGCCGGTAGCACTGCGAGGAGGAGCCCTTCCTGGCAGCTGTTCAAACACTAGCTGCTTTACAGTTCACTCCTGGTGTACCGGGAGCCAGTGAGAAGCACTGGGGACTTGGGATGTGAAATATGACCGGTGGGGGCTACAGAGCAATAAAGGGATTGTTTTTGTATGGACGATTGCATGGAAAATAATGTCCAGTTGCTCAAGAAAACCAGAAACTCACGGTGCTCAACGAAAGTACCAGAACAGAACAAAGGGCCGTCGAGACAAACTCCTTGTCTGCTGGCATGGGGAGCACTAAGGCTTCCAAGCGAAGAGGCAGACTTCTCTGGAGCTCGTATTATTCCAGAGGGAAATTTTTGGCAGACCTCAGCTGTAGGTCAACTCATGTCCCGAGGCATGGCTGCCACCCCTTACAACATAAGCTGTTACAGACATCAGTGTAATGCATTTGAGCTGAACTCACAGAGCTATTTACCTCCGTGATGGGTTTGGATGCATACACTAACAAATATCTCCTGCTCTTAATTTGCTCCCACCATCCATTTCCTCATTCTACGGAAACAATATGGACTAAAGTGGTTTAATATTCCCTCCTGCGTTTTTCTCAAAATGAAATGACTGACCCCCTGCTGTTGGTATAAAAATACTGAATAATAAAACATGTGAAGACTGTGGTCAGTAAAATAAGCATTTTCACAGCAGCTCATTCTCTCATTTATATATATGTATATATATGTGTATGTATAATAGTGTAATATAGCCTGATGGTCCATATAATTTATGAAAGCTATTCCATGATTGTTCCTCTTAATTTCCCATTACATATAATTTGGTTCTCTCCTAAGTATGCCACGCACTTTTTATGGCATGCATGAGGAACAGACAGAGCCCCAGACCCTGAACTGGTGCCAGCTTCACATCTTGAATAGCCCCTTGAACGTAAGCTTATATAAAGTTAATCGCTTTTTAGGCTGATTGTACAACATGCGCAGTTTTGATTAGAGTCTGTATTTAAGACTTGGCTGCCAAAAAGGCTTCGGCAAAGACAGGCTTAAAAGCATTTGAGAAAAAGGCTCACACATATGTGGGATGGGCCAGGAGTGCTGTGAGGAAATGCCACCCCCACCCTAACATGCCACCTTCCCACCTCCACCCATGCTATCAGGCCAGTGAATGACACTCGTGTTTGCCATCTGCAGTTGAAATCCTGCCTCCTCCTCCATCCCTGGTGTTTGATGCAATAGGACCTTAGTGAGAGAACAAGAATGATGCAGCAAACCAGGCAAAGCACAGCCATGACAGAGGCCCAAAAAGCAGCAGCACTGGCAGCAGAGGTCTGTTGTGGAGGGTTTCAAGGGCAGCAATGTGAAAAGTTAAAGAAGGAGCAGTACCGGTTGCTAGTTCCTGATGAAGGAACAACACCAGCATTTTCCCTTAAGGTGCTGCTGCCCTAAGCAGGTTGTTTGCGTTCAGAGAAGACAAAAATCTAGTTCCCACTGCCTGAACTGGGTTCTGTCAAGATGTTTGAAACAGTGTGTTTTGAGTAAGTGTGGCCTCACTGAAGCCAGAGAACCTGATCTGAGAGGATTTTCAGCGCTAAAGCAGTTAAGTAAGACTTATCTGCCTGCTTAGCCAAGGCGACTGTGGGCCTGGGGATGGGGAACAGCTTTTCCCTGCTGGGGCATTTGTTCAGATCAGATCTACGCACAGGGATCAGAGCCACACAATAGGCTGTGCCATCTGCTTTCTCAGTCTCTTAGCCTGGTGTGAAATAGGTGTGCTGATCCCTGGAAGCCAGTGGGGATTCAGCACAAGGGCTGCTAGGTCCAGATGAGTATCAATGTGCAGTCCCTGCATGGATGTGTATCTGGACATACCCAGTCTAATGTTAGATCTGCCTGCTGTTTCCCCAAAACAGCATCCCAACTCTTCTCTTGGAGTCTGCATTACTAAAACATTGTACTTAAAACATTCAGTCAAAATCAATTTCCTCTTATCCCCCAGACAGACGGTACTAACCCATTACCAGGCTCAGCCACACTACCCAAAATACACCATCTACCCTGCAGGGTCCTCCAAACTCATTACTCCTGGATTAGCTGTTTCCTTGGGCTGCAGGAAGCTCTAGATGGATCTTTTCCTGGTATCAAAAGCATCAATCACCTCAGCCTCAACTACTGCTCCCAGACACAGCTTCTCCCTGATGCCCCTGACCCGACTTGAGCTTCTTCTGAACTTGAGCCCTCATTGAACTTGATACTTGAGGCATTATCTCCCTCTTTCCTTTCTATATCTCTCCAGGTCAAGGGAGTTAGTTCTTCCCACATCCTGGTCTTCACAACAGAGATCATCTCTCCTCTCCAGCATCAGAGTTACCCTTACATGAGATCTACGAGGTTGGCAGGATGCAAAATCTGCTGTGCATACCACCCGCTCCTGCCACCGAGGACCAGCCAGAGGACCTCGGGCACTGGAAAGAACCCTGCACTCTGTGACATGCACAAGGTAAGTGCAGTGCACCATCCTACCCCTTCCTCCCATTTTATACCCTTGACTTTAGCAGAATGACATTGGAGTGGAACTGACACCGCTTGATGGTGAATCAAGTGCGGGATTTGCTTTAGCAAAGTGATTTAATGGATTTCTAGAAGCGGATATGTCATGGTGGCTGATGGGAAATGCATCAGGTAAGAAATGACAGGTGTCTGACTGATAGCCAGGCGTTTTAAGGAAAAGGATGTTTACTGGCAGAGCTGGTTACTGGAACAAAACATTTTATGCTTTGTGGAAAAGAAATGTAAACATGTAATTATTTTGTTTTACTTTCTCCTCTCCCAGTCACTGAGGGCATCTGATTTAAAATGTTACCTACCTGCTTAGAGAACAGATATGTTTCCTGGGCAGAATCTGTGGCTGGTGACACCAAGGTTAATGTGGAGTCATGCCCCAGCCTAGTCAGTGGAGTTTCTCTGCATTTACACCAGCACCATGTAGACGAGCTGCTGGCTCACGAGAGCAATCAAAGGTAATCGACACAGCTAGAATTTGAAATTTCAAATGCTTTCACTGAATGGTTCATGAGCAGTCTAGAGGCTAGGAGTTATTTGCAGAAAGTATCTAGCAGTTAATTTCAAATCCCACATACATTTGAGATGTTCATAAGTTACAATTTGCAAACAGAAAAAGAGGCTGAAATTCATCAAAATAAATGATCTGCCATGAATTATTCATTTGGCTCCCATCAATCATGCCAAATATCTCCCTTGTTGTTAGTCTCTGCAAAGAAATCAGGAATTGAATTTAGCTTAGAGACAGAGGTGTGCTTTCACCCCTAGAGGTGCTTCTTCAAAGCAGGCCAGCGGCATGCAGGTGATGAGAATGAGAAAGCTTCTGCAGCACAAGCCGTTCCTCTTCTGTGGATAAACAGCAGATTTTCGCCAAGCAGAGCTGTCAAGCAGGCTGCTTACACAAGGACTATTATTAAAAGAAAAGAAAAAAAAGAAGAGGACAGAAAAAGAGAGAATTTGATGTGCTGTATTACTGAATATTTGTTTTAAGGAGGAGACGTCTCTTTCAGTGCGTCCTAGCAGGCAGCTGAGCGTGGCTTTGCCTTGTACAGTAGGAGGGAAGACACAGCTGAAGCAGAGACTGGATCACTGGGAAACGCCAGCAGGACTTCAGAGTGGCTCAGGCACCAGCATCGCTTTCCTGCCACAGGAAGGGATATGGGGTCTGGTCACGGATGTGCTCCACTGTTCGGAGGGAAGTGGGCATCGTGAATTAAATGACTAAGTGTCTGGTGTCCAGACGTTTCTGAGAGAGAGCCTGTGGTGGGAAGCCTTAGGATCATTTGATTAATATGGTAAAAACCATGCCCAAACACAGTCTTTTGGGGAGCAAAAGTGGCTTAATTAAAGAGGAAGGGCCAAGTTCACTGATGCTTTACCCAGGTGGGCACCAAGGAAACCAGGTGCATTTCTACATGATGACAGTGGCACAGCGCTAGAGTTGTGCAGTTGTGTTACAGCAAGCAGTCTTAGATTTAATTTGATTCAAAGGCAATACACAGAGCAGCCTAAGCCCTCAACATTTAAAGAGCCCTCGTATGAGGGTCTCATAACTTGGAATTAATTACAGTATTGAAGTATTATACCTGATTTTTGGCTGAAGGTTTTGCCATGGTTGTATTTGCAGTGGTCAGACAGACCCAGCTACCCAAAGGCTCAATCCAGTGCCTCAGCTGCTGGGTTACAGCTTGTAGAAAGTGTAAAGTAGGAGAATTTAAGGAACTGCAATACCCTGAGGTACATAACAGCAAAAAGGGGTTAGAAAGAATGTGAGTTGAAGTGATCTTGTCTTTGCACTTCAGCTTACACTTCACGCTTAGCTGCAGGCCCTTTCCCAACCTGGAGAAGCACTCAGCAATGCTTAATTTAGACAAGTTTACCAGTCAGGTCCCAGTTTGGCCGATTGTTTCTGCCATTGCGCTTGCTCGTAAGACGCAGTCGGTCTGTGTAAGGGAGCGCGGGTCCGCGGGATGGGGCCGTGTCAGGGTGAGGGGTGGGATGGTGCCCAGGGAGGCCGTCGCTTGAGGTCGGTGCAGAGCAAGGGCCTGCGCGTCGCATCGCATCGCCAGGAGGGAGCTGTCGGGTCCTGTCAGAGCGCGGCCGCGCGAGGGAGGCCGCGGAAAGGACACGCCAGTTTCTTCCTTTATCATCTCTCACTCTTCACGGCAGGCTAGGGACAGGCTCACCAGCCATGTAGTGTGCCTGAGTTCACCTCCTTTCTATTTTAAGCTTGAGTTTCAGTCTGTTTGACCTGAAAAGGAATTCTGATTTATCGTGCACGGAGAAACGTGCTCTGTTTCACGGGATACCCGACGCACACTGCTTCAAGGTCGCAACCAGCTCCTGTCAGGAGTGTGCTAAGTGTGCTAAGGAAAGGGTCCTCTCTCGGAGGAATCACGGGAGATGGGGACACTACCCCCGTGCGCGAGCTCTCACGCTGCAGCTGGGGACGATGGGGCAGGGGAAACTTCATGCTGCCGAATTACTTTGCGATTACATGGACTCTGTTACCCCAGTAACCTCATGTTTCATTTTAAATACGTTTACTCGCAGGCAGAGGTCTTGTGGGCTTCCTCGCATTGCCATAGAAACAATCTTCCACATTCCTCCGTTTCTCATGCGTTTGTGTTAAAGGCTCTTTCTTCTTCGCTTACCCGCTCCATCTTCTCCATCGCTACCACTCTCTCCATCACACTGCTCCAGCTTTCTTACGTTCTGCTGTACTGCACTACAACTAAATACTTTCTCTAAGTATTTCCTTTAGTACTGGGCTCGCAGCCTCTACCTGGATTTCTGTCAAAATCCCGGGTTAAGAGGTCACATTGATGCAGAAATAGGGTTGAGTGTGCAAACGCGTGTGTGAGCGTGTGTGCGTGCCCACAAGCAACAGGGTGAGGAGATGAGAGGGAGGTGGGAAGAGGTATCGTAACCTGGAGTCGGTGCGGTTACGTAATAACCTTGACAGGAATCACACCAGTTTTAACTGCTGCTCCGTGCCTGGGGAAGGAGGCCACCCGTCAGATAGGGCTGAGTGGGACTCCGAGGAAGTTACACCTGGTTCAGTGGCACCGAAAAGGAGCACAGGTTAACAATCCTGGGCTGCAAGTTGTTACACACAGAACTCTTCTTGGACATGCTGAATAAACAGAGATTTTTCTGATGAATTGCTCTCTCCGATGTTTTTTATTTGATTGCTTGCTTGAGAAAAGAAAAGTGAGAAGAGGCAAAAGGAAGAGGTGTTTGTCTTTTCTGGT